>WIXG01000026.1:0-385345 GCA_009869945.1 Mesaphorura yosii
CTCGCCCTCTCCGAAACTGATGAACGTCTAATTATTCCAGTATTTATTTAAACTTGGAAAAACACTGACTGCTACGCTTAGAATCACACAGAGGGAACTCAATCCAGATATTAGAGAACTATTTGCCTCACGTACTGTGTGGCGAATGTGAGTCAATCACTTCAACAAAAAGAAACCGTATTTCAATACCACCTTTCGCGATCTCAAGCTCCGGTGCGACCTACGCAGAGTATAAAAGAAAGAGTAGCAAGTGCCATTACGCTAAACTATTGATTGCAGTGTTTAGAATTTAATTGGTGGGCTAATAGTATTAGACTCATTTCAGTATTCTAGATTCACGATACTCCACGTGGAATTGAAAGGGAAGACGCATGAGCTATTGCAAAAATAGCATATGAAACAGTATACTCGCATCAGCCCTTGACATTTCTACTGTGCTTATTGTCTGAGCCTTGGGAGATTGTTCCGTTCAACCGCACCGCGTTTCCCCGACGCTCTAGTCTCGTGAGAGCGGTACCCTCCCAAGTTACAGCGATGCCATATGCACTGTAAAACTTTAATGCCCAGATGAAGGTATTAGGGACCACTCAATTGCTGTTTCAAGAGATAATGCAATATCTGGTGCCGCTTGCTTGCGTTTTATTTAACAACCGGGCTCAATAAGGCGCATTTGCTCCAGAGTCATATAATTGCCTGCCCTTGTCCAACTTGCCTAGGACTTTATGAATGAAGCGAGGCTGCCCTTGCGACTTTTCCCGTTTGCTTTAGCGCATTTGCGTTCGGGCTCCATTTGACACAGACACCATTCGACAGTTGTTTTCCTTGACAGTAGCCAAGCATCAAAGTCACCGTGCACACGTTACGGTAGCTACCCTTTCTGGTGAAAAAATATCAATTGAGTGCAGAAATGTTTCGGGGTTGACGCGTACGAATGAAGCAAGACCGTAATGAGCTGATTCAATTGCCACCCCTTCGTCAGCAGTCTCAGTCGTTTGGCTTGCCAGCTCAGTCCATGGAGAGCCCAACAATTTTGTCTAATACACAGCGGAATAACGCATCAAATCTGTCGGGTTCTTTCTTTACTTGGGCTTTGAGCTCTTCCGTATTTCAATCTATAATTTTGGGAGATTTGTTCAATGCACATGATTTTTATGGTTCCTGGATTTCATAACGATTGCTGTGCTGTTGATGTCATGAGTCACCCGATCTCAAAGCAAAAGCAAAGCCTCCGAATTTATCATTAGCGCAATGGGAAACAGCGGACAATGAAAACATAGCACAGGTGCAATTTTATTATTATTATGCTTTCAGCAAGCATTCCTCTCTTTTCATGGAACGGCCGCGTACACTATCTAATCCTGTTCTCATCTCTTCACGAACATCATCTGATGATCAAAGCGCAGTTGTGCAACGAGGAGCAACGATAAAAGTCTGGCATATGTGTACGAGCTCCGTCGCGGCAGTTCGCATACGCGCTTGCACGAATTGCACCCCAAGGAGGCTTAAACATAGAAAATGTGAACCACTTTTGAAGAAAGAAAGGACTTCACAAGACAACGACGCGTAAGTGCTTGACTCTCGTCTGAATATGAATGCCTTGAGTCATCTCCTAAACTGACATCAACTGACGGGTATCATCACATCATCATCCGCTTCACAAAAGTTCATTTTTAAGAACGCTGAGCTTCCCCTCAGATTCGTTTATCTTCAATCACTTTACTCCTTGTAGTTATCTTGGTATGTAGAGAAAGACAAACTCCCAAGTGCTGGCAACTTGACCTGGTTGATCATACCCCAAACTCATTATCAACGCATAACTGCTCTGACTCGTAAAGTTCAGCAGAAATTCTTACAAGAAGTAAACTGAACCTAATGTAAAGGAAACAGAAAGCGACGTCGACCCTATTAAATATAATTAATTCAATTCCTTGCATTCATCGCGATGGTACTTGCTCTTGTGCGCAGAGAACAGGCAAAAGGATAAAAGTTTACTCGACACGTAAACTCAAGTAGAAAATTCACCTCTTTTCTCCCATGTCGTTGATGATGCCGAGTTTCTCTGCTAGGGCATGGGTTGGCGCAGTGCAGTTAGTTCCTTACTCATTTTATATCAAATTTGGATTGTGCAAGTGAGCGATGGGAGAGAAAACAGAAATAATAGAATTCAACATTTCATGAAGTCGCGGCGTAGATGCGTGGAAGAAGCTATGTTGATAGCTGGCGGAGAGAGAAAAATGAGCACGGTGCAGTGTGCCGTGTAGAGGAAATGAGACTGTCGAAGGGGAAACCAATTCCTCATTAAGTGCACTAGAAATGAAACTCGGCAGCGAAATCGAAAAGAGGACGAGCGAAAGCATTAGTAAAAAGAGAAAAAAGCAATTATTAGTCATTATTGATCAAGTTTTACAGGGCAGAACGAAACTGGAATGTGTTTAGTTGGGAAAATTGAGCTCGCTCAATTCTATGAGAAGTGTAACTCGAGAACGGTTTACGCGATATAAATTTATACGGACAATGTAATATTATTAGTAAATTATACGAGGAACAAGTGCGAGAGACTCAGTTCATATTAGTTAATTTGTGCAGTTTCAAATGTCGGATTCCCATCTCGTCTCCTGCAACACGCGACTACCCTTCCAATCCAGCCTGCAACCCAATTCAAAGTACACAAGCGAAATCAAGCATGCAACAAGCTTGGCACGAGCACGGAGTGGGAGAGAACAAGAGAGAATTTCCCTTCGTGGTGGATAAAAAGCGAGGCCAAAGTGTTAGCTGTCCTGGTGCGTAGAGAAAGGAGAAGGCTGGACGGACACTTGATTATTCGAACTAAATTAATGCACGAGGAGTTTCGGGATGATGATCATCATCAGCACAATGATGATGATCGTCGTCGTTGTCGGGCTTCCCTTCGATATCATCAGGCTTTCATGACGTGAAGTTTTAGATAATGATTCTTCTCTCTCGAAATAAAAAGTCCGCACAGTGAAGAGGGCAGTGAGAATGCGTGTAAAAGCTTCAAAAGCTCACCCAGACGACATGGAGAGGATTTGGTGGAAGAGAATTAAAGTTGAAGCAGAAAAGCTTTAGCCTAGTACAAATATGTAATATAAAATTATAAGAATAGCTCACAAAACATAAAACTTGTGCTCGGTAAGCCTCACACACTTTGCTGGAGCCTACCCAAAGGCAAATACTAAAATGTTGAGTCAAGAGTTTCGATCTGTTCTCTGACTCCGGGATCTCACGCACTCATGCCCACGACGACAGAGCATCTCATTCGATCAAAAATGTTACGTTTGCTACATACTTAATGCGTAATGTCTGAGAAGTCGGAATATATATTATTATTAATTTCACTCCCTCTGCCTCGTCTAATGTATTCAGTCACTTAATATCCAAAGTTTCCAACTTAAGACCCACTTCAACTGCCTGCCTCCTGCTCCCTAGTCATCAACATCAGCACTCCTCAAAGAATCCCATTAGTCTCCTTCCTCCTAAAAGCCGAGTCATCCGTACACCAGCACGGCAAGCAGTGATGTGTCGCCCATTCCAATGGCGATGGAAAGGCGTGGACAACTTTGCATGCAATTTTCGGCCAACTTTTTATAACTGAATATCCATCTGAATCTTCCGAAACAATTGCAATCACGAGTTGATGTTGTACTCAAGCACGTCAGCGAATGAGCATAATTAATTGGTCATTTTCACACCTGACTCGGGAAGAGTAGAAGTAATAATTTGTTTATTGTGCACCACTTCGCATGCCTTTACTGTGATGAGCATCCGAAGATACTGGGCAATGAAGGACTTGTGGCTGTAATTGTAATGAGTCTTAAAAGAAAGGCTTTCTAATGAGATTAGGCACCAGCTCACCTTCCAGCCTACAATGACTTTGTTCCCTGTGTACAAAATCAGACTTAGGCATTCTGTTTTGCATCAGAAATATTCACTCAATTAGTATTCCGCTCGAGTTCAAAATATCTCATCAAAAAATCATCGTGTCATGTTGTTTGAAGCCTCTCAATGCAATTGTGTGGTTGCTGCTCGCTGCTGTTCTCGAGGAAAGTCGTCAACATCTCATTCCCCGTATAATCAACAACGAATCAAGTTTCAGGCTAGACGAAGGCAGGGAAAGAACGTAATTAAAATGTTACAGGGCGAAACAAACTGACAAGGTGACACGTTCTGTGAAGTTTATGCACTCTCGTTCCGCTCTATTTTACAGTGCAGCACCACTCCGAGGGCGTTGGAGGCAAAGGGTGCTCTGAGGTCACATCATCAAGAAAACACCAAATAACATCAGGTTTATGTGCATTTTATTGTGTTGCGATGAAATAAGCCAAAGAAGAAATTAAAAATTGAGAGGACAAAGAACAGGCTCCTCCTCTTGAAATCCGTTCCTCTCAAATCCTTCACTCAGCTATTTCTAAACGAAACTGGAACCATAAAATCCTTTTTATTATGTACGCATACTCTTCTAATGAAAGACTCAGACGACGAGATTGTAAATTAAGCAACATAAAGAGTGTGATTGATAAGGATGAATGAGACCATATTAAACTCAGGCATTTCAATCCACTGCAGACATATGGCAGGAAGAATTTCAATTTCTTGGCACACTAGCCACAGAAGAATAAGCCGTCTGACAATCATGAAAATAGCTTTGTAGAATAAATGAGAGATTTTATGATTGCACAACGACGCGTCTCGGCTGCACCATGAGGACCGAGATGTAAATGGATCACACAGCCAATTCGCTGTCTTTTCTTACGTCATTTCCTTCTAATGTTAAATCTGAAATGAACCCAAGAGTATAATCATCTTCAGCAAGTGAATAAAGAAGGAATTCCTGTCTCGCTTTGATGAAATTATTATCAATGCCTGAAACGGTTTTCGTTCTTCAGACCTAAAAACTCCGAGCGCAGAATATAAGTTTTCATAAATTATTGGAAGAGGAAACACAATAGAGTCGGTCGGTCGGCTGGGTGAGAGCAGGCGTGCGTTATTTTTAAGTGTCAGGGATTTGTTCTTCTCTGCTCTGTTCATCAGGGGCGCATAAGTGTTCTGCTCGTGAACCTAGACAGATAAATGTATTCTTTCAACTCCAAATCTTTAACCTGCAATCACATTTGAAATGTATGCGTAAGCAGAAGAAGATGAAGAATAGTCTTCAATCTTGCTCACTTTAATTTTTAAAGGAAATGTGTGCGCGTTTGGCTCTCGTTTTGGTGCCAAGATTTTCTATGCATTAAATTGCCCTCTTATCCATTTAATTAACTATATGATTCGTGCATCAGGCGTGTCAATCAACAGCGCAGGGTCACACCGCGTTTAACCGTTAAATGCAGCGATTCTTTTAAAGAGAAAAGTAAAGAATGTCTGTCAAAATAAAATCTGAATCAACAAATCACTACAATGTCAATTAGAGACAACCTAATTTGTAAACGTTTATTGGGATTCGTGAGCCACGGAGTAGAGTGGCTGTTCATTCATCAATTACAATTGCCCTTCGTCGTGAGCAAAACACGAGCACTGGCCATTAACCACAATGCAACATCAAGAACGGATTAAGTCATAAAACCGGATTAGCAACACGAGAATAAAGAATTTGTAGAAGATGAAGACTATCGTCTCTTACAAGCACACAGCGTGAATTTTAATAATGGAATTAAAATCTTTCAACCCTTATTAACTTCATTCTGAAAGCAGTCACTAATGACTTAACAAGGAAGAGGCTTCAAGAGTGCTGTGAAATGAAGCATTCAGTGTGCGATGTAATTTTTTTATCACCCTTCTTCTCGGACTCATCTTCAATCTAATCACAGGTTGTGTTACACTTTTTAGATGGAAACTGGTCGAGAGTGGTTAACGACAGGGATGAAACAATTTCAACGCACGCTGTCAGTTTACTCTTGATATTATTGGATGTAGTTTATATTTTCTTGTAAATCATCTCCGCATGATACCACAACTCATCATCATCATCGCTGCATCGCAGTGCAACAAATTGTAAGAGGTTATTGCTATTAAATTACTCCTAATGGCACGGGAACTTGCTTATTAAGCGTATGCAATTCGAGAGCCGCGAGAGAAAGAACCACAAGAGCCTCTTCTGTCCATCGTTAATTTCTATTCGCATCATGTAAAATGCATCAACTTATCAACGAAACAATTTATTAAGACTTATCATGATGATTGTCCGCACTTAATAGCATTACTGTGAAACGAAGCGCAGGAAAACACTTCACGTCAGGATTAAAAAGCTGAAGTATATCAAAGGTTAATCTTTGCAAAAACCAATATCAAAGCTGACTTGTCGAGTGACACGTCAGCAATTTGCGCAGCGGAATGTGAACTTGTGAACTCGTGTCGGGCTCCGCGCTATGACATTAACATAAAACCATTGTTTATAATTCATTTAACGGGAATTGCGGGTTCCTTTAAATAACTTTGCCAAAGGATGAGGCGAAAATAACAGTGGAGCTGAACTCCCTTGAGACTGCACAAGAGAATGAGGAAATATTTTTCCTGTAAAAGTTGAGGCTATAACTTGTTCTTAACTTTCTGCATTTTAGGGAACTTGAAAAAGACGGCGAGGCGCAAAAGACACATTGAATCAAATTTCAAGCTTAATAGGTATGCGTTCGGTGAGGGAAGCAACTACACACGTAAAATCACATCTTCAGATCACAAAAAGTTGGTTGACATTTCCCAGAGTTCCTAATCGTCGTTCTTGCACGGAAACTCGACAAGTGAGTTGAGATCCCTCATGACAAATCGGTTCAAGATAACATGAACTCCGAAGGAGAATGAAATTTGTGAAAAGTAAATGAGATATGATGATGAAATGAAATATAGCGACTGAAGGCAGAGAGCAAGAGAATTTGGAATTACGGCAGACGCAACGCTATTCGTTGTAGCCAGTGCCAGTATAGCAGCTGAAGCTTAACATATTATGATTCTGGGTCTTGGTCTGTGAGTACCATGCCGTGGCCCGTTTACTCGGTTCACTCGAACAATTCCTACTTGTATTGGTGCTTCTAATGGTAAACTGAGACTATTATGAAGAAACACATTCTACGGAATGTCCGCTCCACAAAACCTGAAGCTGATTTCTTAGACAGCCCCTTCTCATTTTGAAGACATACACAACATGACATTTCACTTCCGAGAATTTGCCTTGGGCACCAGCCACGAACCCACTTCATGTTCAGAATTACCAATGAAAGGAGTATCATAAATCTATTACTGAATCGTTTAAAAGAAAGAAAATATTGATCCAACATCTAGTTACGGTCGCAATCTAAGAAAGGTAAAAAACAAAATTCCAACGTATACGCGATGGACTTCAATTAGCTCTGAGCGTTTTGATTTAATTTCATCTTGAAGAAGTGGCTCACCCGCTTTCCACCTCTCAAACCGAATCTAAAAACTTGTTCCTTGCATTTATGGATTGTAATAAAAATGTTAGACTGTAGACGCGTACAAATACGACTTCCACCCTTTTGGACAGCGTCTGAACAAGGCTGAAACAAAAAAATCCAGTGATTGGAATCAGCCAGAGAAAGACCGATGACTGACACTGCACCGAGTGAACTCAACGGCTACGCTGACGCAGAAGGAACCGCTTGAACGACTATTGATATTCTCATCGCCAAACTTAAATCCCCGTCTTACCATTCCCAATCGACGACGGCTTGAGAGGCTCACATTTACGGAAAGAACGAATGTCCGTACTCTCCGTGCAACTCTTCGAACAGTTTCAAAGTAGTCAGCTTGTGGAACGCTTGGATATTTCTGCTTTATGAGGAAAGTGGTAAGGTAAGAGCGATTACATTTCATGGACGAGAAGGCAGAGAGCAAGAGGTAGGATGCGAGAAAAAGGGAAAGAGTTGAATTGAGTAGTGATTGTGGAGAACGAGTGACTAAATTTCAGTCTGCTAGCGAAAGCACGCAAAGGAGAATTTGGAGAGAAATGTGATGAGTTCAAGAATGCCTGAATAATATGGAAGTCGACTTTACATTTGTATACATCTCAATCGAATGGATGCTCTTCGTCTTTTCTTCTCGTTTTGGAACATGACAGAAAAATCACGGAGTCAAAGCAATTGAAAGAAAAAGAGGAAACAAGAGGATAGAAAATGCAAAGGCAAATAAGGCAAGGAGGATGCCATGTGGCGAGTAGAGTGAAAGCTCACGACGACGAATGACAAAATGAAATAAAAGAAAGCTTGGAGTAAACGCATGCATATTTTGTGCATTATTTTTGTGCCGGCTCGCCTATTTTCTACTTGTTTTTGCAGCGGGTGGGTTCGGGGAAACGGTGTTTCATTTCTTGTGTAATGGAAATGCAGCGCCGTGTGTACAAATAAGGTTGCTGTGTCTCCTAAAGAGATAAAGAGAAAGTCTTCAATTTGATGGAGACAACAGACAAAGAGAGGTAGTGAATGCGAGGCAGGCACAGAAACCCCTCCGAGTTGTCTGCGCTCTGCTGTTCACAAGAAATTCTCTCGCTCTCAACTGCCTGCTATTACCAACGAGGAGCTGTTTCTCCAATTTCTCCCTCGATGCAAGCATATTCGATCCATCAGTGAACCATAAGCTCTTTGCTCACAGAAAGCTTTATTCCCCGTCACAATCATTCCATTACAATCTATCCTGCGCTCCTTCGTCTTTTCTCAACTACCATTTAAATGGCCTCAATCATGCCAACTTTTCATTTCGCTGTCAACAGGGCTGAATCTCGGCAACGTTTATGTCGACTGCACTTCGCTGAGGTACGGCAAACATTTACCCTTACATACCTCAGACGCATTCACAAACTAGTCAAGCTGAAAATTCGTTTCCGCGTTCAGCTCACAATCCACAACTTCAATGAGTTGCAACCAATGAGTGGCTGAGCATCTTGGCCCCTCTAAACCGAAGTAGTAAAATCTGCTCGTACACCATCGTCAAGGTAAATACATGATGGAAGGTAGTAAGAGCGTCGAATTACAAACCATATTCGGTTTCACGGATTTTGATGCAAAGCATCAAGAGACGTGTGAACTTTTTCTATACCTTTGTGAAAAGTCTTTGCTTGAGAGTTTGTCTTTCTTACGAATGAAAATGTGCCGGTTTGCAAACAATTCTAACTAAGGCTTAAGAGCTTTGAGTGTGAAGAGGCTTTGAAAGTTAATATATTTAATAGATTACAAAGGAAGGAACGTATGAAGCACGGATAAATTATTTGATGCATGCTGTTTATTTATTTATGTAAATTTGCTTAATATAGGAGAGAAACAGCGTCCCAGTGCTCTCTCAACATCTTCATCATAATGCGTGCATTAATTAAGCTTGAAATACATCCATGCTGCTGGCAAACACGAAGATTTTGCCATTGAGCCAAATGAATAAGGGCGCCACTTCATAGAAAAGTGACTCAGAGTCATGTCGTATTTTCTTTGTGTTGGAGAAAGGACGAACATCAAACTGGAATGCTTGGAAGGAAATGTTAATAGTGATCCTGTGAGGCATTACAATTTGGGAGAGCGAAAGTAATAATAAACAAAAGAATGTATTATGCAGCGTAGTCCGGAGGAAGGAGGAAATGGAGTTAAAATTGCAAAGAAAGTAGAGTGGGAGAGGAGAGATGAAGAAGTTGCGAGGAGGACGAGCGAGGAAGAAGAGAAAACAGAAATATCTTGTCATGTCAAGTCTTCTGAAAAGATGATGACAGTCTCTCAGTGCTTTCTTTAAATGGGGCGGTAGTTAGGTTATGTTTTTAGGGCTGGTTGTTAGGCACTTGGCTATGCAATGGTGGAAGAGCAGGAAGACTAGGGAATGTTGCAATGCATTTTATCCGTAATAAGCTTTGGTAAATGAGTGATATATAAATAGGATGATGATATCCTCGCTGTTGGCACAATGCAGTGGAGTGGAGGGTATATAAATATAACCTCGGCTGCGAGATAAGTGAATAGAGCAAAGGAAAGGAATGTGAAAGGGACAAACCTGAGTTTCCGTAACATTGAGGAGTCTTGCCATTTCAGCTCGCTCACTTGACGACAAGTACTTTTTTACCTCAAACTGTTTCTCCAACTCAAATATTTGTCTCCCCGTGAACGTCGTCCGTGCTTTCTTCCTTTTCATATTATTACTTGATTCAGACAGAGATGAGCACGAGCCATTGTCTCCTCCGCCGCCACTGCCATTACCGCTCAGCAAGGGAAGCGCGTGTGTCAAGTCGAGCTCCTCTTCCTCGTCGCGTCGAGCAACAACCAGCGAGAGACCAACCACGGTTGAACTGTTGTCTTCTGAACTATTCCCATTCTCACCCAATGAAACTAATGAGTTGCTCATACCGTTATTATTATTTCGATTATTCGCTTCCTTTCCCTTCTTCTTGCTCACAGATTTCGGGGCTCCATTCTCTGCACGGTTTAATGGTACCACGCACACGACATGAAATAAACACAAAATCAGAATTAATGCGTGTGAGAATAACTCAATTAGCATAATAATGTTCACATAATTTCACCAGCATTGCTCGCGCTGCACATAACAGGATCTGAACTCGCGCACTGATCATCTTTAAGACATTCTTTTTAAACGCGTGGCAAAGCTCCTTTAGAAAGTCAGCGTATGAGTGCGCCTCACAGAGCGCAATAGAAATTTTGGATGAAATCTACATGCAAAGTGTCAATTACATCTGTCGTGTGTTTTGTGTTGACAGATTTTCTCAGAAGTGTCAAGACTCAAGCGGCTGACTCTAACTTGACTCTAGTAAACTCCTTTGGAGAATTTTGGAACTGTTGAGTAGGACTGAGCCTGTGAAATGTGGCGGTCTAAATGGGCGACCCACACGTTGAAGCACAAGCTATCGCCTTCGGTAGGCGCAGGGAAAGCACAAAAGTTTATTATTTTTGTTGGTTAGAAAGCAATTAAAATTTGTTTGAGAAGCGATGCGGGTGTGCAGCGGGGGCAGATCATAACTTGATGAAAGTAAACTTAGCCGGGTACAGATGACTGTGTCGAGCAAGTCAAGATGTCGGCTCTGAGGTTTCTCTCCTTTCGCTGCGCAGGCATTCGTATTTACAAAGCAATTAAAATATCTGATGAATTTCCAACAACGGAACAACAACTCCAACTTTGTAAGTTTATAATTCATTGCAGCCGGAGAGTTCATCTCCTTCCCAATGCAATGTGACAAGTTATGAAAGCCTTGCTTGCATGCTCACCCCCTGATATGAACTCAACTCAGCTTGTAACTAGGCACACACAGAGCGCAGCTAGTAGTTTCTTGAGTCTAATTATATTTGTTGTTGAGCTTTTCTATATACTGGCCCATGGTGGCTGGTGGTGGTCTATATTCAATGTGAATGACGTAAGTAATTGACTCCTACAAAACTTTATGGAAGTCTCACTTTGAATAGACTTTCGACAACAGGCGAATCGGCAGTGGAGAAGAGTTGATCTAATTTAATGAGACCATGTAATGCAATTTTACATCATGGCAAAGATTGATCGGCCTAATCCGCCAAATCTCGTCCTATCCTGCGTTCTTTACCTCCTTTCGTACTGTGCCCGCACTGACACGGTCACGATTATTGTCATGTACCGCTAATTCGCCTCGTGACGTGAGGGTCGGGCGCTCTTTTCAACAGCCATTCAGTGGCGAAGAATTCTTACAATTTGCACATTAAGTTTACAATTTCCTTCCAGTCTGTAAGATGTTGATTACATTTCGCCTTTTTGTTCTGCTGTAATCGAACAAGTCTGATATCCTTCATTCGCTGCCGTCTTTCAATACGGCAGGGCAAACGGACACGACTACGTTAGCGTACAATAACACTGGGGAGATTGAATAAGAAAGGAATCAGGTTTCCACTTGTCGGTGCATCGTGCGTGGAGTGTGTATGATGGATGCTCTTAAGAGAAAAGCGAATGAGACCGACTTCCTTTGTCGGAAGTACAGGAGCACGGAGTTATATCATATAAATCTAGCTCTCCAATTTCCCTACATATTCGACCACATGGACTTGATTTATGTGATAGTCTCTTATTCGTCTTCTTCGCGTGCTGGACAATGGCAGGACATAATATGCACGGTGCGAGGAAGAGTCGGTCGTAGTTAGTGCCGAGAGGAAGGATTTTCAAAGCACTCCGTTTATGTGATTCTCATTCTCACGTAGCAAGAATTACACATAAGGAATGAGGAAAGAAACCACACGACAAGGAAAAGACTTTCTCTCTCCAAGATTTCAGCTGGAAAAGCGAAGAGGACACAGAACGAGGAATTGTCTATCGTCATTTTATTTTTTTCTCATACTTTCCTCAAGTCACTCACTCAACTTCTTTTTATATTTTTCTGTTCTTCAAATCGATTTGGATCATTACTGAGAAAACTCTGTTGTAAGCACTTGGTAACAGGCTTTAGAATTTTCCACACCAAAACACCCGTTCGACTGACTGCATGGCCATAATGTATGCCACCGCCGTTGTATGTCTTCTCTTTCTTCGCCTTCCTTCCTGACATCAAGATCTTCCGTAACCATTTCTTACACCATTTTTTCACTTCAAAAGACAAAATACGCTCTTCTCTCTCGTGGCCTGCCGGACCGACCTTCTCAACTTCTATTAAACCATTTCCCTCTCCCCTTTGTTGGTCTTTGATTTTACTGCTTCGCCTTCACAAAAATCTCTTCCTTCAATCTTATTCAAAATCTAGTCCTTTCCACATTTAGCACCGAGTGCTGCGACTTCAACACATTCTCTGGAAGTGAGCCAGCTACCGACATTCGTTTTCTTCTGCCTTACTTTCATTATTTATGGCCCCTCATCATCAGTTACACGCAATGTTTGGTTGTGCATTGCAAGGGGCCAGCAGAGAAATTAAATGTAAATCGATTTGACCATGATCACAATTGGCTCCGTTTATTTATTTCATGAAGTTCGCTTCTAATTGAGAAATAAACAGCTTAATTTTTTCAAATATTTTAACCAATAGAAGCAATGACAATGGACACTGTCGAGATGCCGCGCTTTTGTATTAAAATTTTAGGCTCTCAAAGGATGCATGGTTATATGATTAAGTGATAAAGTCCAAGCACTTGCTTGAAAATAAATTCGTACCAGCGCTGTGCACGACGTGAGTCCTTTCTGGTACGCGGAAGAGAAAGTGTTAAACGTGACTTTATTCACGCAGTCAAAGAGAAAGAAAATTTGGAGTTCTTTCTACGCCTCTCGTGGCGAGACGCTTGTCGGAATTTGTTTACTTTTACAGGTTGTTTCGAACTGAAGTAAAAGTAACTGGCAAATGGGATGTGTATTACCGAGAGGAGTACACACGAAGAGCAGAACCTTGTCTGAATCGAAATGACTCCACATGTTCATTTTCCACTAAATTAAGGCCAGATGGTGTGAGGCCAAACAAACATAATGAAGGCAGGACTTGAATGCAAAGTGAAATAATGAAAACTAACTCGTATAAATGCGAACCACGAGCACTTCATATCAACTTGTTTCTTCCCATGCGAGACCGCTTCTACTCGCTCAAACACAAATTGTGTTATGTTTGTTTCTCCGTAGTATTTAGCAACATTGTGTTATACGTAAAAATGAATGCGCGGTTCCAACGAATAATTTCTGCAGTTAGTAAAAGGCCAATATCGCAAAATAAGTTACCTTTGATTTTGCGGGTTTTCGTGGCTCCGTTCTTGGGCTGGACAACCAAGGAAGTCGCCAGCTTTGTCCTTCGGTTTTTTATTTTGGGTATAATAATATTGTTACTTGGAAGAATCGCATTTGCTCTTGCAGCACTGTTAAGGCCTTTCGCAGTTATTCCGAAAGAAATTCTTCGCTTCTTTGGAGTGGTTGCAGCAGTAGTATTGGCCCGATTACCCATGCCGATGTTGTTGTTGTTCCGATTTTTCCTGTACATCATGACAGGTGAAAGAGAGCGTTTTGTGACTGTCAAGTTTAGCGGTTCGTCCAAATCCTGAGACGATGACCTCGTCGATGACTGAGGCGATGGCGGTGGGGTTGAGTCTTCAACGGCCGTACTCGGCTTCTTGCCGTTTTCTTCAGCCTCCCTCTCATCGTCATTCGTTTTCAAAATATCGGATATTAAGTGTGACGTGAGAGAAGAAGGTGGTTTGGAGTAAATGTGAGAATGCCAACTGCCTGGCATGAAGAAATTCATCGGATTGAGACGATTTGCAATAAGCGCGGTGTTCTTTGGTGAGTACAAAGGGCTATTCATTCGGTCTTGGCTGGAGACATCACTCGGCGCTTCCGACTCCGGGGAATACGCGAGACCATTCACCATGCTCCCGGAAACTGAGCTGTGATTTAAGACGGTCTTCAGCGGACTCTCAGACCTGGTTTTCAAAATATCATTTAAGATGAAATTAGTTTGATGCAAAGTCTCCCTGGGGAATTGAGACACAGCCGTTGATAGTTTGATCTTCTGCGCTACCAATTCATCCATGATGATAGAGTCTGGCTCATTTATGGCACACACTTGCAAGTATTTACACTGAATAAGCTGTACTTTTTCACTGGTGCTTGCAAGTATTTTTGGTTCAACCCACCAAGCGAGATGGGTTCGTTGATGCACTTGAAATTGACAAGAACGATCACTAAATTCATTCACCTGCAACAGTCACTCAATTACTTCTCTTCTGTGAATTTCACGCCGCCTCCGACGTAAATGGAGTCAATGAATTTTAAGATGAGTTACAACCAACAGGTCTTGCATTCAGAAGGCGGTGTGCAGGATTCCTTCACCTTCAATGTGTCATCAACTTGTGAATTGTGATGGGTTGTCTGCAAAAATGTAACGAGAAATTGTATAAATTATTTGCGTCTTTAGAATCCCATCTCAACTTGAAGAACAACGAGTAGTTACATTAACATGAACATTCCACCGCAAATGTTAAGAGTCTTTGGCGCCTACTGCATAAACAGAGTCCTGATTTTGAACCATTCGACTGTCTTTCATTAAAGGAAAGAGAACTCGAAAAAGTGACGAGCAAATATTCTGCCCTCAAAAGTGCTGAAACAAATAATAAAAACACTCTGATAAACTGCTTAAAATCGCAATAATTTACGACCTGTGAGTTGAGTGTGTAGCAAAAGAAAAGAAACAACGAAACAGCATTAAATAATTACATACTTCTTGTTTCGCATGGCGACAGGGCTGCATGCGATTCAAGTACTCGGGCTGACGCATCAACTGTAATAATGAAAAGATGATTCAAACGTGAATTTTATGAGCTGTTATCTGTTGTCCCTCCTTCGCGCAATATTATAATCATAGGTGGGCAGTAAGCTCAACCTGAGAAAACTGCAATGCAATCTGTAATCTGTAACCTCAGCACAAAAATCAGTGTCTCACCTAAATATGTGCAAACATGAAACAAAGCGTTTTTTTACAAAATTCAAACTCAACAGTTATTCACACCTCATTTGTTTGAAAATACGTCAGAATCCGTCTTCAACCCCTTACCAAACTCTATAGGTCAACGGGTTTCCCCTTTTCAAAAAGTAATCTGAAATCTGCACTTTTCAAGTAATCTTAAATTTTTAAAAAGTAATCATAGATTTTTTGAAAGTAGTCGGTAATCTGTAATCTGACAATGAAGTAATCCGCCCAACTATGATTATAATACGTATGGCAAAGAAATGATAAAGCACTCGCCACACCACATATGGATAAAGTAATCCTGCAGGCTGCACGTAAACAATAAAAGGCGAAAGCGATGAGTCGTTCAGTGCCAAAACAAGTTGAAGTATCAACTTAGACTTCATAATCACAACACACTGCGTGCCTTAACTGAACAATCATTGCTAGCCGGCCGCCTTGTTCCTACTCGCGTTTTAAATAGCACAAGTGCGCGTTGGACGATACCTAGTAAACCAGCATCATAATTTTACGCAAATATTATCGCCGAAAGTAAATTCTATGTAATGTAAATTCTGCGTGGGGCTTTCGGGGCAAATTTGCGTCAAATTTATGTAAAATTTCTTTCCATAAATTCTGTGTAATGTAACTCGGGCATTGTTGCATCAAATTTACTTTGGCAGGTGAACATACTATTTGCACTCATGATAGCCGCAAATTTTACATAAAAGTGATACACAGAAGTGTCGCCAAATACCAACATAGACGTTACGTGAATTATGCGTGATTAATACGCATTTTTTGCCATTTTCTTTCTGTGTACTTTACCTCATGCTCGTGCTGTTGCTTGTTATAAAAAGAGTTTCGTATTTCTGCTAGATCGTGCAGGTCAACATTTCTTGGCATAATAATTCGGAATTACGCAAAGCTAAAGTGATAAAATCATAGCCTACAATGGATTATTCCGTTCAAGAGTTTTTACAAAAGCATTCAGTCCCTGCGGTTCCCTCTAATAGGCTTACAGAAAAGAACACGAACGAAGTGCTTTTGGTCAAAAAGTGGTCCAAATTTGTCTAAGCTATTGCGAAATAGGACGGCACGGGGTCGGAGCGGGACTAAAAACCCAGTTCGAGTTCTAAAACAATGCAGTAAGTTAAACTTGTGCTTTCTTGTGATAACCTGTGCATATATAATCTGAGGCTGCTAATTGCAGAGGGTTACGCCACTGCTCGTAGGTGTACCAAAGACGCTCAGTATACATCCGATTTATCAAGTCCGTCGGGCGGGGAGATATCTCGGAAACGCCGGAAACAAGCAAGATTAAGAACTCCAAGCCTGTCAACTTCCGAGACCAGCGGCAGCGAAACGGGAGAGCACAACATAATTGATCTGCACAGGAGTAACTTTTGGGAAGTTTAACTCAGATTGCATTTTGATTCTGATCGGTTCTGGTCTAATTAAAACTGATAGAAACTGAAGAAAACTGCTCTCATCTGTTTCGCAAGGGCATGCACACTTCCACCGACCAGGGACAATTCGCAAATACAGTTCGGGCTACATGACGACTTGGATATTCAAATTCAGTCCCCGATTGCAAACCTTATTGGCCCAGTTGTGGCGTCTGTTACCGCTGAGTGATTAAGATAAGTATGGCTCGATTTTAAGAAATCAATTCTTATTTCTTCGTTACAGATGAACCACGTGCAAATCATAACGAAAGTGCATACATAAAACTTTTGCCAGACCCGTCAATTGCCCATTATCAACTCAGCTTGGAGAAGTCTTGAACATAGTGACGAATCTTAGTCTGGAACTTTCAGGTACAACCAGTAAAATTTAAAATCCAATTTTTAATCATTCAAACAATGTGCATAATTCCAAGGACTTCAAGCAAACTTTTATCAAGAATTGACAGGGATCAAAGAGGGAATACGTTCAATTTCTAGCATTTCGCAGGAAGATCTGCAAGAAGAAACTCCACAATTTACAGTCGACAGACCTGCACTACCACTAATGAATGATGACCAGGTACAAGAATTTGAACTATGGATCACTGTTAATGACAAATACAAATTAGTAGTAACTTCCATCAGTAATACTTTGGGCAAGATAAAAAGTATTTAAGAATTAGACTCCTGTTAATTAACTTATTCCAAAAAACTGAATTGAGCAGAATTGGAGGACGGGGTACCGGAAAGATAGTTCGCAGTATTCTCAGACATTTCCTCAGCAACGAATTAGCACAGAAGTTTACTCGTAACTGGAAGAAACGGGAAAACTGCTTTCAACAAGCTGAATTGTTACAAGCTTACGAACTTCATATTTTATGTATTCTACAACTCATAAAATTCAATTCATTCGGCTCATAAAATTGATTTGAAGATGTCGCAAGAGGAAACTTGGTTACTAAAGCAACCACAGACCAACAAATTGATCACTTGATAACTGGTTGGTTCAGAACAGCCTATAGTGCAAAAAAATGTCTTTTCAAAGAAGCAAGAAGTAGCGGTAGAAGCGATGGCGATCGAGCAGCAGATGAGGACTCATTCAATTGAGGTGCAAGAAATTGGAACGGAATCTAGCATTCTAGATCCTCCAGCTATAAGTGACAGTAATTACAAATCTGTTGACACTTTTCATAGATCAGATACAAGTATCAGTGGTAGTGTAAATCCAGATTACAGTCCGGACTCATCTATCTACTCATCAGATTCAGATTCTGAAATGAGAATGGCATAACAATTAACGGCATAGAGTATATGTTTCGGCTTAGTTGTATTTTCGCAGATACACCGACCCGTAGCCTAGTGAAATGTACTGTACCCTTTAACGCATATCGTGGCTGTGAAAAATGTGGAATCATGGGAGCATGGAAAGGTCGTGTAATATTGAAGGCAGAATTAAGAACAGACTTGTCATTTGCGACAGTGCTGATCCAGGCCATCATAGTGGAACAAGTTCACTTTTGCAGTGTCAGTTAGGTTTAGTTAACCAAGTCCCGCTAGATTATATGCATTTAGTTTGCCTCGGCGTTATAAAAAATTTTTGTATCTGTGGACGGAACGAAAGTCTAGATTTAGGTTAGGTAAACGCACAATAGCGGACATATCCCGGCGTCTTGTACATCTCTCAACCCATTTTCCAAAGGAATTTCAAAGAAAGCCTAGGACGTTGAAAGACTTGAGCCATTTTAAGGCAACTGAGTTTCGAACTTTATTTCATATAACGGGCAATTTGTGCTCAAGATGGCAATTTCACAAAAAACTATACGAACATTTTCTACTCTTACATACTGCTATTGGGATTCTTACAACTGACAAAGCCGTAGACCCCTTGGATAAATTTAGTGCATTCCCGAAAATAATATGCAAATTTTAAAAAGAAAGGTTCGAAGCAAGATACTAGCCCTTAATCAAATTGTTTCCCGGTTATTAGAATTCGAGCAGTTTGAAGGACATCCTGAATCAAAAAGTTTCCAAACTCAAGTTAGTTCAAATTCGAGACGTATCACACACGTATCATTGAAGGGCATTCTTAGCACTATTCACCCACCAAATTGCTACTTCTTAATGAATGACCATGCAATTATCAAGATTGTAAGCATTTATAAAGAAAATTCGCAAATCAGTATAGTTTATAAGAAGTTCAGAGATCCAGTCAAGGTAAGCCATTACCCGATTGATAGCAGAAAGTTAGGCATTTACAAAATGAAAGACACCTTGACTGGAAACCTAACGTGTACCATATTAAGTCTCAAAAGAAGGTGTGTCCTGCTCCCGCTTTCAGACCATTTCCTAATTTCATTCCCATTCTCGGAGGACATTTAAAGCATTGCTATTTAGGATTCCTGATTATTTGCTTCTTTTATTTGATATATATAATATTATATATGTTTAATATGTCTACCTATACTCTCTTGTGTAAATATTAATTTATTTAAAATGACATGTAAAGCTTAAAATAAACTGATTTGGCACAAATGAAGCGTAAATATGATGTAAAAAAATTCACTTGATCCCGAAAGCATTTTCTGTAATTGCCATGGAAATTTCTCGGCATTTCGACGTATAATCTGCACAGGGGTCTCATAATAAAAACGCAAATTTTAAGTAAAAACCGAGCTAGAAAAGCGGCCACTTTTTGCATAATTTTTGCACTCGTCCCGGAGAGTAATTTTTACAACAGGTTAGTGATTTTGCTCAGAACTGCACTTCAGCAATTATATCGGCAAACCTATCACTAGTATTTTAAAATTAAAAACCGAAAATATGCAAGGGTAGTTTTTACAACAAATCCTTTCGATTTCATTTTATGGCGCCGGCATTCTTTTAGACTTGCGGATCTGCCCTCATAGAATGTTGATTCAAATGCGTAAAACAGAAATAAGAGTATCAAAATAATCAAGTGTGGATGGTTTATTTTCAGCAATGATTCGACAGTAAAAGATCATCAAACGCACGGTTCGTAGTTGGTTTTATCCTTACCGAAAATAGCAAGTGGACCGGAAAGTTTAATGAAGAACCACAAAGGGGAATTAGTTCGTGCTTGAGAAATAGAGACAGGCAATCCTACATTTGACTCGCACAGGGTGCTCCGCTTGAGAAATATCGACGATACTGGCAAGTGAATAGTCAAAAAGTGGAGCGAACGCATTCGGAGTCGAATGCAAGAACAAAAGAATCACAGACATGACAAAGCAGAAATCGGTAATCAATTTTAACACGTACAGAAGCAATAAATAATATTTCCAAGCGGAAAATAGTCTCGAAATGTGTGCCTGGAAATAATACACAGTGAAGAGCGCAAAATAGAAACACACAAGGTATATAGGAATTGTAATTATTCTTTGTAATGTGATTTGAAATGTGTGTTGGAAATCAGTTAATTGCCTTTGCAAAATAAAATCTCCTTCTTTTGCGCATAAGATTGCTTGAGGAGTCAAATCCAATTGCGAGTCGAGTACAGGAAAGAGAGAATTCTTTTGACACATACATGAGCTACGAATAACGATTTTGCAAATGGAACTCCCAGGTACCATCGGGCGCTTTCATGTGCTGTTCAGCCCTTTTCGTGTTCTGCTTACCGGTTCGAAATGCTGCTGACAAGATTACTTGGGGCTTCTGGGTCAGTTGGTCGTTCAGGTAGAAAGCAAACAATAGCATTAAAGTTCCTTAAGACAAAAAGAAGTCATTTCAATTCCTATTAAGTAGAATGAGCAGTAAGGAACGTACTGCGTTATTTGCTGTATATTCCACTAAAAGTGATGCTTCATATTTTGGGATTTAATTTACTGAGTTTACACTTTTTTCGATTGCGTTTTGAAAGCAACAAAAAGACGACTAGGAAAGGGAATGCACCGACTTTTGGTTGAACTGAGGATGCTCGCTCGGGAGATTCGGGGATGTAAACACCAAGAAATCTGGAGGTCTAACCAAAGTTTTACGGTAAGAATGGGAGCTCAAGGGTGGCAGAAGAGGGGCCATTACTGGCTCAACAGAGATTCGATTTCCAGAAAGAAATTCTGTCCAGAGCTGCGGACGTCACGCTTTGGCTTTTCCATATTGAAGGATATAATAAAGAAAAGGAGGAGAGATTCGCCTCAATAAAACTTATACTTTGTCAGCTGTCTCTCTGGACCTAAATTACGCACTTGAGTGATCTGCCAATCCGAGATCATTTACCGGATTCGTACGAAAAAGTCTCCCTGACATCACAGGAAAGAAAGTCTCGGCTCCACATGCAACTGCAAACCAGTGCAACCAGACGAATCATCCAGCAGATCAGGGACTCTAATAGCATTGTGAGGAAAAGACCTGCATCAGGAAGGACTGTGGCCATTTTAGAACTATAAGGGGAACTCCTCAGAGAAATTGGCCCGTGTTATAATAGTCTAAACGTAATGTGTGTTTAAACCCTTTCTTTCTTTTCGTACAAATGTTATTTACTTAAGAGTTCAACAGAGTTCAGTTTGTCAAGAGAAAAATTGACAAAAAATGCTGGCATCCAGAGCAAGAAAGGGCAAGGACTGTGTACTAAATTTTACTTTAGAGTTTATTGAGTTTGTAATATGATCCGGCTTCAGCGAAAGCATAAAATCTCATTCTTGTCGTTTTTATTCAAATATACTACGCTATCCGCTGTGAAATTATGTTGATGAGTTATTTTTAATATATTTCGATGAGCTTAACATAATTTCAAAATAGGAATGACAACAGGCTTCGGCTGTAGTGTTCATGAAATAATAACATTCCTGAGACGTTCTTCGAAGAAGAGAGGTAACGCACCAGAGCCTTTTGACTGGGGCGCTGACTTGGTCGATTTCATCAAGAGAACATTCGGCTAATTTTGCAATTTTGATTAATAAAACTCGAAATTAGCGTCTGCAAACGTGAGGGTTCCATAATCTTTGTCTGAAGTGTGACATAGCGAAAAAGAAACATTACAACCAATTAGGAGACACGAAATGATAATGTCATGTCTGTCACTATCCTCAGTAAATAAAAGTAGCCAGTCTTGCGTCTTCGCGTCTCCATTAATGCGCGAACAAGGATATTATGGACTTTGTCGTCGTTCTGAAAGAAGTGCGTGAAAAAGAAAACAAATGTGGAAAGTTTTGCGTAACTACATTCACAAACTTTTTGTGTTCAGTTCAGAGATTGCGAAAGTTCAAGTGCGATACGCAAGTAATATTATTATTATTTTAAGCTAGTTGCTAAGCTGCTAGTACATCTCCATTTTATGAAATTGCCATTAACTTTGTTTTTAAATTTATTCGATGCTGTCATCATCTCGCTAGCTCAAAATAAAGTCTAATGGGTTGGAAATTGTCAACACATTACCCGTACATTGGTATGCGTTTTAATTCATGATGCTTTTTTTTTTGTATAAGCATGCATGTCGTGATTTCTATTCTGACTAATGCAAGTACAATACGGCATCTTTGCAGATGTTTTGTTAAAAACAAAAAACTACTGCAGAAGCAATGCAGTGCTTAGGATCCAGGATTCGTACCACACCCGATTTATTATTTCGGCCCATCACACTGAATTGTGCAGCTCTACTTCTCAGATGTTTGACCAACTTGCTAAAACGGTGCAATGTGCGATTCATAATGTTCCTTTATGTAATTATATCAAACTCAGGACTGCGGCAATCCGTTCATTTGTTTCACTTCACTGAATGCCGGAACCCGAAGACTATGTTCGTTGCGTGCGACTCAGTGTGATTCATGCATGAGTTATTGCTTTATTAATTTAGAGCAAACTTCACAGAAAGGGAGCCACGGAATGAATAGTCATCATTTGTACTTCAGATGGAGAGCAATTTTGTGCTTCCATATTTGTGCGAGGCATAATCTTGTCGTGTGCATGCTTTTATGGAACATTTTATTAAAAATCCATAAATGATAATTGTGTATGCGTTACACTTAAATAAGCACAGACATGGACACATAATTGACATGGGCTGCTGGAACTAGAACCGCGGCGTTGGGGCAAGCCAAGCAATAATAAATAAAATAAGAGGTTCTCTCTCCAATTCTCATTCGGTCATGTTTGCGTTGAATAAAAATTGTATTCCTTTTAACTAATACAGCTCGTTCTGCTGTATTATTATATTGGTTGGCTGAGATAAAAGCCTTAACAAGTGTAATAGATATAAATTCATTTATTGTACCATAGCTCATGCCGCATGGCAGGCATTTGTGTGTGGCACTTTCAAATCCAACTTTTACTTGCAGGCTGAATCGTTATTACAGACGAAGTGCACACATTTTAGTTAGTTCCCTAATTTCATTTCTCTCTCATTTTTCATTTTACTTTTCCTGTTTCAGATGTTGATAAGGCGACGGCTCTCCGAATTAAACGGTGCCTGACTATAATGGACAAGCACGACGAGGACTCTAATCGGCGCGCGCTCTTGTGCTTAGGCGATACAGAATTACTTAACTAGTGTTCAAACAGGCAGGGAGGTGACTGGATAGACAGGAGATAGAGGACCGGGATAAGTCGAGAACAATGCACAGTGTTGTTCGAGGGCGAGCAAAGTGTGAGAGTTGAGCAATTTAATAATAGAAGAGAAATCCAACGAGAAGTTGTTGGGCTCGGGTTAGAGGAAAGGCAGAGGAGAGCGCTGCAAGTGTGTGCACACAAAACAAAGTTCCTCATCTCTGAAATCCATTATGATGAGAAAACCAAAAAGAGGATGACACATATCATAAGCACCAGTGAACTCGCTCTCCTTTGAACTCCGCGTCTTTCTTTACCGTCGTTTGGGCTTTTACTCGATACTTAACTTCAGCAGAGCAAACCGGAGAACACAGGAGACCAGACCGAGACTCAAATTGGTCGATCCGGATCTCGTCGTCGTCGTCGCAACGTGCCCAACTTTATTCTCCTCTTCCTCTTTCGAGCTTTTCATTTCACTGCTCACTAAAAACCGGATTAATGGATGAGATCGGCTCGGTGCTGCGTATCCATAAAATGCACCTAAAATTACATGCGTATCGTGTATCCATTTCCCATCTGAGCAGCTAGACTACTACTTTGTATTTGTATCCATCTGTCTCAACTCAACCGACTTTTGACATGACTAGACTACGACCGGGAGGAAAGTGGATTCATCTTAAGCCATTTACGGAGACCGGGCGACAAAGGACTTAAGACCAAAGAGCGAAAGGGAACGACTCGAGAATCACGCTCACTACTATTTGTACTTTATTTTGTGTGCACCAATATCAATGACAAGAACACGAGATCATTTTCCACAGTTCAAAGAAAAAGGGAATCATTCATTCTCCGAAATGTGTTTACAAGTCGAGAAAGAAGAACGCTTGTGGAAATGATGAAGCTTAAATTATACGGTATGCATAACATACGAAGTACTTTAATAGGTTGACTCACACCAGCTCAACCGTTCACTTAGACGAAGAGGAAAGATGCGCAGGGAGTCGAGAGAAGACGAGAACTTGATGGATGAGCCAAAAAAATTCTAAACTATTTAGGAGACGCTTAGAGTCAAGCGACGGAGCGGTGTGAGGTATGTTACACATCTGCATCTGAAAGAACACAAACAGTGCTTGGGAAGAGTGTTGGTAATGAATTATGCAATGAATGAATGACTCACAAATGATCTGCACACGCATACTTGGCACTCCTTTTTAATCTATCAACTCATCCTCATCGTCAACTCCAATTACATGTGCCATTTAACTTTTTTATCCTGTATGAAATTTCATTAAGTGCTGCGGCGTTTAAGAATTTCTTCTCCATATCGTTTTATTCTGCCGAGTCGGCTCGATTCTGATCTTGCGCCGTCGTGTCGGCAAAGTGCAGAGACAAACGTTTTACAACACAAGACCTTTAACTTCCATTCAGACATGACCCGCGCTTGCAGGGAAACAACCCGTCAGTCCAAATAAGCGAATAAAATATTCTAACATGACAAAATGCTCGACTTAAGTTACTGAATGACGCCTGATGATGTGCCAAGATGAGATATTAAACCAGCTCCATTGGCGACCTGGTTTGGAGCACTGTAAACACTTTAATAGCTTCAGAAATCATAAATCCAACTCTCACAAATAATGACCTTTTCGTCAGGAGCCTGGACGAGCGTACAGCGGCTCGTCCAGCATCATTTGACTTATTACAGCCTCTACTTTATGTCGCTCTTCATTACCGAAATGAAGTGTCTTGCTTTTAGTTGCCAGAGTATTTTATCTGTAGCAACGACGTAATAATTCCGACAAAGAAAAGAAGCGACTATTAACTCTGAACTGCTACTTGTCTTCTGACGTCCTTTATGTATTTGGTCTTTCACTACTGCGCTACAGTTCGCACAGTGGAACTTTTATCACCGCAATATTTTATGGCAACAATATTTTTATTCTCCTTTCTTCGACTTACTTTTTCTCCGTGTCTGACATTGTCTTTGTCTCCAGCATGGAGACGATCAAGACGTTCGCTCATGTGCTTTTATTGTTCACAGTTCAGACGAGCATGCATGCTCCACTTGGTGAGCCATCAAATAAAATAGAATCCCGACGCATTTATCATGCATATTTGCCTTCTGGCCTCTGCCCCCAAAACATTTAGACCTGGTCGATGAAAGAGAGCAAAAGTGGTCCTGTTGAAAAGAGAAAAGGCGAAACGCGGTAACGTGAATTTTACGACTTTCGTACTCGGTTTATGTGCAATAACACGGTGCTCCGCTTGTTTCACTCGGAGCCTTTTGCCCGATTGTATAATGAGGTGTGTACAGGTCTCTAATTCATTCCACTTTTCGAAAGGGTTAATCAAATTGAGATTTTATATATATACAACAACAAAGGCGAGTTTAAATGATGATGGCCTTCAACCTTTTACTTAAGCGTGAATTTTATCTTTATACATCCTGACTCACTTCGTTTCCTTCCAGCATTCCTCATATCATTGCCGCTGCCAGGCCTCCGCCTTCCACTTTTAATGGTGTCTACCTAGTATTTATAATCGTGCGAGTCCGTCGAGATTCGCACCTCAAAATCAATAAAATGAAGAAACCAAATGGTGAGTGTCAATTACAAGAATTTTAATTATTTGCCTATCTTTTATTTGTGTGTTTGCACGGGAGGAGGACAATCATCGTTCGTGTCTGGCTATTGCCTGCCCACCTTCGTGTCAGTTGCGCAGTGATTAAGTACATTCATGCCTCAACATTCGTCTTTAGCTGCAGGCTGTCACAAAACTCATAATAACAACACTTTTATAAAATCCTACGCAAAACATCGAATGTCAAAATCATTGGAGACACAATTAACGTGCATAATTGACTGTAGAGACAAAGAGTTTGGGTGGAACATCGAACCGTCTCTAATGCGCACTAGAAGTAGAAACAGCATGTTGGACAAATCACTTGCCTCATGCGCTCGTGTAGTAGACGAAAACGTGCTCAACGCCAGGCGTTCGGTGGCCAGGTCAACATAATTGAGCACTCAATTGAAATAAGGCGTCGTACTTGGTTCTATTGTGCTGTCGTTATTTTAACTACTATCCGGTCTCCTTTTTCCCCATAAAAAGGTCATAAACACATTTCTCTATCCTCAATTGCTGCAATAATTCTGCACAGTATGTACAGACGCAGATCCAACAACAGAAACATCGGCGTGAGTTTTTACTTTGTCCACAGAGAAGGAGCAGAGGAAAAGAAAGCGAAAGCTGCTGAGTGGAGTCGCGGCTGCTTTCACTTAATATTATTATTTTGTACATTTCCTTTTTGCATGTTTTGTTCTAATCTAATGAATGAGCACTAAACCCAAACAATGCATTGCCAAGAGTTCATTCCAACGCACTTGGAGCACATTCCTTTCATGGCGTATAATCAATGTGTATACAAGAAAGTCAACATGTTTTTTCCTAAATACAGGAAGTAATAATAGGCCCGGGAGAAAGCTGCTGGCTGGAGGGCGAGAGTCTTGTTATAGTAATCGACGTCAGCAATTTGTTCCGAAGTTTCAAGATACAAAGAAAATAGTTTACTCATGCAATTCTCAAAGTCTGAGTCTTGTAAAGGTCTAATTCATGCAATGCCAATAATAATAGTCACTCCAGCGGAAAGTGAAAGCAATTAGAGTCTTGCTGTTCCTTATTGTGGAGCTTGCTCAATTTGTGAAACAAAAAAATATTTCTTATCGCAGTTTTTCAAATCAATCTGTCGTGCTAGCTGCCAACGAAACTGAACCGAAAGCTTATAGCAACTTGTTCTTACCTGAGACTTGAATCGTCGAGCCCACAAGACGAAATGCCAAATGCTAGTGTTCAACAGACGCGGCAAGATCTGGCGTAGCCACTGCTCGCATCAGACGGAGAGTTTCTCGTCTAGCTATGCAAGGTGAAATAGTGAACCAGCTGATCGGTTAATTTCAGAGCTCAACTGATCGATATTCAAGACCCACTCCACAAAACTGAACGCACAGGTTGACGTTTGCAACGTCTGTCTGCGTGATGGACTAAGAATCCAGTAGAATGACGCGTCGTTGATGAATATTACTATGCTAGATGAGTGGTTGAGGGAGAAACCCGACCACGAGTGTACGTCGCTCACAGGGACGAAAACAACTGAGTTCTGGATCCACGCGTTTAGAAATGAATACAAACGAGAAATGGAAATGATTTTTCGGCAGCTTTTCGCTCTCGTGCTCGCTTCCCACTTGAGTCACCGTGTGCAGTGCGCGGTGGTGTAGAACCCAATTTCTGCTCCAGAGTAACACAATCTATGCGTAATATTGCAATGAAGAAGAGCTTTGAGAAATGTCTATATCCACTTGTACACAACACGGACTGGTTCAGATGCTCTGTGCGGTGCGTCAACGTGCGTGTTTACTGTGGAATGAAGCGACTTCTCACCAACTACCTCTTATGGAGCGATCACGTTACTCGGAGAATGAGGAACCGTCTGCTTCATGCGATGCTCTGCTGGTTCTAGTAGAGTTAATGCATTGTTTCTTCTTTCCTGGTAACACTTTCCTCACTTTTACTGATTCCCTTCTTCGCCTCGGCCTGCCTGCCCTTCTTCAATTTCATATGGTGGTGTTGCTGAGCGAACAATTAACGAGTGCGCACAGATCGCGCCTCGTCTCTCCTTCACCACCATAATAATGCATCATCATTGACTACGAAACAAAACAAGCAACACATTAGTGCTTTTAAATACATTAGAGCACTCGGGCTCTGCCCTTCTCCCTGCCACGGTCACAGTGCAACGTCTGCGACTGCAGGGCACGGGCAGTGGCAAGGGTACAGCAAGCTAGACAGTCGACACTCAAGTTGTTGCTTAGCAGGCACCGCTGACACTGCCACCCTTTTGTCTCGAACGATGAACGAACATGGACTCAGCAATTATGTGGATGAGGGTGTGCGGGTGTGCAGGCCTCGACTCAGAATCAATTCATTGCAGAGACACACACCAACGAGCATTATAAATTATACTGTGCAAAAGGAACGCAGCGAGATGGATGGATGGAATTACGTAATGGAAAATCAGATGACAATAATCTTCGCCTCTGCATCGCTCTCTGGATCTTCTGCTCTTACCTCCCCAGCACATCAATAATAAACCTCCATTAATCAATACTGAGGATTGTAACGCGATATTTGCTTGCTCAAATCAAAGTTGTAATCTGTCTCATGATGAGTTCTTCGCTCGTAGCGACAAATTCTCAACCCGTTGGTGTACAATGCGGCAACAACAACGGAGCCCGTGAATTGTGGAGCCTCATTCAGGTTTCTTCCTCAGCCTCTGAAACGCATTGAAGCGTAGGGCTGCAAGAGGCAGGCTGGTAGAGACCAAGTCGCAGACCTCGATGTGACTGTGCTTTGTTTGGAGATGAAGTGATCTCCATTCAGCCGAGTTCGTGGTTGTTCATCATCACATCACATCTGAAAGATCACTCGAATATTTTCCCTTGTTACTATTAAATCGTAATAATAATAAGTGAGGAACTTGCACAAAGATTTTTCCATATTCTAGTTTTGTGTGCCCTTCTTGTGTTGTACCGTCCGTGCTGCTCTTTAATAAAGAGCTTTTTATGTGCCCGTACAAAAACGTGACTTGTAGTTTTGAACGCCTTCGTCCGATCATCATCTCCCGCATTTAACTCCATTTATGTACACATTATCCCTCGCGCGTCCAACACAATTCTCAAGTGCATTTAAGGCAACCACGCCAAAGCATCGCACACTGGTCACTCGGCTGGGAACTCAGTTTGATGGCCGAACTCAAGAAATCGTTTACTGAAACCTTTGCTTGAGCTCTGTACAGACTGCTTAATGGATAAAAATAATAATGAGAAATAAATCTGCGTGCCTTTTTACACTGAAAACAACCACTTAAGCCATTTGTGGCATAAGGTAGGGTCGATCTTCTCGTCCTCGCATCTCTCATTCAATCAGCCTAGCAATAATAAGAAAACCATTTTGAAAAGGTTGATTACTACATCATGTACAAGAATCCACGCAGCTTTGTGCAGAGGGACGTCTCACCATGAGCCAGACATTGCTTTTCTTAATAATTAACGTTTTGTTCCGATGTACCTGTTACACCATAATTTTACAACTAAATCGCCCCTGTCTAATCTCATCTCATCTAATGTTTAACCACAGGACAAAGGCCAAATGTTTTCTTTAATTAGCGTCTTCGCATTGAGAAATTACACAGCAGCGGTCGCAATAATTTCCAAATGATCTCAATTCCAGCTGAATACAGTCGAAACAAGTACCGAGCCTAATTAGCCTGATAAACTTGACAATTTGTGCTTCAATGGGTTGACAAGGGAAAATCGTAAACATTAGTTTACCCCATAGCAAATGTTCTTGTTTCTCAAACTGAATCCATTCCATTTCTATCCTTTCTTCTGTTCGGTGCGTCTTTGGCCATCTTATAATCAATTCGTCGCAGTATAAAGTGAATGCGAACCATTTGTGTGCTTATGTCAAGCCATTTGCGAGCTAATCTACAAAGTATTCACATACTGCACTAAATCTGAACCAATTATGCAATCTCCTTCTGCTTGCTCTGCACCGCATGCACTTTCAACTATTTAAATTAGGCTGAATGTTGTCATACTGATTCAGCACAATTAAAGAGCAGAACATGGTTCACTCTGAATGAAATTCAATATCACGATAATAGTACTTGTCGTGACTCATAATTTCTTCCATCTAATGAAACATGAGTGCGTGCAGAACAAATATATCTTCTTGTCAAAGGAAGTAGCATTAATAAATGTCCCATGCCCTTGCTCTGATTCTATCTCCATCAATTCAACATGGATACAAATCAATATGACGTTTAAGCTTTGAAATTCATAAATGCAGCATTTGGTGTTTGTAAACCTCCTTGAAGTCCTTTGGTGTATTCAGCGACCTAATTGTTTCGTTTTGTCTCTCAGTTGCGTTTCATCATTGTAGTAGCTCTCATTGCAAACACGGAATGTATGATTTATTCTCCACACACAGGTACAATCGAATCTCAACTGTCCCGTAGACGCAGATTGAGCAATTAGAGCCTGGCTGCTCAACATAGTTAATACTGCGGAGTGATTGTGTGGGTTACGAAGCACGTGATAATGAGCCAATTAGATACTGAGTTTATTGATAGAAAGTTACAATTCGGTTAAAGGTCTGATTGAGTAGTCGACTACGTTTTGCTGAGGAGCCTTCTGGCTCCTCAGGAAGAGTTGAGCTGCAACTGCTTGAAGATGGTTGGCGAGTGCTTCGTATTTATACAGATGCATGACGCAGGAGTTGCCATCCAGTTGTAGTAGCCGAGCACGGCTACGTGACTTCATTTACATAATTAGTTCTGGGTATTTCTCCATGACTTGACCTAACCGGTCATGGTGCTTAACATGTCATGCCGTGACATGTCAGAGTTTATGGTTGAAGATTGGTGTTAATTGCCTTAAATAATGTAATGCACACCTGTGCATTACGTATGATGTAACAGGCTACAAGTAATGCATGGTTCATGTCATTACTCCTGGCTGCTTGGCTCTAGACTGAGGCTGCTCAACACAGTTAATTCTTTCCGTGTCCAGGACATAAGTGTCGTGAGCACTGACTTTGTTCATGGTGACTGTAGCGGAAAACAAAGTTATTCATAAGTGCGGTGTAATGACACAATTATTCCAAGACAAATCTACAAAATTTGACAAAATGTAAAGGTTACGAATTGTGTGTGCCACCACACCGCATTAAAACCCAATGCACGCTGCACGCTTCACACTCAAGACCATTTGTTACTCAATAAGCTGAACTCAGAAGATTTCTTTGAGGTTCGATTGTAAACAAGATTTTGATTGGTGTGATATCAAGCTTTAACGTTATGAGTCGTATCGCGTATGGTAATAAACCTCCGCTTGAAACAGTATTACCACTTTTGCAAGTCGCAGCATCTCAAGTTGACAAACTATTCCGACGCCACCGGAATCCCAGAACGTTTGGATTCTTTAAATCGCTGGTAACTCTCTAGCTGGCACATCGTCGTGCGGGCGGAAGACGCGTTTCCAAGTGCTTGAGACAAAATTGTTTCCCTCATCACTGTATTTGTTTAAAAGATGAAACAAGTAAACTGGATAAAAAAACTTGCAGGCTAACATCGTCAGCACCAGAATAAGTAGAGTGCACGCCAGCCAGTTCGAATGAACAACCGTTTATCCTTTCTTAAATGCTCCGAAGACTGCGTAAATGCGTACCTCGTCTGTATTTGACATCAATAAATTGTTGCTCGCGTTGAGAATTGAAAAGAGAAGGGAAGTCAGAGCTGTAATGGATCAGGGAGGAGAATTAGAAGTTATGTGGAGAAACGCACATTAGTCGGATTAAAAGAACAAGAGTAGTCGAGTATCGTGTTGGAGAGTCAAGAAAGCGGGGAAGTGGAAGACGAGCGAACAACTTCATACCAAGTCAGTCAAGTCAGTGCCTTGTAAATATACAAGTTTAAAAATTGACATTTTGAAGCGAGAGATGAAAGGCGAGTCGAACGAGAAAAGAATTAGACGTGAAATGAAATGTGAAGAGATCTTTGTCTTGAAAACTTTACTTGTTTCTGCCTTGCCCATGAATGTGAAAAAACGATTCAAAACAATCAATGTCTAACCGTTGGTATTCATCTCCTTGCCTTCACCGTGCCGTGGTCTGTTATAACAGCTGCTGACTTGACTGTGCAATCTTTTTCTAGTTGCCCTTGACTAGTTCTTCGAACCGCATTTTGTATGGAAACAAATGAACTGAAAAATGTCGATTAGGAGAAGTCCTACATCAATTGGCTAAGTAATTACATATCCCATATCACCCCATGGAACTACTAGGCAATTTGAGCGATTTCTGGAAGAACCTGATGTTAAGTTGTGTGCATCATGCAAACCGGACAAACAATATTTCCAATATTCTAGTTCGAAAGTGTTTGTTTTTCCAGTTGCTTCCATGATCATACTTAGAGATATAAACTACAAAGCAGTTCTGACAGATCCACCAACTCACTTGAGAAATGGAAACGGTCCAAAATATACAAGGCTGCTGTGGTGAGTCTGATTCTAAAGCTTAACGCTAATATCCTAACTGTTCACTTGCTAGATTTGCAAGTAAAAACAATACACCATAATGGATAATCGTAGTAATGCGAAGTTCATTAAGTGACACAAATGGCATCATTGTTTATTTGGCTGAAAGCAGCCAGATCCCCTGCATATTAAGTAATTATTGTTCGCACGACCTGGACAGGGTTCTCAGAGTGCTGATTTAAGTATCACACCATTGAAACTACATCAGTTCTTTAAGTTGCACAGAGGTCAAAATACTATTGGCTAGGACATCGCAGCAACCTCAGTTGAAACCGGCGGTTTCAACTGGTTCATTGTTGTCGATTTAATAGGTCGTATAGTAGGTCGAGTTTATTTTGTTGCAGTTACAAGGCAGGGGATTTACTTACTTCAATCTTTCCCTCCGCATGTGTGACGCCACCTTGCTTACAAAAGAGAAAGTAGCTACAGAGTCGAGAATAAAGTTAAAGCTTTCAACGCGAGTAAGGCTCTGCACACAATGAAATGTGGTAGTGGGAACATTCATAGTGATATGAAATTGCTCGATGAACCGGTGTGGACAAAGTCCGCTTTTTATGTCCATTTGGAAACTCTTGACCAAATAACACCGCTAAAACTTAGCACAGGCTTGTTATTTCTCGTATTTTTTGTCCTATCAAATAGACAAAGGAAGGTAGCCATTTAGATTCAGTTTTTAAAGACTGGTGAATTGCATGGTCCAATTAGGTTAGCTATGCGAATCACAATTTTGTGGGAAACTATGTTTAGTTTGCCATAGTAATACTAATCCATGGCTAAAACGCATTCAAGAACAAAATGTCTGATTAAAATTTATGTTGAATGTTACTGCTTAAAACTGTCTCCTAAGTATTTTGTACATTTATGCACGGATTCTGGGGGGCCCTCTTTGGGTGAAACGAATACTATATTTTCTTGTCGACGACAGTGTCCATGCATTCCCGTCATATACATCCCGTTTTGAGACGCTTCATTCTGCTTTTTCGTCATATTGGACTCCGAATTTTAACAGAGCGTTCAGAATCTTGCACGTAGAAAAGTATTCATGCCAAGGACTCCACAAATACATCAGAAATTTCTTTAAGGAATAATTTATTCGATTACATACTTTGATTACGCTTCGTGTCGAAGCAAATACATCATATTCTTGATGACACAGAAGCGAATATTATTCCACCTTCGAAATCGTGTTGCAGTGCTGTGGTGCGTGCGTATTGTTCTACTTCAGAAATTAGTATCAGGAAAATTCTGTCATTTTATAGTTTGGCTTGTAGAAACAGAACAAGAGCAAAAATAGTACAGAGTACTGACGTTGTCTGACCTCCGTATTTTAAACTTATATTTTTTGAATTAGCAATGCACGCAGCTACAGGAGTATTGGGTGCTTTCTAATTACTTTTTGCTCCCATTACTAGTCGAAGATTTATGGCTCAACGCGTCCACATTGCCCTCATCCGTCGTTCTGCCGTCACCACTTACTCCAAACTTCCATGGAAATGCTCCGGCCGGATCCCGCGACTGATGAACTATTGCTTGATTTAGCAAATATTGTGGTCCGCAAAATTCTCTGAGGATGTTGTCAATCTGTTTGCATGAGGAAGAAAAGGAAATGATCAATCGTCCACTGCGCTTATAAGGACTCTCGGAAATCTTGCCTCAATTAAGTATTTTATTGCGGGCATCAGATTCGTTTCGCAAGATGATTCAGCCGGCTGCTTCCCAGAAATATATGGTGATGATCTCTTCCCAGTCACCCATTCTCTGGTGAAAGTGATCTGTCGAGTCAATAGTTAGTTTTTAATAGCTCAGTTCGGAATTGTCCAAGTGTTTGCCTACCTGTGCGGACGAAATTGCAAACAGCAGCTGGACAGAAATTAGAAGCAAAATATACTTCATCGTGGAAGAGATTACTGCCTCTGATGAGAAATCTTTAAAAAGGTACAATAGGTTCGATCGAAGCACTTTCACAAATGACAGATCTCAAATAAAGCTGATCCCTTCGGAAAGAGCGCCAGATCAGAAATGGACGCTCTTTGGCATTTCTCTTCATATTTAAAGCAATTCCTGACTTCGTCATGGATGTACGTCTGCAACCTCCTCTTCAGATGTGTAGGAATTTTTATTAAGTTAATTCATTCTAAATCTATGACAGAGTGGATTGAGAAGTACCACATCATGAAACTAAAAGCAAATTTAATTCTTTTACCCGGGAGGAGAGCAAATATTTGAAACCAACACACGTTTAATATTAACTTTTCATGCTGCGGTGTTAGCAAAATATATTCCACATTGGATCTTATTCAACATGCCCGTGCGAGCCTTTTAACTTTATGTTTTTTTCCATGAATATCTAATAACAATCATCATTCCTCAAGTGGAGTCATGGAACGCTCATTAGTATTGCGGGCAGATTTACTTTGAAAGTTCTGCGAACACACTTCAATCCTCTATAATCCCTCAGGAACAGGTGATGTAAACTTGCTTAACCGACAATGCAGTGAAATATTGTCAGCGAAACCTGCTCCTTAGACCGTGGAAGTGAGAATTGCAAAAGTATGGCTTTGGTTAGAGCAGTGGTTTTTGTATGGACATTTGGCAATTTAATTTAATGTAATGGAATTGGATCTACGACATTTACGTAACTGACGTTTTTCAGCTACTCAGCAATTCTTTACAAGAGTTAAAGACGCATACAGGGAAGGTCATATGTTTCTGAACTAAAGAGCAAACTCACCGTGGGCGTATCCCACACTTCGGATAAAATTTCTTCGAAAGATCTCAAACCCTACCGCTACACACAGCCCGACATGAGATTATTATCCAAATCCCTTCCTACAGCTAAGAATAAACTCCTTTGATCTTTCTTTCTCAAATATCAAATAGCGACAGAGTTCTCAGGAAAAACCGTAGTTCTCATACAAACAAGATTAAAAATGAATTGCGAAGTTGCAAAATTGTACCAAATATATTATATCTTCCAAAGCCTGAACTGCAAATCAAACCTAGCCAGCTGCGGTTCTCGAATTTGCAATTCAAAGGTATTCGGCTGATTCGATGATGAAGATACTACAATCATTACGATACAATGCTGAAAGAGGCGTTCGTGGTTGTAAAGGTTGTAATATAAAAAGGAGCGGAACCAGATCCTAATCCAAGTCTCCGTAAAAGGCTTCTTATACTTCATTTCGGTCTATTTGCTAATAAATGTTAGCCCCGATCAATGAATCAATCATCTTTATGTGCTCAGAAGACGCAAGTACTGTGGTTTCGCACAAAATTGTTTGCACAATAAAGTGCTTAAAACTTTTAATTTTTAATTTGAATCTTTACCACGACCGGAGCATATTATCGTTCAACTTTCAATAGTGGGGCCTGCAATCTTTTGTCCTTTATCTGCCAACGTACTTATACACTTCTGATCGCTATGATTGGCAAATTTCTTTTGTATCGATAGTTGTTGGTAAATTCTCATTCTTATCTCCATCCTTTGTCTGCTCCGTCCCAGCCCTGCAATGTGTGATAAGAAACGATCATCTAACCGCTGAAGTTTTATGTATAAGTTCAAGTATGCATGTACCCTCTGAATTCTGTTTACTACTTATCCTTATCCTTATAGATTCAGGCCGAAGACTTTCGATTTAGCTGCAAGAGGTGTCGGGCTTGGCTTATATTTGGGTAAATATTGGAGAGCGGCGCAAAATTGTTGTAGACTTGTAGACGCCTACCTTACTGCAAGCGTTCTTGCCAAGCATCTCCCTTCACTGCTGACTGGTTCTGTTTCAATTTTACTGGCCTTAAGGACAGCAACTGCAGGTTGGAATTAAGCAACATGGTCAATCGGTCAATCTCTCCGGTTCAAGGAAAACACATTGGAAGAAATTATCGACAAATGAGTTCTACAATTTTTAACTTTACCGTCGTGCTGAACACATACAATTGGAAAAGGTTGTGCTAAATTTACCCGCGTGCATGAGCACAATGAGCAACCGCTGAATTTTCAGGAAGTTACACTCTTGTTACTTCAATCACTAATTTTTGAGGGCGAATAATAAATTACGCGATCCAGCTTGAGATGCTTTCATTCGCTGCGTCATTTAGTCATATTGCTGGCGGGTTTACAGCTTTCGTCCTTTCCTTTGCCTCGGAACTCAATCCGCCGTATTAAGGTGACTTATTTGTCATTCATTCAATGGAAGGTCTCCAGGCAGTAAAGAGAGGAGCTCACAATTCCATACTGTTCGCACAAAGGAGAACACATTCAGGTTCAAGCGGAGTCATTTTTAATAGATTTCTAAAGGATAAATTTGAGCTCCCAAGGACCAAGTGTTGTGTTACTCTGTGAGCTGCGAACGTGTTATGTAAAGACAGAAGTTAAAAGGCCTAAAATTGTTTCATTTTGTCATGTCTCACCTAAGTTCTCAAATGCGTGGCTGGCGTTATTATGGTCATACTGAAAAGAGCATAATAGGACAATAAACACAACACAGGAGCTCAGCATCGTCAGTGTACTGTGAAATTGTTCTTTTCAGGATTTAGAACGAGGCATCTTTTCTTCTTCGGCAATCATGTTTCATTCTGGTGCAATAATTCCCATTTACACGAGCGGGAGAAGTTATTCGGGTATCTTGCCGTCACATTCCTCCATGGCTTTCTGTTTTCGTTTTGGCTTGTGCCCTTGTATTCTCAGAATGAATGAACACGTAAGAATGTTAATAAATTGCTATTATATTTGATTTATCATACACAAATCCTCAAAATGATGCCAGGCTCTCCTCATTACACCCTGGAACCATTCAGACTCTGCTTCAGCTGCGGCTCGCTTTTATTTACCTCATTCTTCCGCTATTGATATCTTGCTATTAGCTTTTGTGAATTGACACGAATGGAGAATGAATAAAAGTCATTCCGTTGATGATTTTTACGTTTCCTAGCACACCAATTTACTACAGCCGAGTGCACATTTCATGAATAGGGCAAACTGGAATCAAGCACGCGGAAGAGCAAACGGAACACATTTTTAAATAACCATAAATAATCATACGGTCTACTGGCTTGGTTTTATACAAATTAACAGAAACACTAACACAGAAAAGCTCATGCTAACCTTTCCGTTACTGACCTTTTGAAAGTCTTGAAGCATCTGAATTAGTTAATTGAATCGAGTTATATATTGACCACGGGAATTCCACGACTTTCAAGCATTTCATATTGGCCCTGACGACTATTCGACTTAGTAGTTGCCAACATTTGTCATTCACATTTTAACCAAAACCATTTGGCTTGTGCAGTAAAAATGTGCATGTTTATTTTTTATTTAGCCTTATTCTTACCACATTTAACTGTTACATTCAGCAATCAATAATCAGTCCGTCCTTCTGAACAACATTTTGCACACCACGATTTAGCCCGGGAGGAGAAAATCAGGAAGCTTCATCTCGTGAGAAGGAAAGCGTTTATTGCGAACTGGCTCCTAGAATACGTTGGATTCTTTGTTCATAGTCGCGGAGTTTGACGTTGCCATAAAATACGTTTTCGGTTTTCATACTGAATTGATGTGAAAAGGGTAATAGTAAAACTAAAAACTCCAAGTAGATTAACTTCAAGCCAGGTTTATCATGCAGAGTTAGTTTTTCCTTGTCGTTTTGGTAGTTCTCCTATAGAAATCATTCATGCCATCCAAATGCGCCACTTCATCACCAAATATAAACTAGAACATTCTAACTGGAACAATGAAAACTTAACGTATTCTTCATTTCAGGTTGGAGAGGAAATTAAGGGGGAATGTTAGTTGTGGCCACAGAATAACACTTATTTAGTGGCAGCGGTGGGCCGTGCGAGTAAATGTAATGAGATGGTTTCCGTGTTACAAACGGCGTGCTATCATCCCTTTAATCCTAAATATCTCGGTTTTATTGCTCCATGCCCTATTTAGCAGTAGCTTGGACTCAAGAGAGCGAGAAAATGTATGCGATTTGTGCAGATGAGTTTCTAACTCTTTCTCCCATTTTACGATCTTATCAACAACAAAATCGGACTCGTTTGCAGGATCCTCGCCGCTAATATGCTCCGTGCCCGGTGCTTGTGTCATTTTTACTGACTAACATTCCGCAAACTATTACATAAAGTGTAATCACCTCGAAGGGGTTAAAGCGTGACTTTATTGGTTTCCATTGCAAATTCACGGCGGCTGTCACACTTGAACTATTGCAGCCAATTATGATTATGTACTCACGCCAATACCGCAAGCCTTTAAGAACTCGAGATAAAAATGCGTTGTAAATATCCGTAGAATTAAGGCCATTAGAATTACGCCTTTATGGCATTGTGTATGTGTTAGTGGTCCAGCGACCAACTGCCAAACCAATAAAACGCGGGCTGGGTTTGTGCCGCAGTCATCAATTTGTCTCTTCAGACATTTATTATGTCTGATATTTATTATACCCTCAGTGGCAATTGCCAACAATAAAGAGATTATTATTCGCACTTACAAGGAACGGCGTGTATGATTGGTTTAATCAAAGAATAGCGCATTTTCTAATGGAGAAGTGCTCATTCCCGTTACCTATTCATGACAAGTAAATTGCAGTCCGGCTCGAACGCATTGAAGCAAATACTTTCATTGTGACCATAATGCGCTATTGTCGGATTCATCTATAATTTAATTTAATTTCTTTGATTGCCGATATTGCAAGTCATAATTCTAGCACAAATGAGTTACGATAATCTCACTAATGGCATGCATTATGCTCTCTCTGTGATATCCTTTACCTCTGTAGTGCGTGAATGCTAATATACAACCACTGAGAAAGAAAGTCAAATAATAACAGTACAACCACCCTTCCATTTCTCCTTTGTCATGCGGATGCCTGAGCATTTTTTAATATTTTATAAGTCATTCACAGATCATTAGTAAGTTGAAACCAGTTGTAATGACTTGCTGAAAAATTACATGTCTAAAATTGTCTTGTATTCGTCGACTAATTCGAGGATGTTTCATGAACTTGTTTTGTTAATTATGCACATTAAACACGGACGGACATAAATATTAGTAAACCTTTCAGAATGAAAATTCAAATTTTAGCCAATTAGCCGTTATACTCAATGTAAAAAATTTGGACATCGTGATACTGGTGGAATGAGATAAACGAAAGCAGCAATGTACACCGAAAGTAGAGTTTGAGTGAATAGGTTGGCAGGAATGTATATTCAGATGCTGAAAAATGATGGAGCGTAAAATCAGATAAAAGAGCCTAATATTTTCGTATCCCTTAAAGTCACATTCAGTGTCGAGAACCTGAAATGACAGAACGGAAGAGGGATTTCCCGTTTCGCATTTATGAATGGAATGCTCGAACTGCAGTCATACCGTCCACTACGCACTAGCCGAGATTTCACCTTATTTCCTTACAAATGCTGCAATTGGCACAAGCGCATGACGGCGAACAAGAAATCAAAAGCCGAATTATGTGTATCATGATAATGATACTAGCAGCATATGATCATTGTTGGCCAGTTCATGTTGAAAAGATAAACTGTTGTTGTGATGTCTGGAAATTGAGCGAGCGTCTACAAAGAAGATTTCACGTCCCAAAATTGGCTTATGCTGAACAATTCGTTTTGAAAATACTCGCTCCCGTTCAAAGCAAGCCAATTCATTCATGTATTCATTCATTGAGGAGGACAATTGGCGATGGCAGCATTTAGTGAGGTTGGCTTCTACCCATAGGTTACAAATAAGTGTATCAATGACCATTAATAAGGACATATTGGGCTTCTCTGTTCAGTCAGAACGTTCAGCTTTTCTTTTCCAGCCTTCGAATATTGTTATTCAACCTTTTACTTTATTCCGACGAATAAATGAGGTACAATGATAAACTCGAAGGGAATCAGCTACCAGCAATTGCCTAACACAGTCCCCTTCAACTGTGGACCAGAACTTGCAAAACAGGAAACACAACAAATGAGACGTGTGGATTTTGAAAGGTTGAGTTTACTTTATCATTAGGAACGAATTAATTCGACAGAAATGCCCAATTGTTCTGCGCTCTGTGTGCATGAACACCAACCTGGTCCCCAATTACAAATACTGCCCGTGAACTGCTACACAGCAGATGCATCCCTTCATCTTTGTAAGGTCCACCATTTAGAGTCTGAAAGTCATTTGCCGTGCTGCGGTTCAATTTGTCGAATAGATTAGGCATGCCAAACTCTCCATTTAGCCTCGTTCCTACCCATTCTTCGAAAAAACGCACCGTTCCTTAAGAAAAGCTTCACTGAAACGACGCTATCATGATTATCGTCTCATTGGCAGTGATCGATCACTCATTTCTTTATTCTATCAAACAGCATTTAGATCCGAATTTAACTGTGTCTCACCCTCCACGAGCGGGACCGCGTATCTGCATAAAAGACTATCATCAGCATCGTCACCGTTTGTTATACAAATCATATACTTCTCTTGTGACAATATGCCCGACCCAAAGAGGATTCATGCGCATTCATAGCTTGGAATCATTCAGTTTCAGAAGCACAGTCGTGCACTTTGCAGAAGGATGTTCGATCAATTGAGAGGAGAATGGAAACGAATGCCAATTCGGAAGCCGCAGACCTCAGTACGACAATTCGTCGATGAATGAGATGTGTGTCTCATTTGTAAAATTTTGCGGATTATGTAAATAGAAGGCACAATTCAAGGTTCCGTCTGTGTTATTAAGATGACTGATGAGTTGTTGGGTGCGAATGATTGCATTCGTGTGATGAAATGCAAGCATAATGTATTAGACTGATTAAGACTGCTCGTTTGCACTAGACAAATGATATCATGAATGATGAGCGAAAACTTTTTCTTGAGTGGGAAGGATGAGGATTCAGACGGGACAAAATGATGATGAGTGTTGAGGATTTTGTTTTTGGGCTAAAGGCTCTGGAAAATAAGGCAACCCAAATTTGCGGCAGTAGGAAATGCAAACCATTCCTCGTGCCTGCTTATTACAACGATGATGATGATCATGATGACGCCGATGATGATATTACATGCTGAAGTGTACAAATTGTTCTTTTGCGTCAACATTTTTTAACTTTTCTGCATGCGTTTACGAGTAATAGTGGAGCGAGGCTAGAAAGGGCCTATTATAAATTTCATACAGATGAAAGTCTATGATGGATTGTTCCTATTTATACGTTACTGGTGAAACTTGAGACTCATTTGTCTCGTGTGCTCTTGTTGCAATATTGCCCTTCATATTCTGTATGGTTTTGTGCATCAGCCAGCCCAGGCGAGAGAAAGTGAGAGCATTGGAAAAAATTCAAAGCAGAAGCGAGGAGCCTTCCTTTATTTTGAGCCTCTTTTCGTCTCCCGATGCAAATTTGTAGATCATTTCATCTAAACAACCAATTTTGTCATGTTCTGTTTCATAATAATAAGAGTAATACTGACATAATATCCATCTCCTGCCAGCCGCTTGCTCATCTCGCCGCCACCACTCAGACAGGCTTCATCTATTTGAAAAGTAGGCCTGCAACTGCCGACGAGTTGAGAACCTGGAACAGAGTAGAGAAAAGGACTTTGCATATATTTATTTAAATACACGAATCCTTCGCCAATTACAACTCACCAACCCGGCAAGGCCTTTCGCTCTTCCAAAAAATATTTCCACTTTGTGGAATCATTTCTACAGCCTTCACTTCATTCCAACCAAGTTGAGGAATAATAAGACAAGTTTTTGCGTTTTCGTTTTTACGTCAATTTAAATTACATCACATAGCCAAATTGAATCCCCACTCCTCACGGACTTGTCTCTTTATTCAATTACAATTCTCTTCGCCTGCGGTCGACGAAAACATGATTGGAATTGCTGGTTCGTTCTTTTGGAATGTCACATGAATAGCGGCTTGAGCAAGCTTAAGACTGTAATCTCCGCAACGCTCTCAACCTTGCAATTCCATTTTCATTTAAATTAAAAGATCGGGGAAGACTTGAAACTTGAAACCTACGCTATTAACTTTGCAGATTTTAGAAATAAGCCAGAGATGAACAAATCCAAGTGTTTCTTGACGAGATGAGACACACTGTGACTAACTCATGCACGCAGTGCAGCTAACCATTAATTACTTTATCTCTTTATAATCGCAATGTTTATGTTCAAAATTTTATTAATAGAGCAATTAATTTCTCATGCCATACAGAAGTACTCATGTCGAGCTACTTTGATTACGAAAACTTCAAAGTTGTTTCAATTCCGCTTTATTACGTAATGATAAGTACTTGACGTGAATACTAATTCCGGATCATCGTCACTTCAATCCAGTGCTAGCGCATGAAAGTCGAATTAATTTTACGCGTGCAGTATGTGTAACTTTTGTCTGTGCGCCGGACTCCTGAAATAAAATCGTAAAGCGTTCATCGACCAAAGGGTTTGAAATGCTCATACATATTTGGCTTTCGTCCAGCTCCAGTGCATTGGAGTTCTTCAGTTTCACGTTTACGATTTAGAGTGTACAATAAAAATAAAAATTTTAGTATGTAGTAAGGGGTGGCGATTAATCCGAGACTGAGCATCGAGACTGGCGTAATTTTGTCCAAGTGGAGCGGTGCAGTGTCCTAGAAACGTGGAATCAATTCTGTAAGGGGTTTTTCTTGGGTCGGGTCCGTGGAATATGACTTTATACTGTCGTTATGCGTCTCTTCTGAATGTAATGAAAATAGACAGGAAACGGAGACTTTTCCACTTAAACGGGTCTTCCATTCAGCTCACAAAAATGAAGTTTTTAAAGGATTTTCATAAACCGTTTATAAGGGTATTATTTTACTACACTTTTATTAGTATTATTACTGCTATTACCATTATGATATTCTGGTCATTGTTAAAGGTGTGAAGGTACAAAGAAGAAAATACCCAAATAAAATAAAATTCAAGTGGAGTACAGCAAGTCGGGCCGAGTTGACTTTCGCTTTAGAAAAACAAGCCCGAACGAATATCCTTTCCCGAATCCCAAGTCTCCTTTCAAACAAATTTTATAAGCTCCATTTCTTCTCTCAAGCCATGTTCATGAAAGTCCTTTTGAAGGGGACTTAACTCGACTAAACGCAGAACCCTCCTATTGTGTACCCACAAATTCTACCTTTCGCTCCTTCCCCGCGTCCCTTACAAAAGTCAAATGTATGTATATCGTATTGTTATTGTTACGTGCCTAATCCAATAATAACTTACGGCTGGTCAGGCCAGACAGCTTGGCACCGTCAACCATCATCAGCCACGAACTTGGCCCCGGTAAACTTGTCCAAGGCTCTAGCATTTGCTTGTTCTTTTTCCGTAACCAACGATTCATCATTTTTCGTCACTTTTAAAAATATTTTAAAGATTATCTCCCGAAAGAAGCTTTTAACAATAATAAATGTTTTATTGAAATCTTTGCGGACACATTAGCCATGAAGTAATGATGATGGATTCGTGCTGGACTGGCTTTAATCTCAAATAATATACATCTGAACTTAATTTAGCTCAGTCGGGTTGGAAATACCATTTACATTTATATTTGATGGATGTCAATTGCGCGCTTTCGAAATTTAAATGACCAGATTTGTTCTGCAATCCGGAATTCAACGATAATTTCAGGTTGCTGTGAGCGGAATTCAGGTACGACGAATGCAATGAATTGGATTTGCTGATTGACTGTCGGAGTTCGTTTGTAAGACTCCATTATTCGTCTTGGTGCTTCATATCCGGTGTTCAGTAATTCACGTCGCATCGTTTCCAACTATACATCGTCCATATAACTTTGTTACCATGAGTGTAGACTCGTAGGACAGAGTTTCCATTGACTGGTTAATCCCTGTTCTTCTTCAGTGTGAGCACGTTACCAATGATTCAAAGAAAAAGTCAAAAAATGTCACTTGGTAGTATGAATGAATTTTTTTTGCCGTTCTTTTCACCTGCATAGGATTTTGGTTGTGTTTTCCTACTTAAATGCTTTGCCGTACATATTGTAAAGGAAACTTCTCTCTTCAATTGACCGGTTTACAATGGTTTTATGGTGGTCATTTACTATTCCCTGTAGTCAATGAGAACCGCTCTTTTTGCTTTTCGCTCATGCCTTGAAGATATTCGTAAGGCAAACGTAAGCCTTATTTACTTCCTATCCGCCGACTTCTGATTTTACTCAAAGGTGATCCTGGAGGCAGCTACACAAAGGAACTGAGAAGACTGAATTCTTTATGGCTATGAGCTAATATGCGGACCTTAATTGAGTCATGGAAAATTACACGTAATCGTGCATTCTAGTCCAACTTAAATGGCCAAATGCTTTTCTTGCCTTCGATTAAACATTGAACAGCGTTGTATGATGCCCTCAAATTTATTATAACATTCAGCATACGTACTCACGTTTTATCATTCATAATAATGATCCAGGTTATTGGAAGTTCATTGGAAAACTGAATACTTTCGTATTCACATTTAAAACGGAAGACGGTAGGGACCCAACAAGTCAAGTTATAAAGTGAATGAATAAGTTCAGGTGCGCTCGGTCAAACACATTTTAGAGAAAAACTGGAAGGAGGTTGACCCGACTACCTTGCACATAGTAAGATCCATTTCATTCATTCATTCATTCATTCACTAAACCCTTGTAAGAATGTTGTGTCGGATGGGGATGGAGTTCATTCAGGTGTCAAGTGGATCTGCTTTCATAGTATCCTACTTCATTCATTTCTGTACGCTGTCTCGGCAAAGCGAAGGCGCCAGAAAGTCTACCTTTGAAAATAATGAAAGTTCTAACGCGAATGGAAGAAATTTTAGGCCATTTACTCAAATCGAATCTGCGTCCATTCAATCCATAATATGCACGGAACCCTTTTCCCCGGCATGCAATCCTAAAGACGAATTCATTCATGCTCACATTCACGGGAGTTGAGAAACATGCTTTGAATGTTTACTAATAATGAATTTCGTCGTAAGAAACAAAGAATGGAAGATGTATGCGATGCCCTAGAAGTATTTCGGGGCTCAACTAATGCAATTCAAGAATATGAAATAATAAATGTCGCGTCACGATGACAAAGTATGAAAGAGGCAACTGATCGTGGTGCGCTTAATGGCCAGCGAGAATGCGTCACAAGAAATTTATTTCGTGCATTATTCTTTGTTGCCTTTCTTAAGGAAGAAAGTAATGAAGTTCTCAAACAGCCGCCATGCACAAAGAACCCGAGGAAGGTCCGAAAATTCTTTTTCTTCGGCGGCATGGAATGCTTATCCATTATCTCTTGGTCTGGTGCTACAAATTACAAGATCCAAAAAGCCGTAACACAAGTTGTGGAAAAGAAGAAGAGAAAAATCATTTTATGGTTTGCAATGTAGTTTGGGCCACACTTTGTTCCTTTTGATAATATCATTTTATACTCTTCATTTTATAAACTTATGAGCGAATGCATCGGAAGAGACGAGTTGAAATATTGGACGCGAGCACTGGATCGTTGTCCGAGACTTTTCTCTCGCCTCATCCTCGTCCGACGGCGAAATTGGGCACACACGACACGCTGAGGCAAGCCGTGAATGACGAGGAGACATGAAGTGATGTTATTAGCTTCGTATAAAATGGTGAACCATGAAGTGGACACAGGTGGACGTAATGACTTCGTATGCCTCGCACGAGTCAGTCAGTCGAAGGAAGCTTATTATTATCACACGCGAAAGAAGCAGGACAATACTAGGCTGCACAAGCCCTGAGATCTTAGCCAGCAAAACCAACATCAGAACTCCTCGACAGCTGACATATTTCTAGATTATTGTGCGGTGACGGCACGTAATGCATTCGATATTGTGCAATCCGCATCCGCATACAAGATGAAGAAGGGTAGCGCTGACTGGCCACGCAGTCGTGGCGGAGTACGAGAGAATGATGAAACATAATAATGTCCATGGTTAGTTTGTTCGCACATGTGACCAAACCAAAAAGAAATACCATGAACCATTATTATGACCCGGCTATTATTCACCACATCATTACCATTCGTGCTTACTGGATTCGAATATTACTCTAACTGCGTGCCTAATGACGTAGTTACAGTGCAATACAATTTTATGCCAACTTGCTGCAATGTTAATTGGGAACAGAATGAAAGGACGTCATCAGCCCATCACAGACAGTAATGAAACGTCTGAGTGAATTCTGAAGGACAATATGATGCCAACATGGTGGAAAACAAATGTGATGGAATCTTGACCAAGGCCAACTCGAGGCAGGTATGACTGCGTCTTTATTATGGACCAAGTGTCTTGTCAGACCCTATTCGCGTTCTTTATACGCTGCAGCATGTTGATAGTTTATTTCTGTACACAAAGAAACAAAGAGCAAAATTGCATGGACATTTATTGCATTTGTTATCATCGGATGCATCAGTAAAATTAAAACAAATGATTGTCTATGAACAATGATATGTCAGGCCAACCCAATAACTCTCTTTAGAATTTAAGATTTATAACCGAGCGGGGATCCCCACCCATTCCAACAACTTTCGCTATTGCTATTTCCATTTCTGTCTGACCATATCGTGCCTATTTTTTTGTACGACACATGTGCATTGCGGGCCTCCGTTTCTCCAAGCCCAAAATCATGGTGCGTTGGCGCGGATGCCTCCTCTTCCTGCTTTCCTTTCCTTCCGACATCATCATCATCCCGCTCATCATTGCATTCATTCATCCCCATCCCTCTCACACCTTCCTCCGGAAATCTATCACATAAAAATAACGCGGTTGTGAGCGGAGAAACCAACATGGGGGGAATGACTTTATTCCGCAGCCATGCCACACAGGCCGAGTACTTACTTGGAATGGGCAAAGTAGAAAATAAGATGGGTAAAACTCACTTCCACTTTCAGAAATTACTCCCTTTTCGGAAGAACAATGTAGTCCTGTGACACGCGGCTGCGGGAGGAGGCACACGCACTGATCCTATTATTTTACATATGTATAATCATGCATGGCTGCGTGCAACTCTTTTCTTTGCTCTTGCAGACTCTTATCTATCTCCTTAACTATTACTCCGAAATAAGTGTCCTTATCTTGGCAGAATAATATCGCCGTTCTCCTTTCCTGTGTACAGAAAGAATAATGACAGTAATATCTTCAGTGCAGTGCAGTGCACAAGGACGGAGACGGAGCCTTTTCCTGTGCTGCTCTGGTTTCTTTTTGTAAGAGAAAGATTGTGAAAGCAGAGAGAGGAAAAAGGAAGACCAATTTAAAAGCTTTCAACTTGGGCATTATTATTATAGTCTAATAGTCTCTGCGATGCTCCTGCCCATACTCTTGTTCGTCTTGAACGGCCAGCCAGTCAGAAAATGAATGGGTTCACTGTTTCCATTCTCCAGTTGGTCCATGTAACCATGTATGATATTCTGGAGGCACATAATAGTCCCTGACTACGGCGGGCACAATCTTTCCAAGAACCTTAATAGAGTTGCATACAGTTGCTTGCCTTCTCTTTGGTTCGTTCTTGGCTCACTTTTCTCTACATTTATTACTTGTTTTCCCTCCCGTCGCTCCTCTATCTTATTACGGCCATGTATAATGTGATCATTTTGAAAATGAGCCCAACCCGTCTTCCTCCGAGATAATATAGTTTTAGTATCTTTGATTTCTATTTAATCATTCAAGTAAAGCTGCTGCAACCTTAACTGACTACAGCAAACATGACCTCCTTTTAGCATCATTGCTATTCCGTCTGCTACTTCGCAAATACTTCTTCTCTAATTGCCGTTTAATGCAGAAATAATTCCCTTACTAATGTAAATTATCAGCCAGGTTTCGCGCTCCGTACGCAAATGCACGGCGCGGTATGGTGCACACGGCCGTGCTCACATCTTGCGCACTGCGAGGCAGCAGAAGAGACTGACAGCAAATTAAGAACCCCAACGTGGCATCGGCAGCGAAGGTGCAAACGTGCAACTTTGAAGTTCTTTCGAGAAGGCCATAAATTGGAGTTCATAAACAAATATTATTTGCTGTGGCAGACGATGAAAGAAAGAAGACGTAAAGTTTGCGGAGGTGAATGTTGAGAATGTATGGTTTAATAATGTCGTTCGCCAACCGCAGCCGTGGTTATGGATCCCGTATTTGCCGCCGTACGCACACATAAGCACGCCCGAGAAAGAAACTTTATAAAAAAGCTTCATGAAATGAGTTTTTTGTTTCGAATAAAATACAGATGTGTGCGATGTAATGATGTTTGTGCAGTGCTACACTGCGCCATTGCGGCAGAAGAAATTGTGCAGGGAAAAAGATCTTAATAAGCCTTGCCCTATTCCCGCATCTTCGGGGCCTTGTTTGCAATCAATATGCAAAACAAACAGCCTCATTTGAATATACACAGCGCATCCATACACCCCGACAGTTTTCAGATAACAGGGACGTGGAGGAAGACACGCGGCGAGATCACTCCGTGTCCTTGACGTTTGGAGTTTGCGAGTAATTGTAATTAAGAAAATCGTCCTAATCCCTCAAATGACTTCTTAAGTGTTCATCAGATCTTCCCTAATCAAAATTAATTCCTGAACAACTTCGGAACTCCGGTATAATGACTCGATGAGTGTTTAGTTTGTAAACAGTCGGAACTTGTACTTCGAGATCTCTCAGTACGCCCGCGGCAAAGTCTCGAGTTAGAATATACCCGCTTCGTGGTGGATTATGCACAGCACGCTCTGTAGGCCGACGTCATTACGCATGATGATCTCTTGAGTCTTCTTGTTTCATACTTTATTTTTACCTTTCTCTACACTTGGGGCGGCACACAGAAAAATAGAGAAACAATTGGAAATATACACGCTTGAACAATAACATGACATTACTTTAGTTTTCTGCCTTTTCTATGAAATGGTGATACATTTGTCTTCCTGCCTGGCTCCGAGTGTACGTGTAAAATATAATATTGTTGTATTATATTTTTATTGCACACATACGCGTCATCATCATGAAGAACTCGCTCACACATCAATTCTTCTCCTTTTCGTACCGAGAGGATCGTTTCAGGTTGCTGGAGAGCAGATGATACGAACAGAAGCAGACGACTCTGTGTCAAGTGCCTTGCTGAACTCATGCTTCGTTTCCATCTTTATCTTCTACGGTGCGCACACACCGCCTGCGTAGGGTCTTACTCGTGATTAGTTTTAAAGGAAGCTGTGTAGAGCAAAATGCGAAATCGAAAAAGTCAAAGTTAATACTCTCTTTATTCATCCTTTGTGATGTTTTATTGTTGGCTTGATTTTACACAGCCAGAAAACAACCATTGCGTGTTTACTTTATACTTACGACATTACAACTTCCCAAAAGACAATAAATTAAGATTTTATTTATGCTTGTTCTCTGCTTTATGATTGCCACACTGGAGTTCGCAATAACTAACTTAACTTATCGTACAATTAAACGTGCACCTTTACGTGACGTAAGAGTGCGGGATTTCACATCTACTGCCTAGAGTAACTTTACTTCTACATTACCGACGACGAGCTCTTAATCTTACCTGTTAATATCGTCTTAGAGATTTCATGAGACAAGCATTAAACAAAAAAATGAAATGGACCCTGTATGTGTTTACCTCTTTCAACACCACTTAAATCCGCCGTGCTGGAAAAGAAGGACTAAATTGATTGATATACACTACTCAACTCGGAAGCAAGCTAATCAATTGAGTTGGCACAAATTATTTCACAAGGAACGTCCATCTTGCTCTACCTTGGCCTGTCGAAATTCAATACAATTATAACTAAGCTAATAATACTGATTAGTTTCTCTGTGATAAGTGCTAAGCTAAACGATAACAAAATAAAAATCTTTGGATTGAGAATGCGGTCACATTAATTCATTTCGTCGGTCACGGGCAAAACGAAATCAAGAGATAAGATTATACAAAATGGAACTTAGTTTTGATCGGACGAGTCGTCGTGATATCGAGACTTCTTGGATGATGTGTGATGATCGTCGTACTCATCACTCTCCTCGTGATCTGATGACTCGCACAAACCTTCCGCTTCTTCCTGTTTTCTCTTTGCTGTCGCCATTTCAGCGGCATGCTTCTTTCTCCATTTTGTCCTGCGATTTTGAAACCAAACCTGAAGGAAAGGAAAAGAAAAACACAAATTTTAGTCCAGTTTTGCCAGTTTCTAAAGATTGCTTCGTTAAGTCGGGAATTGTGCATGGGATGTTTACAGGGAGTACCTGCTGTCGCAGTGTACGCATGCTACATGAACTCATTCATCAGACACGAGCCTAAGACAAATTTAATGGAACAGTGTAATTAAGCCAAGATGTTCATTCTCCACGGCGAGAGCTGTCCTGTGTGCATGCACGAAGTTGGGAGAGTAAATTACATGATGTGTTTCATAATGGTTGTAAATCATGAAAGCAAACCCACTTTGTTGTTTAGGGAGAAGAGGGAAAGCCTTTTCTAAACTTTTCCTCTCTTGCCAGTAATCAGGCCTAATTATGCTTTGTATTTGTGAATTACATGCTCTTTAGCTTGCACAATAGAAGAACCATCGATCATCAAGAAAGGGATTTCTCTAGTCATGATAAAACGAGAATGAGACAGAGACAGCTACAAATGGCAGGGAGAAAGAGAAAAGCATCCTCCAGCCGAGCCCTCACAGTGCTTCCAGCGAGACCGAACAAGTTTTACATACTAAAGACATTTCCATTGCTTTTCTCCTCCCATTATTACTATTCAAGTATAAACTGCATTCAATTATTATTGTCTTCCACTCTAATAAATCTTTCTTTCACTCTACAAATAAATTCACTACTTTTCGGTTGGCGCTCCTGTGTACTTCTCAGAGTGCTTGCAATTTTTACCATAAAAATAAACTGCTGAGGAAAGTAGACACTAACTAATACATCGGCCCATAAAATAGCTAACGCTGCTTGAATTTGTTGGCGATGTTGCAGCACCAAGTATAGTCCATACTCTCATGTGGCTCAGCATAATTTTTAACCAAAAAATGAAGCACATGATTTAAAAGCAGGGGATTACACTTCCTCAATCCGCTGTAGACAAATGGACACAATGGGATGGGGTAAGTTGTGTGAGACAAACAGATGACAAGATTAGAATGAGTTAAAAATAAATACAATTATAATTAAAAGGCATGGAAATGAAGTAATGTGTACGAGAGGAGAGCGCGTCGGGTTGAAAGCGAAAAAGTCCCCTGAGATTTGGATGGTCTAACAATAAAAACCAGGATATGTTTCTCATTAGCATCACAACACGACGACGAGAGCGGAGGCCTAAGTGTGAAATTGAAAGGAAGGAAGGAAGTGTTCAGAGAAAGGATTTGTCGCTTGACTCCCCAGTGAAATGTGTTCACGGTACTTTCATCGCACGCACGGGCAATGAAGTGGCGTAGGACCGCACACCGCAGCTCCACTCGTCTTGCCAATTATACAAGGAGGGGCGATTAAGTAAAGCTAGCGCTAAAGAAGGCTCAACTGAGCTGGACTGCAGAATGGGGAAAAGAGCGCTCAGTGGACAACGGCGGGACAAAAATTTGCATCCTACATTGAAAAAACAGTTTTCCACTTTAAAAATATTAAATAAAGGCTTACTCTTCTATCTCACGTTCCATCAACAATTTGAATTTTTGTCAACTCTTCATGGCTCATGGTTTCCAACGACTACATTTTGTTTATTATCAAAGTATCATCGACTCATCTCGTCAACATAAACAAATTGAGTGCCAGCAGCCCAGGAGAAATCACATAAACTCAGGACCGAATCCAATCCCTTTACGGCAAGGCCGCGTGTTTAAGTTAATTTTAAGAGAAAGTGTGTGCTGATGCGCAACACGACAGGGAGCGATTTAAAGGGAACACAACTCCTGGCACATAGATTAGGTAGTCATAACCAATCATTTTATGTTCTGTGGCAGATCCAAATTGCGCAATTAATTTGAAATCATTTAGTGAGGCGGTCCTTGTCAGATTTGAATGGATGCACGCTTTCCCGGTCGAGTTGTATAAAACAAAGGTAGATTAGAAATTACGCAAGGAGCCTGATTAAACTCACACACGTAGCGAAATCAATTACAGTGTTGGCGGGCGACGCGATAAATGGTGTTGATTAATAGGAAAAGAAGCCATTATGAACAAATGCGTCACACTACTGTGCAGTGGCAATGTAGCGAGAGGATCTTGTGAGCTAAAACGCAATGCTATAACACTCATTCCGTATACACGGGTGTTGGCTCTTTTTGTTCCAGTTCCATGTCTGAGTTGAGTGAGGTCCAGCGTCGCAAATTAAAGCAAAAATGTCATAAAGAAGCGCAGTGTGAAAATGAAAGTTCTCGATTGCAATTAGTTGAACCATTGCAGTGTCATGCCGGAGCCGAGACGAAGAAGATTAGCTCCTTCTGTCGTGGTCTGACTTGCCAATGGTGGTAGGAGATAGTTTCATATCTTACTTGGCAGGAGATGGAGTTATTAGATTTATTTACTTTTCATTGTGAACCAATTTGTCGAGGTTTTTATGGCAGCATGACGGTCATCTCCACATGCGATATTTTACGAGTCTTCTTTATTTCATTTTTCATTTTCCTCATCTCACTTGGATGTGATAATCAAATTAGAAAGTAGGCTGGCGAAAGAGTAAAAAACATTGACGAGCTAGGAAGGTCGAATCCCTTTTGTCTCGTAATATTAATAATAACCGAAACAGACTGCTGGAGAGAGTCAAATGCACATAATCATTGCGCAGAGCCGGTTTCATTATTACTATTCTGCGAGAGCTTCTCTCCGCCTGATACAAAATAAAAGACCATTTTGCTTCTTTTATATTTTATTTGATTGTGAACAATAATTCGATAAGGCTTTGACTTCAAATAGCAAATAAAAACATTGCGTTGGAGCGAGGAGTCCTGGGCGCCCGGAAAGATATGAGATCATTCTTCATATTTATGGTTTTCCATGAACAGAAACACAACACACATGGGACAAATGAAAATGACAACAAATTTATTAATTCTTCACACACTTTATACAGACACCCAAACAGAAGTACTTTCAAAAGGCTATAAAACCAGACGGAGGAATATATACCCACCAACCAGCTACGCTACCATCAAACGCCAAAAAAATTACGTAACTGGAAACTTTTGCTTTCCTTCAGATACGTTTTATGAACGCTCTATTTTCTCTAGGCTCATAATGAAACGAATGTGTAATTTTCGCTAACGGTTTCTGAGAAGGTGATTGAAATTGTATTGGGTTATTGTCGCTTGTTGGAGTGCCTTAGAATGCCTGTATCAAAGTACCTTATTCCAGAACGGCCATCGGGTGTAGTTTGTACATTCGGCTAATTTAGGTTGATGTCCTGTATACGCGCTTTAAATATAGTTATGCTTATCAATGTCGATATCACAGGACATGGAGAACGCGGATGACAAACTCAGAGAACTGTTGTTCAATGCGAACATGGCGATAGGGGAATTACTGGATCAATTATTAAGACTGAAGACGCAAGTGCAGAATGGGACAAAAGTGAGCCGAAGCTCTAAATTCATGCTGTAAGCACAAACGTGCAACAAAATACCTAACATGCTAGTAGTCGACTGACTTGAACAAAGCATTTGTCAAGTAGTATCGTACTTAGGGTGTCTGTTTGTCAAAATAGCGCTAATAATTCGCTTGAGCAGTTGCGTGTCCTGCGAATGAGCAAAAAAGGTTTTTATGGTCAGATATAATCAAATGAATGTGAACTATCAAATGGAAAATTGATTCTTTTTGTTCCTTGTCACAAATTCATCGAACCATAAGTTATTGGTGTTACGTGAACTTAAACCAAATGAGATCCATTCTGACTGAATGACTCGCATTTATTTAATTCGCTGGAATAACAAAATGCTATGCGCCCGTCAGTCCAGACGACTTTCGTTTTTAACCCGACTGATTCAAATGTGCGAGTAGAATAAAAAAAATTCTCTGCCTTTTCTATTCGAAACAAATTCCATGCTCTTTAGTTTCTCACTTACACATTGTTAGGATAAGCGTATCATGCGGTTCAGTGCGCAGTGAATAACACCCGGCGTCATGAACAAAACAAACCAATCAAAGGCAGAAAGGAGCCTTTCTGTCACGAAAAATTCTAATTCGCAAAATATCCCCAGCAAATGTTGATATCCGGCAGTTTAATTCATGTAGAAATTTGTCCCAAGTTTAAATCAAATCTTTAATTAGAGCTCGCACTGGAAACGAAGAAGTCAAATAGTTCCGACTTTGCTTTCATGAAGAATAATTCTGATTAAGGCTTCACTGCTGACTGCACTCGCTTCTTGTCTAATTAAAAAGTCTCGCCAAAACTAACGAAATGAACCAACGGTGGATATTTGAAAAAATATTACCACAAAGGGGAATTTTTTCCTTGTAATTTTTAATATTTGGAAATTGAAACAACGAGCACTATTGACTTATTATTGGGTTATGCACTAACATTTGCCGTAATATTGGACCCGATTGGCTTTGTGCTAGTTAAATGTGACGACGGATGGATGGATGGTGAGCCAAGTGAGAGAGAGAGTGAACAGATGGGACAAATATTAAATGTATGCAAAAGATTATATAATTTGAGGGTAAGTCCACGTTAGTTGAAAAAATCCAGCTTGTATAATCTTTTTTGTTGCACTGAATAGATACAGAAAGCCCGTACTTTGAAAGACTGGGGTGCATCCTGCAGTCGAGCAGCCAGAACACGACGAAATGGATACGTGAAATCGTAAAAGTCTCTCAATTATGATTATATACACGCTATTATTCACAACATTTGACTTATTCAAATGCCAGATTCATTCTGGGAGAATGAGCGCGGAGAAAATTGAGTCTCGTTGAGCTGGAAGAATTTGACACACTCAACGGTGATAAAGGCCCAGACTCCTCCTTCTAATACGATGGGGTGGAGTGCAGTTTAAACCTTCGTCATTTCATGTGCTATTATTCCTCCATAACACGCATTACAAATTGTTCCATTATTCCATCGTTTTCCTCGCGATTGCATTATAAATAGTAATCAGAATCAGAATAATAATGACGCATTAAATCCTTTTAATTCATAAGCAGGCATTCATGTCTGTACATCATTACCCGTCTCCATACGTTCTTGCCAAACACATTCTAATTATTATGAGCTCCGATCCAGCACGGTTCAGTACAAAAAGCATGAGAGTCCGAAAATTTACACATCTCATCTGCTGCAACGGTTAGATGAAGGAAGGCCTATGAATTTTCAAATGGCAGGCAGCATTTGAGACGAATAAATGTCCAATGCACGTCACACGAAGACAAGGAGCGGCATTAAGTGAGCAGAAGGAGTCATTACTCATTCTCATTTGGGTGTCAGTTGCTCGAAATAATAATATGTGAATTTATATTAATAGCCGATGCAAGAAAAGGAAGAGCGCTGCGAGTCATTAGCAAGACAAGTATATTTTGTGAAAGATGTTGACAACGGAGCGGAGAAGAAAGATGCAAATGACTGCCATTATTATTGAGATTGAGAAGAAACTCGAGAAATGGAATTTTTATAGAAACATTATTACTGGTTAAGTGAATGTAGCTACTGTTATGTTGGTGCTGACTGTCTGAGGATAATAATATATTATAAAGTATAATGTAATAAGTTATAATAAAGTAGTGAGCAGGTGTGAGTGAAAAATTGTCCAAGGAAATCCTATATATTATATTCATGGTGTGCTCGAACTGAACCAAAGAGCCAAGCACCGACCGGGAGCAAGCACGAAGAACGAACACAACGCGCTCGTAGTAGGCGCAGAAAATCATCATCGCAGTCTTCGTCTTTTTCGCCTATAAATTCCTGCTTCCCGAATATTCTCCACTGAATGCTCGTGTCGTTTACAGGCATAAAGGTTTGAGGGATTCAGCAAGACATTTATTATGGTGTCAAAAGAAATTGAGCTTTTCAGCATGGGATAATTTTGGTGTGGTTCTCCAGTTTTCCTTCCTCATGCAAAGTGAGAGAGCCCGTCCCGCATTCGCGCTTTTGGGACAACTTTCCTTTCCAGTTCTTTGCATTTGCCTCCGTCCCTTCGCTCACAACCAAAAACCTAATGCGCTTTGATTTTGATTTTTTGTGCCAGACTGCCTGTCGACTTCGGCTCACAATTAAATTTCGTCTCTGTTCCGACAATGCAATGATCCTATTGTGCACGGCTTGCTTTCCATCAAATGACGGCTAATCTGTCTCCTAATGGTCAAAAATTGCAGTGCGACAAAATTCTCACAGTGCCACACCAGGCCTAAATATGAATAAAGTATACTGCCTGCGCTGCGGTTCGCACAGGTGTTGTACTCTTTGCATTATTCCCTTAAAGTCACCGATGTATTGTGCACTGTAAAGCAATAGTGACAAGGAACACAAGTTAATCGGATCATCTTTTCGTATCGAGTATTAACTATTGACTTCTTTTATTATCTTTTCTTTCGAAAATGAAGTAAAGCAAAATCGAATGGAAATGATTTGGCTAAAGGTATGAAAGGGTTACCTACAGCAGCGATGGAGTTAATTCCTTACATTCTAGTGGATAATGCGCGCTGGGAGCATAGTCATATGTCATATATGCGTATGCTGCCTGAGAAGGTTAAAAACGGCTTGCTCAACCCTTCTCCATGTGAAGTCATTTCTAATTTTATTTCCATCTCGCGTTCTTCACTCTCGCCATACCAGAGTGACAAAAATGGTGTCGACCAACAAAATGAAGATTACAGCGAATGCAAAATGCATGAACAAAGTTGAAAGACGAGACTGCTTTATCTTGTGATTTTAATAACTTTTCGCATAAATTTCTTGATTTGGCTGCAGCAGAAACTGTACGAGTACATTATGAGGAAAAAGATAACTCACGCGGAGAAGAGAAGGAATGTGAAAGTTGCGCTCGTGTCTCGGACTAATTAAGCCTCGCTTGTTTTGTGGTTCTTTTTATACATGAGTTGGCTAACTCGCTAAACATTGCCCATGGAATATTAATTAGTGCACATGAATTAATTCTTCAGTAGCGTCGAGGAGAAAGAGCCTTGTTATGTTATGCGCAGCACATTCTTAATCATTCGAGAAGAGCAAAGAAGAGCAGGAACTTACTTTGACTTGTGACTCGGTCATTCCTAAAGCGTATGCTAGTTTGGCTCGTTCTGGCCCGGCCAAGTATTTGGTTTGCTCGAAAGTCTTCTCTAACGCAAATATCTGCTGTCCGCTAAACGTAGGACGGGTGTGCTTCTTCTTGCCATCTTTCTCCGAGTGCTGTCCTCCACCTAAATAACCAACAAAATTATAATCATTTACTCAAGTCGATGTGTTCAATAAATTAGAACTGTGCCATAAACTGCTGCTAATATATTGCTGTTGAGGGTTCGTGAAATAGATCAAAATTGGCTTATTTATAACACAAGCACTTTATTGATTTAATTCAGCAGAAACGTCCATGTGGAGCAAGCAGGCAAGTCTGAGGCCGGTGATGACGACGTGCGTACGCTCCGGACGTGTGTTACGAAATGTAATTTGATTTGACACTTGTTATCTCGACTTTTCCCACGACGCCCTTCTGATCTCCTGATCTCATCGCGCTCGATTACTCAAATAATCCGGCCCAACTCACACGCACGGCCGCCCGCACGTCGTACGCCGAAAGTCTGTACTTGAGAGCCACTCGTGTGAAACACGAAATGACAGAAAGTCTGAAAGGCAGTCTGATAATGGGATTCACCAGAGAAAACACAACGCAGCCTGAAAGCCAGCGCTGTTTCCCCGACATCATAAAATGTTTAATATTGAAGGCAAGATCATGAGAGTGTATGATGCAGCGCAGTATCAATTAAATATCACGGTGCTCGTTGCCTTTAGTAAATAATGCTATCATCGTCCTCCACGTAATGAAATGTTGGATAATGAGTTCGTGATTCGCCAAATAATAATGCCATCAAATGCTGACCTGTGCCGACTTTTATTAGCGCTTTATTCTGTTTGTCTACAACCTGAAACCTAATCGTGTGAGAGTCCCGAGTTTACTTTCTCCTCTAGTTTTTTGGCATATGGACACGAGTTGAGATTGTGCTGATTGGTGCGTAGGTTGACATCGTCACAGGAATTAACACGTGGATTTCCGAATGAAAACGGGCTGACCCATATTAGTTCAAATTCACAAAATGCTAACGCATTTAATTAAGCTCCGTGACTCTCTCGAATGAATGCTACGCGTTCAGAGAAAAACTTGGCCGTGTCCATCCAGATGGCTTGACGCCAGCGAATCGATGGCATGGAATACATAAAGCACCGCGTAGCGTGCTCTGCAACCGCAGCTTTAAACTGCTCTTTGCATGGTATTATACCAGCTTACGCAAGCCCGTTTCTCCGTCATTCCACAATGGCTCTCTTTTAAAGCTAAACGGCGACTCCATAATCAAGCCGTTTTATGAAGGCATTTTTTCATCTTTCTCTTCTCTTGCTAGTCTACTTTTATTTTCTTCTGCACCTCTTCATTACGAAACTCTCCTCTTCTCATAATATTATAATAAAGAAACGTGCACGAGATTACAGCATTATTTCGCGGTAACCACCTCACACAGAAGCACCATTTCATTTCCACAAGACATGACCCTCGCTCATTCACTCTGCAAGCTTAATTACCATATTTTCTTCATTATATTCTGTTCCAAATTAAAAACTCGTACTTCCAACTGCCGGGCTACCTTCAGTCGCAACGTCTTCACTGCAGACCCGCGTGCTTGTTGAGCACGCGGGCATTCCATGATGCCAAGAGATTGAGGACATGAATGACAATATTATTCAAAGCGAAGCAAGTCGGAATGGGCCGAGTCAAAGATTAGACGGTAGTTGGATTCGACGTTGATGTATAAATGGCTGGATGAGATATCTCTGCACTGGGAGAGGCCTGCACCGTTAAAGTGAAGTTAATAAAGAGTGACACTTTAATGGTACGATTCTATTAAGGAATGAAGGCGATCACAAGGGAGAAATGGCTCGGAACATTGAATAAAATACTTTTTAAAAAGCACGCAAGTAGTGCCAGTCAGCAACGGCAAAGGGAAGGGCAATTGAATGTTGTTCTTTCTACGGACGATCAATTTAATTAGCGGGGTTTGGCTCGAGTTCAGAGTCTCCACGATAATGGTTCCATTCGGCAATCATTTACTAACATTTTTATTTGGCTCTAAAGGAATCAAACGTCAGTTGAGACGATAGAAGGGGGAGGAAGAAATGAATCATTATTACGAGTGTACAACAATGAAAAGTGCTTTCATCTAATGAATTGTTCTCCTTTCGGATTCATAAAGATAATATTATATTAGGTTTGCCTCTTCCTAATAAAATTCTAAAGCTATCATTTATAATCCCTACATGCGACCGTGCTCGATCCTTTGCTTTGCTCTTCCAGAATCCAAATTAGCTGAACCAATTGACTCGCATTAAACGTCAATACTTGTGTGCATGGAGCGAGTCCGAAATGGCATGCATTTCACTCAACAGACGCAAACCATTATTTACACACATCGTTTTTGGGGAAAATCATTCCATGTTTACTTTTCATATTAGAACCTGAGCCTCAGCTATTTGCTGGCTTTGCATCGCTGCCTTTCTACATTAATCCAAATCGGCTAACAGACAGAGGAGCTTAGTAATTAAATTGGCTGCTTACCGGAATGATTGACACGTTCCCTCCATAGGTTCGGATTGCCAACTAGTCCCTGCAGGCCCGGCCAGTACAAAGCTGGCCGCGCTAATTCCAATTGCTTCCCAATGGCACCCATCCAGGCTGTTCCAGCCATATGACTCATTGACATTCCCATCGAGGGTGGAAGTCTACCCAAGTTGGCTGCGTTCGCTGCAGCCGCGCTTGCACCAACGACCGCCGATGCGAGTGCTGCGACTGTTTGAGATGGTCTGTTGAGAATGTGGTCAATTCCATGTGGATTTCCAGATGCCGTGACCGTGTTCGCTATGGAAGTGAGTGGTGAGTGCATGCTCTGCGTCAAGACAAGAATTCCAGCGGTTAATTGTTAACGACCCCAAATGAAGATTTGATATAAAACTCGCATACATTAGGAGGTGTAGAGTGATTCTTGTTGTGTCCTTGAGATCCCGACGTAGAATTGTAGTGCTGCAGCATAGCAGATTTCATTTCAGTCATGGAATGCAATGCTGCCAAAGGCGGACTGCCCAGAACAAACGCGGCTGCTGCGGCGGGACTAGTTGCGGCATTGCCACCTCGGCTTACGCTTTCCATATTACCTAATTACATCATTTGCATTTATAATTCAGGGCATTTGGCTCAGCTACTCGAAATGTGAACAAGACACACAAACTATTCAAGAAAATGTATCTTTGACTGACACAAACCTGCCGCTAAGCTGTTGAAGTTGAGCAACGAAAGCATTGACGATGCCGGGGAACCAGCTGTCGGAACTGGCGGGTTGGTGTGAAACTCAAGCATTCCTCCAGAATTTAGCTATTAAAGAATATTCACGATATGAGCTATTGCTTACAACACTTCTGCTCAGGACGAAACATTTTAAATTTTAGAAGTGACGACCAATATTGCTCGCAATGAGTTTTGAAATTCATTAACCCAGGCACAGGCCACTTTGCGTGGGGCAATTCAATAGTCGGGCTAATTATTCCAAGTCATAAAATTCTTGCAATGGCAATTCGTGCGGAATAAGTTTCTTTACCAGTATGAATTTTATTTATGAACTTGAACCCGTCAAAAACTTATGAATTTTAACATGAACCAAAATCAGAAAAGTTTCCGGTAAACGAAGAGAAAGTTGAACAAATATTATTTTTCCCAGTCCCTCGGATGGAAAAGGCGCACATACGCAGGCGGCCTGTTTTATTCGTTCCTTTCTTTCGGCCCATTAAATTATTATTCATTTTGGAGTAAAAATCAAAGTTTAGTTCAATCTGCCGCTGAACTATTCCGGGCAAGGGGCAAGGAGAGAGCAAAATACTGCTTTTCGAGAAACTTTTTATTGTCTCCGCAATCATTGTAAACGGTGAATAATCTGACCACGTAAACCATTATCATTATTGCAAACCGTGGAACTTTTTTATGACGGTGTCGGCACATCTGGAGGCATAGTTTTTCAACCCGACCTTGCCTTTACGTTGGTTTTACTTGCTAATAACAGGAATACGGAATAAAGAAGTGTCGACTCACCGATGGTGAACTGCTGATTGCCGAGAGAGGAGATGATGATGGTGTATCACTCAATGACGGCGGGTTCGAATCGTCCGTCAAATTAAGGCTCGCCTTTTCCCGTAAAGTGGCCGTTTTGACGACCACGTAAGCCTAAGCACTATAAAGCACAATTTTTACGACGCGGTGATTAAATGTGCTGAATGTGAAGACGTCTTGCTAATGCCGCATGCCACGCCGCCGAATTGACATTGGTGGGTGAACTGGAAATAATATTTATGTGCTTAATGTCTTGTATCTTTGGAGATTAGGATTTCTAGGGCTTATACTTCTGTAAGTGATTTCTCCCAAGAAATGTCGCACATTGTCAACACGCACGAGCTTTGTTTTCGCGTTGCTTTCACGACAAGTCAAAGAGCAAGAGAGATGTTGTATTACGTGACAGGCAAACAGGAGATTATTATTACATAAGAACGACAAGGAGCAAGTTCAAGGGAGAAGACAACGATGAGAATTATGAACAGAGTCACTCAAGATGACAAGATGAGACAACCGACTCTTCATCAATAACAGCTATTATGTCGTAGAAAATAAGTAGTACACGGACAAGTTTTCTACTCAAATTCTAAACACTTTTCCCAATGCTTCCAAGGTCTTTTCAACTCGACCACAAGAAAAATGCTAAAACTGACACTTGCGAAACGACACTTTACAAATTAACTTGCAGTAACACAACTTCACTGGTTTGGTGAGATTGAATGAACGTCTTCTGCTTGAGACTGGACGCTTTCTCCGAGTGCTTGTTACTTGATGGCTTGAGGAGTCGAAGTGAGACTTGGGTTTCTTATTTTCTGCTACTGTGTTTCGTGCTCCGCCGTCGGAGAGTATTTGCTAAAGATGATGATGTAGAGAAGGTCAAGTGACGAATAAGTGTCGCTGTGAGTAAGTGTTGGGTATTTGGGTACGGGAATGAGACAGGGTGCAGAGGTGACAATTCATGAGGAAGTATAGACAACCACCACCGACACCATGAGTAACTACCACAACGAACTATTCAGTCTCGATCAGGGCAGGAGGCAGGCAGGAAGCTTGCTTTGACCTGAAATGCATCAGCAGGGCCGAGGTGCGAAGGTAGGAACTGGAAGTGGTATCGCGATGAGAGGTCCCCTGCTCGAACACAAACTTCAAGTCGCAAGTCCTTTGATACATCATAACTCTGCTTGTGATGCTGCGTTATTTTGTCCTCAGGGTTTCTTTCGGTTAACTTTATAATATCATTATTGTATTGGATTGGGAATGAAGAAACATTGCGTTGCATTATTGTAAAGGGTTTTTACAAATTTCATAGCAAGTAATAATAATAAGAATAGTACACGGCTCAGCGTGCTAACAATGCCAGCCAGAAGCAGTGAGCGGTACCATGATTCAATGGGTTGATCCTGGCTTGCTTCCGTCCCACGCTGAGCCTTGCCACTGTATATGGCCTTTATTGGATGATTCACTTCTGGAGGGAGGAGCCCGGCTCTTGTTCAACTCATTCCGGTCCATTCCAGCCGGGTTAGTGCCGAAAGTGTACGAGAAAGGCCTCTCTTGTTCTTGCTCCACGGATCCCTCTACCAGGTCGGAGCAATTCCAGAATGTTACCCGCGAAGCTGCGCAGCATGAAGACGGAGAGAAGTAGTATCACATTACACTACACGAGAATGTGCATTATTTGAACGGTGTGCTATTGTGTAATGGACCCGGGACGATGATCAAATGAATATGCGCGTGTTTGCCGCTCTGCTCTGTATTGACTCAGTTAACATTAACTTTCACCTACTCCTTTCTCCATTCGCTCATCACTCGAACGAGAAACAAAATAACTCTAATTTCATCCTCATCTTTTCGCTCTCCTTCATTCGCTGTCTCTCAAACCGATATACACTAACTAACAAACTAAACAAATCCAATCTTTCCACTAAAGTTGCAAACTTTCCTTCCATTCGTCTCAATCTCGACTCTGCTTCTCCTTTCTCTCAGTGTCCTTGCAGCCACGCATTAATTCATTTGGTGTTGGCCAAACATGCTTTGATAAAACGGGAAAGTGAGATTAAAATCGCCACATGCAAACATAAATATTATCCTCTTGTATAGTGCGCCGGCATCACGCGCTATAGCTCCGGTTGGAGTCGCCAGACTAATCTTCCAACTTTTACTTTCACAAATGAACTATAAAGTACCATCATTGCTTTCCTGTCTACATTTACTCGGGACTCGCTCAGAGAGTCAGATTCATTAACTTTTGAGACAAAGCTCCAATTATTTACCGCTACTAAAACGCAGTGGAAGCGATTCCGCGTAAAGTGCTTGAGCTATTTCTCTTCGAACAGATCTATTAGAAAAGTATTTATTTCTATGGATACATTCATAAGCAATGAGAAAATGCTTTAAAATATGCAAATTAAGCTGATTGAGAATTTCAATGGAACACAAAAAATTGATTCGCTATATCCGTTCATAAGAGAGTGGGAGCCAAATTTATGACTTTAATGATTACTTTCGACTTTTTAACTCGCAAATTGCATTTGTGTAACAAACTGTTATTGTTCACAAACACAGGAGAGCTCATGCTAAGTGAGGCCGGTTTGTCTTTATGCACAACAGAGAGATCGAATAATCTCTTAGTAGAATTGAAAGTCAAGGGGTTTGAGTTTGGTGTGTCGATCTCGTTAGTAGTTTGGTAAAGTGTGACTTATTAATTTAATCTGTTATTGTAGAGCATAAATACTTTGTAAACACGGAGTTGTGCGTAGTGCGGATAAAGGAGTGAGAGGGAGAGATATCTGTCCATTAATCTCTATTAGAAGTATGATGATGCTAGTTTTTGGAATGATGGGGTGTCGCTGAAATTAATATGGAATACAAATAAGAGCTTTCCCATTCTTATCCTATAAAATCAGTGGAGATCAGGTCTTTGCCTCCTCGTTCTATTTTTGACTGTCTTTCTCATAATTTCCAAGCTCTACTCTCTCCTCTCCGTGCGCACTTGTTCTACATTTACTGCTCTTTCTCTTCACATGGCTTGGTTAGCTGGCAGAGTGGGAAAAGAGGAGTTGATACTGTGATTGAATTGAAAATCCAAATTGGATTACAACCCCTAGAGAACATTTGAAATTGTTCTTTTCATAAGAGCACAGCCAAAGCCCGATGAAAGCAAGTTCTTATTTCCTCCTGATCACATTTGTAACGCTGAGGCAGTAACAGCTACTGCTGGCTTATATTTTGGTGGAGCTTTGCACTTAATGCTACCGTTCAATTCGGGTAAGCGCTTGCCGTACTCACAGTCTCATATTTACCTTTGCACCAGAAAGTCAATTCTCTTGTCCTTTATTTACGCTCGAATATACTCCAACATCCTGAGCCGGTATTTCCTAGTGCCTATCTGTTTCATGTTTTTAGGATTATCAGCAATTTGCTGTAGGACGAATTCGAGGCTTGGTCTTTAAATTTACTCGACTCATTGCACTGACAGAATTTAGGTGTCCTAACCAGAAATTTAAGTTCGCATTTGATGCACACTTGCTAAAGTTCCTTTTCAAGTGTGGAGGTTCGAGGAAGTCTTTAAACTTGATGTATTCCGGCTTTGAAATGCATTCTAATCTAAATGTGAAGAAAAGGAATGTTGTCCTTCTCTGCAAAGTCGTGTCGAGGACATGAAAAGGGCCCACGACTATGTGCAAAGAAAGAAATGGGAGTCTATCATTGCCGAATAAAATTAATGGCATTTCAACGGATACTATCAACTCACATATTTCCGAGCCGCGATTTCAACTCCAAAGCAAGTCTGAAAAGTACAGTACTAAGGGTGGAGTAAGCGACGGCGTTCCAGACTCGTTACTCATTTGACGCGGACTGTTTAGGCTCGGTCACCTTTTGAACATCACTCTTCGGAACAGTGATCACATGTGCGTCATGCAACCTTGCCCTTCATTCACCAACTTGCATTTAAACTAATCTGACACCCTCTTTATACCGACAGAGTCGAATCCACACAATCGAATCCACACTCTTTCTGCGTGAGCTTTATGGAAAGTGGAAGCCACACATTTTCATCATCTGTTTGTTAATTCTGTTGTTATAAAGGAGCAGTCGCTACGCTGAATGGAGAGAAAGAATAACGTGTGGAGTTAATTTTTTGAGATCCAGACTTTATAATTTTGTTCACAATGAACAGTGAGCCTTTTATGTCCGATATGATAGACTGCTTTCAGTGTGTCGATCTGGCGTTCACATCATGCCCTACAATTTGAACTCTCACTTCAAGTACATGTGCTGGAACAGACCGGTCGACATGCCCAGTAATTGTTTGGACGTAAGTAATTACATTTCAGACTTCATTCGAATCATTCTCCGACCATTTATACGAAGGAAAATTTTTAATAACTCCAATAAGGAGTTGATTTAATTTAACCTGTTATTAAAATAAATGTACAGTTTTAATCAAAAATTAATTAAGCAGCCGCCTTCGCAGTGAGTCGTCTGCAAATGAAATCAGCGCCGCGACCAATTATTTTTTATATTTATTAAATGTATTTTCATGTCGTCCGAATTCTTAGTCGTGTAGATTTTGTCTTTGAGTGTCCACGATTTCTTAGAAACAGTTGGCGTGGCATTACCAGCATACAAGTCCACACTAATAAAAAGTACACCATAGTAAGGGGAATTCCATGACAAAATCCACTCGACAAAACCCACCCGTACCAAAATCCACCGGCCAATGTCCACCTACGACAAAACCCACCCATGACAAAACCTACCCATGTCAAAACCCACCCATGTCAAAACCCACCCATGTCAAAACCCACCCATGTCAAAACCCACCCATGTCAAAACCCACCCATGTCAAAACCCACCCGTACCAAAATCCACCGGCCAATGTCCACCTACGACAAAATCCACCGGCCAATGTCCACCTACGACAAAACCCACCCGTACCAAATGCCACTCATTTGTGATGACTTGTTCTCTGCATCAATAAGAAGTAGTGCTTAGTAGAAGTAAGATTGTGCTTGTGCTTATCATATTTGAATTCCTCATAATCTAATCTTACGAGTCCTTCCGAATTCAAATATAAAAAGCAAGTAAGCAAACGCACAAACTTACTTCTACTAAGCACTACTTCTTATTGATGCAGAGTACAAGCCATCACAAATGAGTGGCATTTGGTACGGGTGGATTTTGACATGGGTGGGTTTTGTCGTAGGTGGACATTGGCCGGTGGATTTTGGTACGGGTGGGTTTTATCGGGTGGATTTTGTCGTGTTACGAGTAAGGGGTAGTGTAAATGGTGTTTCAGGCAGATGAGAGAGTCGAGCGGATATATGTGCATATGCATCATTAGTCTTCATTGGGTCACGAGTTCACGTCACGGAAGAATGGCCGGACACAAACGACCGTCGCGGTTCCATAGCTTGTCTCCTTCGTTTCACAACTTCATCACTTTCGGGCAACACAAAAGCGGAGTATGGGATTTATGAGTCTCTGACCTAGCGCCTATTAACTCGATACCAATCACAATTGCAAGCACCCATTTGATTCAAATACCCGTGATTTATGTTCATGGGTTTAACTTGGAGCACTTTAGAAGAGCAATCATCAATGCACTGAGTACCGCGAACCGGTCAAACCAAAGTTCTGCCGGGCCGTCGCAGAGTATTCGTGTATATGTAGAAATGCGTGTGCTGATTGTCTAATTAATACGCATAATAATAATTTCAGGCTGACAATTCTTTGCGACGATGGACAAGCCGAAGGCCTTTACTATTAAAAGTCTAATTCCCTCTAAAAAGGAATGACTTATTAATGAAGGAGAAGAGAGGAAAAAGAAGCCATTGCTTTGTTTATATTCATCGTTACTAGTTTATTTTTTTCGGCCATGAACATTGACTCGAATCAATTTTCTATTCAACCACAAAACGAAGCGCAATTTCACCATGCGGGATGACACAGGACGAGACTCTTGGGGCAAAAAGCAAACGGAAACTGGATGTGCTCACATTCACTAGAATACAGCGGCAATAAGACCCCAAAGCAGTTGAGATCGATACTCGATACCCGATGCTGCGACAAAAGAACGATGAAATATATTCATAGAGAGAATGAAAATAACGAAACGACTTTGTGGATAACGAAAGAGCATAAAAAGTGGGCTTTACTTGATGACGCGTTCCATCGCAGTATCATTTTGAATTCCTGATGATTTCCAATGAAACGTATTATTCCAACTGCCTTGCGAGCGTGAGATTATGACACGCGAGCTCGGAGCTCCTTGATCTAATCGAATTTCGTTCTGTAACCCCGATATTAGCAAGAGCACAGGAGCCGAAAAAGGAGAAATCATCAGTTATTTACCTGCATTTCTTTATTATTATTGCAATTCAATGCAATGAAGCGGCTTCCCATTTCTATTTAGCCTCAATGTGTGTTCCCACTGAATGCACGAAGAAGCCGGTCTTAATAGCATAGGACAATATAAGCGCGGAGGATGGAATAGCGGGAGGAAAAACTATAGAACAAATTGATGACATATAAGAACAATGTACTCTGATGGCTACGACACGACTTGTACGACACTGCCAAAACCCATTGAATCCATCCTCCGCGTTATCCGTATCTCTCTTGTTGAGAGCATGGTCGGGTGGGTTGTGTTTCATTTGGAAGGAGATGACGCGAGGAGCAATGAATACGAGCACCAACTTCCATGATCATGAAATGGTCCTCGCATCGAGCCAGCCTCGGATGAAATGATAGGCTATGATGTCCCAAAATGATTTTCTTCCATTCTTCATATTATTCTCTTTATAATAACACTCTATTGGAACGTAGACGGTTGTAAAGGGCAAAATTATATAATTCCATTTTTTCCATTTCAAAGATGTGATTTGTTGCCGACATAAAAGTCGCCTTAGATCCTATTTCTTTGTGGATTGCCCAAACTTTCTCCATTCTGGAGGCCTTCTCAGTCCATCATTTCACTACATTTTCCCATTTCGCTCTTATCAAAACCATCCTTAACTTTTAGATACCATTTCGCCGTTCGCTCTTACGCTCCTTCACTTTTACTGCATGCACTTTAGTCCCACTCCTTCGGAACGCCACTTTCAATCGTCAAACCATAAGAACAAAAAGAAATGATCATAAAAGTGAAACCTTACTCTAAATGTTTATCACACGCGAAACCATTCCTTGCCATTCAGGAGTGGATCGCGCTTTTGCCCGTCCTTAGCAATAAGTGATATTTTCATGGGGAGTGACCGTCTCAATTATCGACTGGAGGCGAATCTAACGAGAAAGGCAATTAAACTAGTAGTAACCGTTTAGGTCCTAAAATATTATTCAACACCGTACTACCGAGGCTAAAACTCGATTGAAGAAGGAACACACTCCATCTCGCACGAAGCTGAAAAGGAGTTGACAAGAAAAAGCACATTTTTGTAATCTTAAGAAACGAAAATGAAAAAAGAGGGAATGTAAAAATGCGAGAGAGAGGTAAAAAGTATTTTTTGTTGATGACGACATATGCAAACGAAGGATGAGATTCATATTTTCAAAGTTATAAGGCTTAGTTGCATATCGCGAGAGGGAGAGAAAACTTTGCTTCCAATTTTTTCTAATTTGCTCACATTTGAAAACTAATTTTTAACGTTTGGAATCGCATTCATAATGTCACATATTGAAACACACTTTGCTTCAAATTGTGACTCATTTCGGTAGTAATATTTTGGGGCACATGTGCGTGCAGAATGGAGCGGGAGAAAGCCGACTGGTGAAATGGGAAAGGATTCCGGCTTTGAATATTCTTTTATATATTACAGTCTTGAGAAAGTTATGGCTCGCTTTGTTGAGCTGGTGGGAAGGAAAAACAAAACCCTCTTACTCGCGCTGTCTTTTAACTATCACAAAGTAAAAAGCGCTAAACCCTAAAACAATGTGAAACACGACTTGTTTCCAGTGTTTCCGGTTTTCATAGACAGTTGTGTTCGTATAATTATGTGTGGCAAAACTAATCGCGTCGAGGACTGCGTCTCGGTCTCGTCGTAATTATACATCCTTTTCCAAAAGCGAACAATCCTCGCCATTTTTTGTGCTATAAAATCCGAATTGTTTTTTCCTCACCCTACTTTTTTCTTATGTTTTTTATACTCTTGCGTGCTTACCGAGGGAAAATTAAACGCACTTCTACTGCACAGAATTTTTAAGCCGCCTCATCGGAATTATTTTCTTTCATTTCATTTTGAAAAACTCGAGTCGAGTTATAATTAAAAATATGGAGCCAGAAGAGACGATTCCAATTTTAATTGATGAAAATTTCCAGCGCTCTTTTCTGTAATTTCAATATTCATCCAATCGTCGACGAGAAATCTGCTGACTTTTAATTTTTGTAGAAAATAATTTATGGCAAAAAAATGCACGGATTTTTTAAAACTTAACGAATTCTGTCAATTTAATTTTAACAACCTAGACTCACGCGAGTTCACTGAAGTCTAGACACATTTGGCCTCAATCAATCATGCGATTCAAATAATTTCTCTTCGAAAAATACTTCGAATTCGCATGTGCCATGTCGGAGGTTTGGAAAATTTGTAAGAACCGAGATAAAGTTCAAATGAGCAGAACATTAGGCGGCACAACTCGGAGCGAAATTGGCTATGAGCAGTGAGTGCATAGTCATAACCGTGATCAATAAGTTAATGGAAACCCAAACAAAGTACTAATGTGAGCAGAGTTTCATTCACAACAGTTGACGCCGAGACGGAGGAAATATCTACGCCAGCCAAGCAACTTGAGGAGCCAAGACGAAGACAAATGGAAGAAAGAGATTAGCAGTCAAGTGTGAATAACATGGTAAATGGAGTTTCTAATATTTCACCACTTGTTCAACTTTTCTTGGAAGAAGTCAAGGAATTGTTTTTCTTGTGTAGGTATTTGATAATGTTTATGAGATTGAGCCTATGATTATATTTTATATTAAAGCCATTCGCTCCAGCAGAGATGAATTGGAAGAAAACATTTCTTGGCGCGTGTTCATTCAGGATTTTTCTCTATTATATTGGGCTATTGGAATGACGAGCATAGAGATTTGAGATTGATTGAGATTAGAAGGAGGAGGAGAAGGATGCTCTGTCTGATCCACTCGTCGGGCATTGCAATATGACTACCAAAACATTCAATGGAAGAACAACCCTCAGAAGAACTATCTTCCACTTTCACTCGAATTCTCGCTCTTTATCTTCGCGTAATGCACACACGAGCAGGTTGCTGAAGCGCCGGAATGAAAATTATTCTGAGAGGGGAACCTCTTTCGCTCCCGTCTGATCAAATTTCTTTTACGCGTCGAGTGCCTGATGAACTTTTAAAAATGGCAAGGCGAAGAGTAAATGTCAAAACAACACTTCGGCTCAATTCATCCTGAAAAATAGATTTAATTTGATACAACATAAATATTACTTTTGCTTTCACAACGCAATTCGCTGGTTCCTCGTAAATGAAATCAAATAAATAAAACGTGGAGATCTTCTGCCAATGAAGTAATGCAGGCAAAATACACATATTTCTGTATGTATTTTTGTGGCTCCCAGTTGCAAATATTGGTTTATAGAAAACGGATCTTTCCCTTGGACACAGTTGCGCTTATGCAGACGGGCAGAAGGAATAAAAACGAATGTGGGATGCTGCCGGAGATTGTGTGGAAATGTGCCCTTTATATGCAATTGAGGAGATGAGCTCCGTTGTACTTTCTTGTGGTCACAGTTGTTGAACAATATCAATTTCATAGTTGCAAATTCCAGTCAGGATTCTGTATCCGAAATTGTAACCAAATGGGGCGAGCCATTGATCATGTCTAATATGTATGTATATAAGTCCCAGCTCATATCCCACGCTTTCATTCGGAGAATCAACTTGATATCCCAATGGACATTTGCCTGGCTCAAAGATTTGTTCGCCTGGAGAATGTCTTTTCTTTTTGAATAGTCGTCATCACCCAACAAAAAATAATATAAAATAATATCCACATCGACCTCGATGGTCTGCTCGGATTCAACTCTTTCCATTCGACCCAAGTGCGACCGTGTTTTATCAGATAGCTGCTGTCCTTCTTGAATCAGGTCCGCGCCATAAATAATTCGGGGGAAGGAGCCTATTTCCATTCGGAACGGACCTCAGTGAGGAAACATGGAAACGAATGAGGCAGTTTGCTCAACTCACCTCAAAACACATTCGTTCAATTTAAGTGAATGGGATGGGATGAAGCAGGAATCGACGACAATGCACGGCGTTCGGCAAGAAAGCGCAAAAGCACGTTCACATTTGCTCTGGCTTTCATCGGTCAAACTATAAATTCAACATACTCACCCTTATTATACAGAAGCCGCAAAGAATGCAACCTGAATATTGAGTAGGAGAGAAAGAATTGCAACGAAAGGAACCACATACTCAAAAGCTCAGCTTTCATTGAAACAGATAAAAAAAATCATAGGAATCTCATTGCTAAAGGCAAACCTAGGTCAATCCATTTAGGCGGTGTGGCGAATTAGGGCTTGAAATACAATTAAGCCGAGCATTTGAAGAGATTGCATAAAGCTCGGCCAGAATGCACATTTCATCGGACTGCTTGTGAATGAATCTAAGGGCATTCATACTCTCTCCAAACTTACCTATGTTCATACATTATTGCAATTTATATGCACACGCTCCTTCTGTGTTTGATATGAGCATTCTGTTTCAAACCGTCTTTTCTTGCCCCATACATTTGTGCATTGTGCGTACGATCATCACCCGACATGCTAGCTAATGTCTTCGAAGAACAAAACTTCATTTTCACTTTCACCACAGTTGGTCGTGGAAGTGATGATACGAAATATATAACTTTTCACACGTAGTTTGTAAAACCGTGCGTCCGCCTGCACGTTCCATTACTAATGACTATTTGATCGAATTTTCTAACTGAAGGATTTCTCTCATACGGGTAATTTTTCTCTCGTTTGAGTTAGTGGCTGCGCGAGGAAGACACGCGGCCCAGTATGATCTAGTACCGATAAAATATGCTCCTGCCTTGTGGTTTCACACCCTGCTCTCTCGTTTTGACCATAAGTTGTTTCATTTCCTTGGAGTATTTTTCTGTTTCCATTCCTCCTGCCTCAAGGACGAGTCCAACAAAACCAGAGATTGAGAATTGCGTGTGCGACGTACGTCTGTGTTCCTTTTTCGCGTTACATGATGTAATTTCTATGCTAATGCAACGTGTGGCTGTTCTATTTTAAGGACAAAGTACTGTTACTCGACGCGAATTGCAATTTTTCTCATATTATCATAATCAACCTTGCTATAGTATTGAAAAGAAACCACACGAAAAGGCGACGTCGGCCGTCGTAGCAATGCAATGTGGTAGGAATTCCATGAAACTAGTGAAAACAGTTCATCACTGGTACACTATCTTTTTTGTGATGCGTACGGCTTGACATGGTGGAATGATTGAACTTGTTTGGAAAGTACATGTGCTTCAATTTTCCATTGAATACTATAATCGGCTGATTTCGGTCTCTTTTACCGTATTTATGCAACCTCTGTTGCAACTGTCGAATCCCAAATTCCAAGATCGTCAATTTCTGCATTTTGTCTATAAATTTGGAAGGTTGAGACAGCGAAGTGTTTAAATCAATTCTCTGTTGTGGCTCTCCCTGGTTTTCATTACCCGTTTCTTAATTAGAACACCATGTAACTTTTGATGGCAATTGTTTGAGTACTACTTATCGAGTCTGCAGTGTCATGCCATCTCCAGCATCAATTCTCCAAAGAAGCTTTCAGTGCTAACAACACTTGATTTATCATTCTCTACAAGGATACTTGCAGATGCCAACAGACTTTCGATTTAGATTTGCCTGTGCGGCACTTGGATTGCCATTGCAGAGTGCCAAATCGGCAGATACTTGAAAGAATCAATCCAGGAACATCTTGTTGCAATATTTCCTGAATTTCGTTCAATTTCATAATGTATGGATCAGATTTTCGGGATGGCTTAATGTAAGAGTGAAGTATTTCGTTGACGGTTGCGTGCCACCTAGTCGTTGCATATCGCAATATTTGCTCCATCGGTTCCAACCTAGACACGTTATGTCATGATCATGACTTTAATAAAACGAATACGTCTAACAAATCCCCACCCTGACAACTGAATTTAAACAGAAATTGCGCATTGTCTACTAACGTCCTACTTGCGAATTCTGAGAAAGCGCATTAAAAAATCATGAGGCAATAATATGAGTTGAATGATGGCAGCAAAATGGCAGATGCACGATTTAGATAAAACTCCTTATTTATTTTAATTTAAAGCCATACGTTTTAAACAAGATGAAATTATAATACGATATTCTATTCTAAAACAACAATAATAATTTTGCGAGAAAAACGGTGGTATAAAGTTAAGCATAATTTATAATTCCACTTTAAAATTGAAATGAATTTTACAATCTTAAAATGAACAAGAATTGGCTACTTTGATATTGTGTTTGTGAACAATTCAACTAAACAGTGCAAACAGTTTGACTTAATAAAGTCATCGGCAAAATACAGCGGAAGGTATTAACCTCAAGGCGAACCGAGTACAAAAAAAGTTATCTGTCAATATGCGGATACGCCAACTAAACACCTGGTTGAAAAAATTAAAATGATTTAGATCCTATTACCATTTTATATAAAGCGAGTACGTCAACTTTATCTGAGCCATGCAATGGTTCGAGAACATGTCGCATTCTGGACAAACATTTACCTGTAAGTGTAGCAATGCAAAGTAATTGCGGTAATTCTTTACATAACACCACATCGTCTATAAGAAGTCTACATCCACAAGAATATTACACTACGTCAGTTATAGCAGAGTATGAAATATTACAAAACGCTGAATGCATTGAGAGTCAGGTCATATCAAATAGTCGTGTTCAATGAGTTGGAGAGAACATTTAGTTGCTTCGAGATAAATGCAATCTTGTACTGCATGAAGTTCATTAACGTGGAAAAGATTTAATACTAATTAGTACTTATGGCAGTACCTACATAATAATTAATAAATAATTATCGAGCCTGACCATATTACCTTCATCTCAGCAATGAGTATATCCATGCAGTAATTAAATGCTATTTCTTAAAGAGAGTTACATTTGATTTAACACGGGAGTATCAGACAAAGGAAAATATGACATTTAGTAACATTTCTTTGAACAAGCACATTTCTTAATGATTTCGACATCTTTGGCATAACGAGTTCCGTCGTTGCAAATAAGTCTCACTCTTCGGCGACGGGAACGCTTTGGAGTGCAGCAAGTATCTCCGCAGCTGCCGACACATGCAGCAATTTTCAACGGGCGCCTGGAACGACAGCCATGCTCGGTGTAGTAATCTTTGTACTGTTCTTTCTTGCAAGTAGGTGCTGAAACAAAAATTTAAACAGTTTGTTAGAAATTCAAGGTTACTGACGACATAACCTAATGAAAACGCAAGCGTTTTCATTTGTTTCATACCCTCATCGCAAAATCGGCCACCAAAACCTGCTCAAATTCCATAATGAGTATATGAAATTAGTCCACACTACAAAAGCATTAAAATCGGGATACTAATAATGCTCATACCTGCAATACACCTGCAGACATACTCCTTCCCGTTCTTTGATGGAATACATCGGCCGTTTTGACACCTGTTATCCTTACAAACATCTTTGGTTTCTTTCACAACCTTCGTCGTGAGAGTGGATTGAACTTGAGCCGCTGATGCGTCTCTTCGAAGAGGTTCTTCGTCTTGCATGGCCGAGCAACCCGGGACCACTCCTTGTTGCCGCTTGGCATTCACATAATCCAAGCGCTTATTGTTGATATAGACCACTGTCAAACAGCCTGTCAACGAGTGATGCAGTCAAATAGTCAAAATGAGATAATTTGGATGAACTGAGAGAATGACTGGAATAAATCTTGCCGTGAAATGATGTGCTGTTTCGCAGATGCCACTGATTTAGTGCCGTGGCAGCAACATTGGGAGGCAATCCGCCAATGTATAGTGGTGTCATTAGTTTCAGCGAGTCCTTTTCGCCATCATTAATAATAGACCGAGCCTTTCCTCCATCGACCCTCATAGTAAAATTCTTCTTCACAGCCAGAAGTTCAATCGTGTGCTCTTCTCCATCAGCTATCATTTCGTAGCTGCGAGCCATTGCATTGATTAGTTTCTTAACGGTACATCTACCTTCAGTACACCAGCTGGAGGCAAAGAGATATACCTATACATCGTTGACGCAGGATAGTTCCCAACGTCGTAGCTAATGCGAATCCGTCCCAAAAACAGTTCCACAGCAATGTGCTGTGAATCTCCATCGTAAAGAATTATCCCATTCAGCTCGGTCGTCGAAAGAATAAGAGTGATGTTCGCCTCTGGCTTCGTGCGCAGGGGTTCCAGTTCAACCCACGAACCATTGCTTCCAATGCTCACGCTCGTCAATGTTTCACATCGTTTTCCTGTAAATTTTAACAGTTTTGATTAAGGTAATACTTTTATTTTTTAAACCGGGAGAAATTTATACCTGAGTATCCGGGAGTGCATTTGCAAGTGTAATCAGCGGAATTTTCCGGAAGGAAGCAAAGACCGTGCACACAATCATTGTCCTGACAAGGAGAGGTCTTTGGATACAGCATAGAGACACTAGGAAGAACTTCGCAATACCGGCCGCTGAACTCTTCAGTACATCTGCAAGTGTACTCGTTAACCCCATCCACACAAGTGCCGCCATTCTACAAGGAATCAAAAACTTTATCGTAACTTGGGGTTAGATTGTCAAATTGTCAAGGTTTATCAACTCGAACCGAACCTGACACATGTGGTTCGCGCAATCGTCAATGTTGGTTGTGCAATTCTGATCTTGAAATCCAGGCTTGCATTCACATGTGTAATGTGAGAAATGATCAACGCATTTGGCCCCATTCGCGCATGGATTGTTTTCTTTGCTGCAGAATGATATCTTCTTCTCGCAATACTCACCTGAAATAAAATTGGTAAGGCGTTAGTTGTTTAAGTTTAGTGCTTGAAAAGTCTTTCAGCAACCAGACACCAGAGTGCTTACCAGTAAATCCAGGTTTGCACTGGCATTTATAGTGTCCGACGTAATCAACACATGTGGAATTGTTCTCGCATTTGTTCTTAATGCAATCATCTTCGTTAATTTCGCATCGGTGACCAACGAATCCATTAGGACACATGCAACTGTAAAAGAGAATAAATTCCATAATTTAACTTTAGTATCCCAGAAGTGTGCCATTTTGCTGTCTTTGTATACCTGAAGCGCCCTTCTTCGAGTACTTTACAGGTTCCATGATTGATACACGGTTGTCCATAGCAGGCATCAATGACCTGCTCACAATGCCTCCCGTGATAGCCCGGGGAGCAGAAACAGATATAATCTCTGTCTGGACGAGCAATGCATGAAGCTCCGTTGGAACACGGAAAGTTGAAGCAGGCGTTGCATTTCGCCTGGATTGACGCTGGGATGTGATCTGCGAGATTCATAGAGAAGTGAAACATTGGAAAAGTTGGGCGATAGGACCATCTTGGTTCATGAAGCATGGTCTGACCACTACAGAATTCTTGCCTGTGCATTCAAACGCTCCAGGAGGTGTCGTGAGCAGCAACTTATTCTTCATGGTTTCAGGCTCGAAACAACGCGCTATGCCCGGTTCCAGGAAATCTCGCTTCACCCAGTCAGCTAACCATTTGAGTCCGCAGTCGCAGAATAGAGGATTTCCACCGAGAGCCCTGCCCATCAATTGCTTACAATTACTTGGGATTGAAACAAAATTGCTGCAAATGAAGAGAGCGTCTTACAAGTGTGTGATAGAACGAAGGTCGCGAAAGGTTCCCTCGGGAATCACCGAAATATCATTCGCATGCACGGACCTGTGAAGCGAATGTAGAAGTTAGTAACATGATTCAAAAACGAATGTTCATCTTTTCACTCACAGTATTCGTAGCGATGTAAGCCCTTTCAGCGCGTCTTTCTCGATGCACTGGAGCTTGTTATAGCTCAAAATCCTAAGTATGAAGAGTTTTCATTGTTGCATTTTGTGAAGAACAGCCGTAGATGACGTGTGCAATTAATGGAACTTACAAAGCAGACAATTTCGTCAGATTCGCAAATGCATTGTTAGACAGCATTCCAATTTGATTGTTGCTCAAGTCCCTGAAATTAAAATTACAAATCATCAACTTGATCGTCACAACAGCGCTAAGAGTAAAGTAGCTACAATTTTGTCAAATGTTTCAGATGACCAAGTCGAGCTTTGTCAATTCTTTGAATCTCGTTGAAATCCAAGTACAATTCAGATGTCTCGCTCGGAATGCCACTTGGAATCTCTCTCAACTTTGCTCGGCTGCACCAGACCACGGTACCAGTGCAGTTACACTGTGGTGGGCAGTATTCCTCGCCAAGACAACCACGATCGTCACCTGCGAATGAAGAACATGAGCAAAATGGAGAGATGAACAAAAGAAGCGAACAATGCTTCATCTTCGTTTGCAGCGTTCTACCTATAAAGTTTTACTCTTTCCAGATTCTCGAGTTTTCACATTTTTCATCGTGAAGCTCATTCAATGCTTCCTAAATTGCTAGTATAAAGAAGAACTTACTTGTGCATCGGAATTCGTGGGTTGGGAGGCTTCGAATTAGCGACTCTTTGTGTCGAAGCGGTGCGTGACACTTTGGTCCATCCGAGGTTAACAAAGATTCTTCTCTCCGAAGCCAATCAGAAAACCAAGCTAAATGGCAGTTGCAAATAAACATGTTGCCATCAAAGTTCCTGCAAACAAAGTTGGGAAGTCAGTAACGAAAAATTTCTTCCGAAGCTCGGTTGTCACAGTTGTAAGTTGAATGAAAGAGAGCCAATTCACCGGATGACGAAAGCATGTGTAGGTGAAGTGGTGACGGGGCGATAGTTCGTGTTTTAACTGTTAGGCATTTGATAGAGATATTGAGCACATTCGGTTTGATTGATGCGATTCTGGAAGCCCTGGCCTACATATTGACTTTACATACGCCGGACAGTTGCAAAGAAGTCAAGCAAGGAGCAAGAATAAAATTTGCTTTTTGAATCTACAGTCTGAATAGGATAAAATGAACCTTTGCTCAACTTGGGTTCTTGTATAAAATGCGACAAAGCAATATGAAGTGAGCCACGCCAACAATAGGACGAAATTTCTTTGTGGCTTTATGTCATGGGTTTCTTTCAAGAGGGAGAGTGGTACAACAGCGTATGTGCTTTGATTCAACATTCAACCTTCCGCACCGTTAAGTCTTCCAGCCACTTCCAATCTTTGATTTGGCTAAACTAATTGTGTGTACCTGCTTGCGTGTGGCTTGGCGGTACTTCAAACTTCCATCCCTGTGCGATGTTCGTCTCATGCCTTGCTCTCACTATTTCTGAATTAATTAAAAATCTACCTGCCTCGCTCTTTCAGTTATTCCAATGAAAATGAGGTTCTTTTTTATTTTAGTTTCGTCTATTCAAATCACTCGAACTCAGTTTGCACTCGACTCGGATTCAATTGAAAAACTTTTCTCATTTCATTCTCACATAAATTTTCTTTCGTTTTTCTTGCTACAAAGACAAATATCACACTGTCTAAAATGGTTTTGTAATTGCGCCTTTCCTTTGCTACGAATCTATTCCGTCGCCTCGTCTATTTCCAATATGATCTTTATTGTCAGATTTAATCAATCTTTGTTGAAAATGGAATGGGCTGCAGTAGAATCCAGAGTGCATAGGAAATGGAACTTGGTGAAGTCATACACAACTAAACCGAACTGATGACATGGCGAAGTGGGCCAGCGGCAAGAGATGCTGAAGTGGTGCAAATGATTTCGAATGAGCTTGTGCTCATATTTGATTCACATCGTTGTAGAATGCATGCGAAGGAAATAAAACTTGGTTGCGCAAAGTATGTTTTGATATTCGGAAGTAGCTGACACAGACTTACAGCGATTGTAGATTCGGTAAATGTTCAAAGGATCCAGGCATAATGCACGATATCTGGTTGCCTGCCAAAGACCTATAATAAATACAGTCAGAGTAAATCTAGCAACCATAAATAAATCGCAGGCAGGCAAGACGGTAGTTTAAGTAAGGAGATTGCGTTTCACTATTCATTCAAGTGCATTCACTCACGAATTCATTTCCCGTTACAAACGATTTAGCAAAATGTTGGAGTTTACATGAATAGACATGGAATCGAATGATCGAGTCAAATAAACAAAAACTTTAAACTTCAAACGTGTACATTGCAATGGAACGACGACACACACACGTGCCATATCTTCTAATTCAGTCGCCTGAGCTGAGCTGAGTGTGCATTTCGAGCACACGGAAATCGGAACATGTTCATGGAAAATATTTCAATCTTGCGCTTTGTATGCGCCTCTTTGATTCAGCTCGGCTGCTTTCCTACATTTCAGCATTGTATCAATATTTCACTTTCGGCTTTTTCAATTTTCATGCACACTAGGCTTGACTTGAGTGCGTCTCCTCACATCATTAGAATTTATAAACGACCTTTGCCTGCCTTCCGCTTGCAGAACGCGCGCATGGGGCCAGCAGTTGCACTTACAATGTTTTCAAATTCGTCAGTCCCACAAACATTTTGTTATTAATTTCTTTGAATTTGTTCCCGGCAAGTGTGCTGTGAATCACAAAAGACATGTAAATTAGTTGCAGCTGGGATTTGGATTACCAAATATTTTGATCAGGACGTTGTCCACACCAATCTAATTCTAGAACGTAGATGAATGAAACGTGGGAGGTTGTGAATGAAGGAACAGTGTAAAATCTGGTATATCAAACTTTGTCCACAATTTGGTAGGAACCTGTAGATTGCAACCAGAAGGAATAAAATTCGACATACAGTTCGATGAGGGCCGACGCATCTCGAAACGCTCCGTCTTCAATGGTTGAAATTCGATTTCCACTCAAATCCAGCTTTTGTAAGTTTGGAAAGAGCGCAACCCAGCCAGTCCGAACTCTTGTCAGATCATTTCCAGATAAAATTCTAAACATTTCACGGAATCAAAGCATGAAATTTATTCCCGACTCTCCAAGAAAAGTTGCAGCGGGGTAAAAGTGCATGTTACTCACAAATGAACCAAATGCTCAGGAATGTCTTGCGGAATTTCTCGAAGCTCTCGCTTTGAGCAGTCCACTGCTGTGCCCTCACACACGCATTCCGACGGACATTTCATGGCTGCGCACTGGTCAACGAAACTCTTGCTTTCTTCTCCGTCGCCTGAGAATGTCGTAACAATAAATTACCAAAGGATCTTCAAATTGACCCTCGCCACGAAGTCATTGAGGCATGGCGTTCTCCCTTTTCTTAATTCAAGGCGGAAAAGTTAAGCATATAACACTCGAGGGGAACGATGCAGAAACAAATTAAAACCTGCCATGGCGGACAACATAATTCGAAACAAACTTAGGGGATATTGGGCAAGGACACAGCACATGAGTGGCATTACATTTCATTTTTTCTTCTCGGAAAGCAGCAAGACGCCTCCTCTGCATTCTCTTCGGGCTTTCGCATTTTGCACCAGACGTCTCGATCGGGTTACGATGCAAGTAATCGGATAACCAGCGAAGCCGGCAGTCGCAGAAAAACGGATTCCTCGCCAAATGCCTGCAAAACAAATGCTTTATTAAAACTCATTATAAACAAATTATTTTTATTGGAATAATCAAATTGGATCAAAACCTTAAGCAAGACCCGGAACTTAAATATTTTGCCGCATTTTCTATCGAAGCCTTCATTGCGGTTGTATTTACTCCTTGTTACTATGTCGATTTAGCATAATCCAAGTCAAAATTAAAATTTCCTCATATGGCCCTGTTTCCCAATAATTAAACTTTCCAGATGAGGTACACAATACGGCGACCTTTGGAGTGTAATTCCCTTTGGTTTGTGAAATGAAGATGGATTTACGACAAACGGCTCAATTAACGTTTTAGACTCAAACCCAACACCTTTTGCCCAATGGTAAGTGACGCTTAAAGTCACAGAAGTTTCATTTAATCGTACATGGTACGCAGTTTTGCTGGTTGAAGGCATCGGTTTAAAGGCAAATGCATCGCACGAGTCACACAATCACTACCGCAGCTTGTACGCTGGATGAGAGACAAAAGAACCAGGATTTACGAGTGGGATTTTGGAACCCGAAACAAAAAATGAGTTTCATTATTGACGCTGGAAAGGAAACTGCTGGTCGCTTCGAACCGATAAGACTGTTCGACTTCAGTGCAGCCAAGCTACCCTCGCACCCGTCCAGCTCTGATAGATCGGCTTATTCTTTTCAATTTTAATATCATCATCGCGCTAGAGGAAGTTAGTTACGCTGGGACAACGGCGGAGATAATCCCACTCTAACTTGGCCACAAAGGAGAAAGTGCTGGGTCGATTTAGTCGGTGGAGAGAAACACGGCTGCAAACTTCAATTTACTTCCTTATTTGTGCGGTTGGATTTGTATGAGGAGCTCGATTTAGGACCGAGTGCACATTTTATAATGCAGAAATAAGAAGCCGGCGTTTGGAAGCAGTGAAAGGCTGAGAATACTTTCTTGCTTGTGCTCTCCACCTTGGAGACTTGGTTAGCTCTGTCCGTAGCGCTTTATATTCATTCTAACAAGTGCCCCCAAGGAAAATCCAAATTGTCAACGTAGACACTTTTTCGCTTTAAAAAAGAGAAACTGGAAAAGACTCGACTGATTCGCAGGGGTTTCTCGTTTCTTGGCCAAACAACAATAATAACGTACCCGCACAATGCGAGGAAAAGATGAGGGCAATAAAAATAGAAAGGGAAAACTTTTAAACTACTTTCTTTCAAAATTATTCTACCGTTTCAGAAGATAGTAACTACATCTGAGGGAAGCGCATTCAGAAGATCCTCCGACAACCAAAGTTTCGAATTTGCTTGGAACACGCATGAATGTGCAACTAATGTATGAGTTTTACAATTCCGGGTTTTGCAGGACTTGCAACTTTAATGCTGCTCAAATATCTCAATAAATATTCCAATCCCACTCGTTTATTTATGAAGTTGGTACCGATCACAGCGCTATTTTAAGGCCAGTCATTTCCCCAAGTTGTACGTATTCTGTTTCCAAGTGGAATGTGAAGTGCTTCTCTCTAATTGACAAATTATCCTGGACATATTTGCCTTACTAAGCATATGAAACTAGCCGCAAAAGCAATCGAACGATAGCGAGTGGTATGCATGAAATTAAATTGTCGCATTTTGCACTTACAGTGTTTGGATGTTGCGGAGTGAATCGAAGGTTCCATTCTCCAGACTCTGAATTTTGTTGTCATATAGGGACCTGCAAAACGTTACCAGAATAATAAGAAAGACACGAAATTAATAAATGTCACGATTGTGTTTTGTCATGTTTATAACACTGGAAAACGAAATTCAGCTGTCCATTCATATTTCAGATTCATGCTCCTGAGTCTAGCCTGCATTAAGAGTCGAATAAAATAAGCTGGTTGGCACTCACAATAAATTCAGGCTCTGGAGGTCCCGGAACAGATCTGGACGAATGCAAGTGATTCGATTGGCATTCAGGAGCCTGCACAGAGAAGACGATTCATATATAACTACAAACAATTGGGCACGGTTGGTAATTTGATGCAGTGTGTCGTGAATTGTGAAGAATAAAAAGAGTGACCACAGCAGGAAGAAATTGCTGCCGATGCTAAACAAGGACAACTTCTATTCGGTCATTACTATAATTTGTATGTGACATTATTACATTTTGTTTCGAAAACAAGAAATTCAAAGGGAACAAGCACTAAGAAAATCTGATGAGGTTGCCAACCCATAAAGACTTTTAGGAATGAGAAACATTATTGGATTGGGTTGGGTTCTCCAACACATTGTTGTATTTCCTCAGTAAAAATAATGACGTGTCTCAGATTCCTTCGTCCTCCAGTTTCTGGTGGTGGCAGTGGTTAGATGAACCATTACTAAGCACAAGGGACGTTATGCTCGCCAGAAGCGCCGTGGACTTACGTTTCAGACCGCAAGACCATTTTCTGGTCCACGCATTATCGTGTCCATCAGTAGTCAGTCAGTCAGTCTGGTACTTTTGAGCACGGAAAAGTGTCTTCTTTCTTCATTTAACAAAACCACACGACTCACCAACAACTTTACAGTTAACTACCTCGTTAACAACTTCACTACATACATTTCTCTTAAAGGAGAAAAATAGAATCGACGAGGAACCAAACACTTGACTCCTGCTGCGCCGAGAATCTTTATGAAATTAAGGATCTAGTAGCACAGAAATTGAAAACTGCTGCGGACCAAAGAAAGAGCGCTGAGCTTGGCATGGGCCGCGATTTCCACACACTGATTTATTAGTATTCTGAAAGCCAACACATTACGAGAGAACTGTCATTAAGAATAATGACAACCCAGAAGAGATAGACAATACTCTTCAGTTTCACTTTTCGTGCCTTTTCCGTCCGACTGTGCCCATTCTTATGACCGTAATAATAGTCTCAGTTTCATCTCGAGAGGCGACCGAAACTTGGGTGGCTGTAGCCAGAGCTTGGGAGACTCGATGCGAGCAAAAACGAAGGGAAGGAGAGAACCTTTGGCCGAGAAGGTACAACGTCGTTATTAATTACAAAGTTGGAGACACGCAAATTACAATGTTTGGTGAACATTTGCATATTAATGGGTCGCAGAAGACACAAAAGTCATCACTTTATGAATGAAACTTGCCGCATGAAATAATTAGTATGTAAATAAATGAATACGAAATTCTTTGTGGATCGGTGGCGCTTTGGGTCTTGCTTCGCGTGCATTCGGTTAATTCGAGGAGAAAGTGTCACAATTAATCCTACAGGAATAAATTACGTGCCGCTGAAATGCTTCTTCGTTTGCTCGCTACTTTTACTTGTACTCGCGTGATAAACTGAATCTATTGCCCTGTTGACACTTTTCAATTATGTGGTGAATTTACTTTCGTTAACGTGCTATATGATTATCGGATCACACAAGACAGTAATCAGCACGGCCTCAGGATCATTCTTGCTTATTAGCACACACTCATAATGAATGATTTATCATTTCCAAATAAATCGTCTCTGTTGGTATACACGCTCAGTACATTGCCGACCCAAGTCAGTCGGGACTCGGGTAGTCTTGAAAGTCCATAAATCTCACATTACGCATCCATATAAGTTAATGCTGGTACTGCTGGGTTTGGCGCTAGAGACTTGTTGCCTGTCTGCCTCTCGTCGAAAGGCATAATTTTCTATTAGAATTTTTTACCGGCTTCGGCGCTCGTAGTACGCGAACGTATTTAAATAAAACGGAAAACGCGTAAACGATCCAGAGAACTGGAAGAGGGAAGCGACGAGGAGGATGAGAGGAAGGAAGAGGTTTCCAGCTCCAGTATATAGAGGACTGAGTAGGTTTGTGTGTTTGTAAATTAGATTCTCATCAAAATGTCATAAATCATAGAACGGTTTGGCGTTTCTCTCTTACAAAAGTTGAAGCGATGTGAGTCCATGAAATATTCCTGGAGGTAATACACTGATGCGATTTCCATAAAGAACCCTGAAAATACACAAAACAACATCTCAATATCCTATTCCGCATCCGAGGCTGATAATAATATTACTGCGACTGGAAGTCAACTTCCTTCCTTCTACCTTTGTCCCGAGGAAAACTCCGCGAACAAAGCGAAATTAAATCACAAAGTGTTGGCTTAAGGAATTGGGGAGAGAAAAGTGCATGCAAATACTTTTTCTTTTAGTTATTTCGGGAAGGACAAAGCAAAGACGCAGCTGAGAGACAAAAGAAATAGAAAACTTCCATTTCATTTCATATTTCCATTTTCCGAGCCTCTCACACTCTCACAACTACATTATGCGGCTTAAATTGCCTGGCACAAGAGCGTGAGCTTGAAGACGCCTCTGTCGCCTGTGCTGGATATTCAGATTCTTCTCAAATTACCTTTATTACTTCACCGTTACAGAAATGGATACGGTTTCAGTCTCATAGCAGCTTCGTCAAGAGGAAGTTCAGTGTATAATGCGTATCCAATGCTTCCACAAACGTGTAAGAAATAGTTTGGAAGAAGAGACGTTGAGAAAGCAAGAGCACGTTACAGCTAGTGACAAAATGACAGAGAAAGTACATAATAGCGATCCGGCCACGCTGTGCTGTGTGTTGGAATATTCCGTAGTCTCTTATAATGCAACACACAATTCAATTTTACCGAAATTGTTTTCTCTGTGACATTTTCTACTTCAGCGTTTCTCGGTTAACTTTGCAGAATGAGAAAAATGATCGGCCATCAAACTCGTCCTAGGAAGACGCGCCAAGAAACTCAATATCTATATACGTTTATGCTAAATAATGGGAGCTTTGACTTTGATTTATACTTGGAAATTTCTATGAGTCAAAAATTTAAAGTTCAGAACCGAAGCGTAAAAATGTATTTTGGCATGCGAATAAAGGGCAATTATAAGCCGAGGTGGGGTAGACTTACAACGATGTGAGAGACTTTAGATTGCGAAATACGTCCACGGATATCTTCTGGATTTGGTTGTTGCTCAGATCCCTGCGAAATGCCAGACCCAGAATAAATACAATAATACAGGTATTTACTCCTCCCAAACAAGAGCTCGTAAAACAAAACCATTTTATTGCACGTAAGTTAAATGAGCATGAACGTACAATCTGCGAAGACGCTTGTACGAGGAAAATGCTCCAGGTGGTATTTCCGTGATTTCATTTTGCTCCAGTCGCCTATTAAAAATTGAAAAAAAAGCAATTAGTTTTCAGCACTCGCAAAAACAAGTTTAGGCCTGTAAACAACCTGTCTGGTTTTTCTCAAAGTCTAGAAAATAACCCAAACAGCTGAACAAGTAAAATGTTCTTACAATTCAATGACATTCTCGGGGAAGACGTCTGGAACATGTTTGAGAGCCAAGTCTCTGCAGTCCACCACACCGTCGGCACAGACACAGGGATGCGGACAATCTTCTTCTCCGCCGCATTTGCTCCAAGTTCTTTCAATTACACCTGCATTAAGGCATCATTGCATCACATTACATGCTGGTAAAGGAATTCAGAATCTCGCAAACGCCAAAACCTAAGCCAGTAGTCGAATCACCAAACAGACCAATCACTTTCTATTGTAAGAAAACTCGACTTCCGTCGGATTGCTTATTGGGTTTCCACACACGACAGAGCTGCAGTGGACAGGACAGGAATTGAGTAATACAGTTCAGCTTGTCATTCTGATTGAATTCTTGAGTCAAAAATGAAAAATCGAATTTCTCAAAATCAAGACGTCTATCTGCTAAATGCATTTGAAGGCGGCGAGTGATTTTTAGATATTCGAAACGCGTCAAGTCAAGACGCGAAATATCATCGAGTATTTCGTAGCTGAAGGAAATTTTACGCTTGACAACCACTCGCGTGGTGAGAAGTACAAAACATGACAAATTCAGAACTACAGTTAGAAGAAGTAAAGGAGGAACTCCAAATCAGTCTTCCGAAAATTTTCGACACAAATCAGAACCGGAAAAGATAAAGAGGAAAAGCATACAAAGGAGATACTGATTTATGACAAGGCAAACAAATTGAGCCAATTTGTATTAGATAAGAATGCCGAATGCATGCCAACATTTGTAAGCAACGACCGAATCGAATCAAGTCGAAAGGAATGGAATGTGAGGATATGCGAGCATTGTAGCTTATCATGATTAAGGTTCAGCTCATAACCACGTGCAGCAGGAGGGAGCAAGCGGTAGTGACGAGAAGCAGCATACTTATGACAAATGGGACACCGAGTTACAGATACGCGGTAACGCTTAAAGCAAATTCTTTGATTTTTATTCATAAATTCCTGTGCTTATCTGCAATTATGAGATTTTCAACTTGGATCTGGTTCAAAGATTCTGGCAGTGATAAGATCCCATTACTGCTCTATCCTGCATTTATGGAAGTTGAATTTACTCCACAAAAGTTTATCAGCTCTACTTAAGAGACCTAGAAAGGTGAATTCTGAGTTCACATGGTAATATCTGAATCCACGTGTCGTGGTGTTGCACAAGACATATAAATCTCATTACGATAATCATCATCACAAGAGTACAGTATCTCCGTCTTTCATTCATGAACTCTGCTTTTCGCACAAACTCATTATGTGTTCCTAAAGTAACTCACAGCTATCACGGCGCAGCAGGTGCGTGCTGTGTTTCCGAAGAATTCTCAAAGAATAAAACTTTTGTTCCAGAATTTGAATACCATGAGCAAAATATGAATAGAAAAAACGTAAGACTGAAGAACTTTCTTTTGTTCTTGACATTTGACACACATGACATGACAAGCGACAAGATGGAAGATGAAGAACGAAAGTCGTGTGGAACACATTGACACATAACAACAAAGGCAATTATTGATTTTTCTGAGCTCCAGAAATGCGTGAGTGGAGTCTGTCTCTCGATCTGTTTGACATTTTCACGAATTCTGTGGATGTTCGTGCGAAAGTCTGACTCTCCAGCACCGCACGAAACTCAGGTATGAGATCCATCTTCCCAATCACGCAAAAATGTACAAACAAACCGTACGCGGAATGCTGTCGAACTTCAACTGACACACACACAAATGAAGAGACAAGAACAATTCCTGGAAGGAGCTTATTTATTTCGAGTTTGATTTATTTATTCATCTGAATCAATTTGTGTTCATGGTCGACTAAAACTACCAGTGCGTTCGGTTGCCCTTTTGGGAGCGACTCCCTCTTTCCCTTACATTCACAAACTTAGGCAAGTCATGCACTTGGCACTTGGTTCACGTGCCTCGGCCAATCTGTCTCATTTGTCAATTACTGCATGCATAATTAACGTTCTCATGGAATCTTTTCAGCCTGCCTAATGTGGCATTCCTCTCCTGCGAGTGTCTGACATTTGAAACTTCTTGTCTACGAATTTCTCTCGTCTTTGTCTTGTAAGTTGACATTTAGCTATGACATTGTGGTGATGTCTTTGTCAAGTCAAGTTGGCCATGTTTTTAAATGCATTCGTGTAAAACATGGTTTAAACCAATTAAGCTCTAACTTCGGCTTAGGAATGCGCTTATGGGAAATGTGACCGTTGTAGCCACAGAACATAAATCTTGTTAATCAGTGTTTCAGTCTTTCCACTGAATGTTCTTTTGAAGCGTTACAAAGCCATGCCAAGTATTTTGGCTTATGTCAAGTGCATAAATCATCCTCTTGCCTGTAATTATTTCCTACCTGCACACTTGAATTCAGATTCCAAAACATCCTCCACGGATTTGTCGCGCAAGTGATATGGAGAGTTACACTTTGCGTGAGATGATTTTGTAGATCTCCCGAGCCATTTCGCCAGCCAAACCAAATGACAATCGCAAATCAGTGGGTTGTCGCCCAAGCTGATTTGCTTCAACTTGCTTAAATCTTCGAAAGTATCCTTTTGCATCGATGTCAAGTTGTTGCTGTCTAAATTTCTGCAAAGTAGAACAGTAGGTTGAAACTGAAATAGAAGAGCTATACGCACGAGAAACACGCGCAACGCGGAAACAACAACTTACAAGCTCTCCAAGTCCTTCAGTTGGCGAATGGATGCTTCATCGATGCATGTCAGTTGATTGTGGTCCAACGATCTGTTCAATAAATTGAAATGTGCTAAGAAAATTGAGCTGTCGGAGAACTTCCTCGTAGACGATTTGAGCCATAGCGACTTGTCAAATGTTGAAACTTGAAAAAATTTCAAATAAATAAACACAGCAATCTATTTTGCCAAACTTACAATGTTTTCAATGAGGTGGGTCCCAGCAGTGATCGTTTGCGTATGGCACTCAGCTGATTGTAGCTCAGGTCTCTGTGAACGAAATGAACAACTCATTAATAAAGGCTACGAACTTTGATGTGACAAAATTGTGCTGAAATGTTGTACAGGGGAATCTTCCGCCATTGTAAAAAATTGTCTTATGGTCATACGGGCTGGAATCCGTCTTGTGAAAATCAAAAAGATTGTCCATCCGCTTTCATGGCATGTTGCTTGATACAGATTGTCAGGCATGTAGCAAGCAATAAAGTCAATCAGTAAGTCTATTTCGGTCTGATAATTCATTGCATTTCCCAGTCCGGATGTAAATTTTGTTAAGTGAGCAGTTGTCAAACATTGAGATATTCTTAAATAAACCCGACACGCCATGTGCTGAGCAGATGAAAATATTTCTGCAATTTAAAGTTACTGAAAAAAATAAATATTTCACAAAATATATTTCGCAAAAATTCGGCTTACGAGTTTAACCCCTCAAATGCTGCCATAAATGTACGCATATGCCAAAGCAGCATTTATGAGAGGAACACACTTTTTCGATCAGTGTTGAGCTGTCAAATCTTCGCACATGGGCCTTGCCTGTCATGAGGATAGGAAACCGAGTGAGTCAAGCAAATCCTGGGCTTGCAAAGGTACGAGAAAAATAAATATTTGTTCATCAATCAGGCAATAAACTTGAAGAGCTCTTGAGGCTTGTAAACTTTGATGAGAAGTCAGACACACGCAGTATCGAGAGAGACAACAGTGAGCATCCTAAACATATTTTGCCCTTTGCTGCGTCTGGCATTCAATACGATGATGCGCCCAAGTGCACGCAATGGAGTACAACAGTACAAGTACAGGATAATCTTTATTCTTAAATTACTTGTGATGCACACAACTAGAACCTTTCCTCCGTGCCTTTGGCTGAGTAACCTCGCATGTGAGATTAGAATATTTCTGAAGCATTGGCCTGTTTCTTCGTGTTGGCAGTCAAAGTCAAACCAGTCTCGACATCATGCACGCATGGACGGCTAAATTTAAGAGTGCGTCGTTGATCGTCAGTAAATGCTCGAAAGAATGAATTTCTGCTGCAACGCGGGATAACGGAGATTGCACTTTTAACCCACAAAAGCTGTTCCTTGCCCCTCGAGTGGAGTTTGGACAAGGTGAAAAGCGTCAGGTTTTCCTCGTCGTCATACATTTTAATCCAACCTGGAATCTGTGCAAGCTACCAGCGAGTGTGAAGTAGCTGACTATTGTCACTTGTTATCCGAAGCCATGTACACGAGAATCGTCCACGACGAGGAATTTTATAGCATCTTGTGGGAAATACGAGACACGACGATAAGCAGGCTTAATAAATTATTTCAAACACAACAGTAGTCAGTGTCTTGCGAAGCACAAGTGGAAAATCAGTCAGTAGTGCGTCATGCGCTGCGAGTGACTTCGATTATAATCCTTTATCGTGTCGGGAACTTAATCTGACATTGATTTTTCTGTTTATTGTCCGCTGACCATCATCCTAATATGGTGTCTCTTAGATAAAAAAAGGAAACTCAATCAACCAAATTATGCTCTCAGGATTAATCTTGTTCGTTGTTCAGCTCCCAGTACAATTATCCTCAAAGAGGATAATTCCTTCATTTAGAGACATTTTAGAGAATAAGGCTAATTGCAAACGAGAAACGGCTCGAATGACAGATCTCATATTTATTCACCTCAGAGGCCATGGCCTCTGTGTCACGCATGCGGAAGTTTAATATGGTTAAAAGGTCAGATTAGCCTGTCTTCAAACAGAAACCCGAAGCTAAACTGTGGTTCACTCGTGCAATAGTTGAAAGTAACCAAACCATTGTCGTTTTCGGTTTTCGTCTCCAGGATTCGAGACGAAAGAGCTGTGGCCGTAGTCTCCTGCTGGATATTCGAATGGTGTAATAAAAGTACACTTGGGCAAAGAAATATAGCTTCAACTAATTTGAGTTTGCTGGTGAGAACGAATTGAATGGCTGCTATGCGTTTTGTGGATTCCGTCCGGAATAATAGATTAGTATTGAGGAGAGATAGAATGGTTTAAATACCATAATTCCTTGTTCTGTATTCCGTGAGTGGTGCTGAAGTCAGCAGAGAGAACTGAGTCTTCTATCTGTCCCTTTTAATGCTTATTTATAGGGCAAGAGCAATTCAATAATCAACGTCAGTTTTTATTATGAAGAGAGAATCCGCACTTGGATTCTACTGACAGAGCCCACTGTTGAGTGAATGCGAGCAGTCGTAATTGTGAGAGTGCGGTGGTAAATAACAATCTTGCTAAGACCTCAACTCGAATCTGGCTATTGAATACCAAATTACGCTGAGTGAACCGAATGTACTCTGACGACTGCAAGATAGCTCAACAGCTCCAATATTACCATAAAAGAAGATAAATAATCCTTTCGCTTTAACTCCTTTCCCTCTCGTTCTGAGATTTCTTTGTGACAATATTTTTAAGCACTTCGCGTAATGAATCCGGTTAGACAGAGAATCGAGGGTCGTGCAGTCCACGAGTTCAAGTCAGTCACTTTATTTCACGGTCACTCGTCTAGTAACCGCAATTCGAATGGACAATGTTTCATACACGTTTCTGATCTGCTGGATTGTCCAATTCAATTGTACTTTAAGGATCGTGTACAGCCCAACAGATGTACCAGCCACATTCACGGATACCGAGTGCTAACTTTTTTTTTTACTAAGTCATAGAATTTGGGATGCTAGAAAGCTCTTAACTTTGTCGATTAATATCCGTTTAATGCAAGTACGGGATTGATTATCCGAGCCTTCCATGTAAGATCACGGGTTCTAAAATGTATGACAGCTCTTTCATTACGAGAATATCACAAGCTTAAATGTTCGAGGAAATGCTCACAAATACACTGTTTTGTATGCCTTGTTTACCTCCATCGCTTGTTCCGGTGTTTGAAAGCTAAGTGCCAAATATGGTAAGTGACAATTTTACAAAATACAAGTACCAAAATTTGAAGCCAACACGCAAACATTGCCAGGACACGTGAGATAAGGCCTCATAAATCCATAATCATGAACTGAACGATGAACCTCAAATGTCCAGTTTGCCATTCTCAGCGCCACAATCCTGGGTTTTATTGTCATTTTCCCCAAATTGGAGATGACCTCACATAAAATGGAAAGCTGTGAATGGGTATGCGAAATTGTATTTATCGAATAATTTTATTGCCATGTGACACCATCATCAAATTTTAAACGACAAATGTCGAAGTCATTTCTTTAGAAAAGAAAGAAAGTTTATTAGCATTTAGATTTCTTTGTGCTTCTTGACCTTTTGACTTGAAATCCCGCTGGATACGCTTTTATTCATTTAGTGCGGCGAAACTATCAACAACCTTTGCTTGGCAGTTGTGTTGGACATACTGCTTGGCATGGAAGTGTTCATAATGCATTGTCTTAATGGGTGGCATTTGAATGATGAATTGTGATATTTGGTCTCAAAATTTTCTAATCAGAGACTTGGATCTTCCAACTGTCAATCATTCGCTTTCCCTTCTTTTAACAATTCACTTGTTACGCTTCAGTAAATAAATCCTTCATTTCTCGCATGATCATATTTTCCTTTTGCTGTCTTCTACTCCTGATGGTTGCGTTTACTCGGCCGGGTCTAGCCCCATTTCTTCCTTCCCACACTAATCATCGTAATCCTTCCTGGCTCCGTTGAAACAACTTTTGAAAAATCCATTTTCGAGCACAAGGAAGGTTTTATGCTCATACATGTCCGCTGTGTTGACTGCGTTCCTCGTTGGAGCTATCAACTCGTATTATCATCACCATTACACAGCTCTTAAAACCCCGAGCACTTGGGCTCTTGTGTTGTGAAGTCAGCAGACAAGAAAATTAGGCCATAAAACAAGGCAAGAATTTTGAGGTTTATTGTCTGAGCTTGCTTTGTTCAACAACTTTGCTCACAACTTTGGGTTGAGATGACATCAGTTGACAGGCTAGTGAAGTGAAGTGAAGTGAGAATTGTAAATCATTGATATTGAACAAGTTTTGAAAGAAGCGACGAATATGTCAGAACATTGAAATTAGTTTTCATGGCCAGATATGAGTATCTGATCTGAAATATTGATGCCTCACATCCTGAGCCTGAATCTCAACCTGCCACAAAACGACAAAATAGAACTAATTGAGGAGCAGCCTTTTGGAAACCTAAGCAAAAGGGAGGCCCATATCATAATAGTAGGATGGACTGGCGGGAAAATAGAAGCCATTTTTGAGAAAAACCTAATTCAACGCTTCAATTCATAAACTGAGTACCATGTAACCAATAGTGGCTCCTCGCATTCTCGAACTTTAGATAAAGCCCTGGCGAAGAGTTGATAGTAAATTGAAATTTACACATACCGGACTTCCTTATCTCGCGAATTACACTCGAATACATTCACATTTTGGAAGATAATTTATTCATTTGTCGAAATACGTTGGAATGGGTTGGTTGTCGAAAGGCGCCGTCACTAGAACAATGTCAACTTGGTACCAATGACCTACATTTGACATTTCTTGGTGAAAGAAGGCATCACCTCGCTTGACCGTTAAATTAGAATTTCACCTCAACACACAAGTCGTCAGAGAAAGCAATTGCATGGGGAATTGCGAGGAAATTTGTTAGAATTCTAATCCCATTTCCAACATTTTTACGCGTCATCATCTCCGACTGGGTCAGAACTCCATGACTTTTCTAATCACTGGCTGTATTTCATCTCGAAGGACTGGAACAGAAATTACTTCGAGCAGGTCGGCATAGTCTTGCACATCCAGTCCCAGGACGCTGTAATGATTATGGCATTACAAATCTAGGCTCCCGAGATTATAATACTTTATTCCAGCAGAGTCGGCTTCAGCTGAGAAGATTTAGCATAATAAAAATACACGAAAAAAATCCAATTCAAATACGATATTCAGCGGCAGTATGCAGATGATGAAGTGATTCGAAGACGTCTTGTGATGCTGTGCTGTGCATGTGAAATGAAGCGTTGCATCTGTAATACAAGACACCTTTGGAATAATTTATTTTTCGGTGTGCGTGTCTGGTCTGAACTACTCGTGTTGTATTTACAAAACTCGAGATACTTGAAGTGCTTCTTCTTACTATCTGACTTTTCCATATCACAACCAGAGCGCCGTAATTTGTGTGCACTGGAGATAGTGCAACGGCAAGAAAGTCGCTATTTAAATCATTTTCACCTTTTGTTGCCCTTTCCAAGCCTCATCTCTTAATTTCGAAGGTACACAGTAAGTTGTATAACTAAATCAAGCCGAATCTGAAATGCATCAGAATCAAGGAGATAAAAATATATCAACGCACGCTTCTTTGCGGCGTGATTAGAAATCTGCTTTCTGACAAGTAGATGGACCTTGATTACGATCTTCTGAATTATTCATACTCGTCTCAACCCACAATAATTAATTCGAGGAAGCGAGTCCGGATTCAACGCACCGTTGGCTACTGCTAACGCTCGGCAGGAACATGAAAAGTAAATTGCTCGCATCGAATCCAAGTGGTCCGGGTCCATACATTTGGTCCAGAATTCAATTTCAAACCCCAATTAAGAGCATTGTGTGCGTGAACTTGCTACACTCTTAATACTGACTCTACTCATACACGGTTGTTTATGCATTCATTATTCCAGGCGGCAAGTCTGAATGTAAAATTGAAGCTTGACCAGAACGATCGCTTAAGCAGTGCAAGTGCTCGGTTCATTCCCATCATCAGCCTCGTTTCGTTGCAATCAAGAAGTTGATGATGATGAGTTGGTTTTCAAGTGTTGAAAGATCTTGTGATCGAGGCCGTGCGAGAAACGAGAGAATAGACACGAGAAGGGGAGAAAGAAAATAATGCTCAATCTCAAGTATATAAATCATCATCATCTCTTCTTTCATCATGTTCGACTTACTCGTCTTTCTTCAGCGTTAGCTGGTAGAATATTGAAATAAAGCGACGCCAAGAGTTAGGCATAATCAATTTTGTGTATTATTAATAACACATACACGTACTTTATGTCTTTTGCTTGCGACTAGTGCGGCACAAAGTGCGTCGGTAGTTAAAATGTACTTTATGAGAGTGTGAACCGATGAATGAGGCAGTCAGCTTTCGCAATGCACCAGGCATATGCAGCTTGGCTTTTATACTTGAGCAAATAATAATAAAGTGTAGTGAGACAATAATGATTTCAAGAATGGTACATGCCGTAAGCGTCGAGCGCATTCATTACGGTACTCGTGCATTCGTGCTGTTAATATTTACGTTGGAATGTGGAGTAATTACATGCCAATCATTTCACCAGCTAGAGCTACAATATTTGCCATGGTACGTGCCATTCTCCTTCACAAGACTTGGTTCAGCGCAGCACAACCGTGGCATTCGTATACGCAGATGTCGGCTTGCGAAAATAAAACATGTGTCAAGTGCAATGACGACGGCCAACGCGCCGTAAAACGAGAAAGATTTACCCATAAAATGCAACGATCGAAGAATCAAGTCATAAAATAAATAGAAATTTACCATACATAGGCTACGCTTAAAGTTAAACGTAAATTACCAAGTAGAAAACGTAAACAAAACATACACAATTTTGATTTACGAATGCGCGGTGCATGCGATGATACTGGAAAACATTTGACATAAAACTCACCTCATTAGGAGTCGACCATTCATTAATAAGCAGCAAAATTTGACCTAACATCTGCGGAGCGTATCGTGGCCCGATCGCACTTGGAATTCAGAATGCGGCTTTTTAAGGCATAAATTACGAATCAATAACACTTCGCGTTCACGTGAAATAAGACCGAAGTGAAGTAAATAATCGGACGAAGATGGAGTGAGAAGTTTGGGCTACTAAATTACATGTGGTTTTGAGTAGAGGTAAGTTTTGAGGGAAACGTTTGTCACGTACTCGCTAACGGGCAGTTAATTCTGAAAGCGAAGGCATGAGATCAACAATTTTCTTCTTCTGGGTAAAAATTCTCACTCAATGCGGCCTAATCTTGACTTGAGTAATGTAATATTCTCGAAATGAGGGAGTCAATAAAATGCGTTTATGATGAAGTGAATCAATCGGGAATGGAGCCAGGGCACCTGAAGGAGAGCTCAAACGACGGGAAGCAGCTTGCGCTGGAATGAAACGTGGTATGCACACTGATGAGGCCCGAGAGTCAAGAGAAGTAAATATGAGTCAGACGAGTTCAACCCTTTCCATTGTTTTCTTCGTAGGAGGGTAAAGACCGTGGAGAAATATGACTGAACGGACAAGCATGTAGTGAAGAAAGAACCCACAACAAAAGTTGATCATAATGAGACTTGTTTCTTCTCTTGTGGGCAAAAACGAAATAAATTAATATTATGTAACTCGGCAGAAACTTTTGTGCGGACCTGTTCTGTTGACCCATTCAACAAAATCAACAATGGGTCTCGCTCGGACACGACAAAGGCGAGGAATGTCTGCGTGGCACTTTCTAAAATGAAGCATTCACGGCGTACCGGCACAGAGACAACGCAACGTCGTACAATCTTGCCAGTGATACTGTGGAATTTATCGACTTATGTTGTGGGCTTCGTAACCCAAAACACTGTGCCAGAATGCTGATCATAAATTACGAGAAAGGAGCAGGCAAGGTCATTATTGAAAGAGAGAGCAAGAATTCCAGCGTAATTTGTCTTCTGCTTGTTTTAAGCTTCTCCAGAATGTTGGAAGGTAGCAAAAAAGTAATAAAATCCTTATCAATAAGAAATGACTCTTATTCAGTTTGTTGTACATGTAATGTCCTGTACATTGTTGTACAACGTCGAGGAACGACAACCTAAGTGCGTACAATGAGGATTACCGTAACAGCCGAGAATCTTTTCCAGGCTCACTAAAGCTAAACAGCCTGAGAAACTCAAGGCGGTACGTGGAACCGCTCCGTACGTGTTCACAGCAAGAGTTAGCTCGTAAAATATGTATAAAATAAGTTCCATTTCCCAAACCTTAAAAGTCGCCCGAGTGCTTCTTTAAATGAGAAACGCATTGAGCATATCAATTCTATCTTTTTAAACTTTCTCTTGTATCACTGCTCTTGCATATGTTTCTGCTCTCCTGACTCCAGCGAGAAAATCATGTTAACTTTGCACGCAAAAGTAGAGGAAGGTCACCTCCGGAACCGATCTGCCTAGCCCAGTCAGATTTTTCTATTCCAAATCGCTTTACAGTAAAATCTTTCTCGGAATAAGTGTTTTGTGCCCAACTTTTTCTAAAGATATTCCACATACTTCCTTGTACGGGAATAATGGTTTTGGTTCAAACTGTGGAAAATCTGGACTGACAGATGCATCTCTTACAAATAATCCCAGACAGGAGTATGCAAATGACTCTTGCCTGGAGTAGCCGAAATATTTTGTGAAGCAATATTATTCTTCACACTGTGCTAGTGAAGCTCGAGGAGAGGCCAAGCGTACGCGGCTTTTACTCGCCAGTTCGCCAAAAACAAATCACAGCAGCATTGTCCGGATGAGAGACCGGAACGAAATGACTTGCTTACTGTCAGCTGGCAACACTGAAAATACAAGAGTGGGGCGCTCGTAAGAAAAGTGGCGATGCTCAACAACGATTACATAATGAGTGCTATCAAATTATGCTCACCACGAAGGAATCAAAAATGATTCCTCACTCCATAGTGCTCCACTCAAAACAACATGCATCTGGCATTATTTGCTGCCATGTTTCTCCACATGTGACGGTATGCAAATTACTCAAACGTTGGCCCTCCAGGAACACGTAGACAGAAGGTTGCATTGAAATCCTACACTTTCTGCACCACTCAAGAAATAGCTGACCGTATCTGGCCCGGTTGAATGAGGAGTACTGCTCTGAAGCGTTATCATTATTACGATACGATACGATGTGAATGACAGTCATCTCCGCGTGATAGCACATAAAAGCTGCATTTTTTTCATTGAATGGTTCATATTTATGATTATTATTGTAATTCCTGCTCAGTTGAGGCAACTATCAAACTCAAATCCACTACAGCGACTGCAAGACGACTTGGAGAACAGGCACAAGAATTGTTGATTTTATGAGGTGATACATCATACACGTTCGGAGTTCGAGACACGCAGTAAATGCAGCCCACAGTCAGTCATCTGGACTAATAAAAGTATTTTTCCTAAATAACTTATCATAGTCAAGAAGTCGTAACTCTAAAGTGGGATAATCATTGGACACAACTACATGCACACGGGACGCGTAGGATTTTGTTTATTGTAATCGTAATGAACCCGAGAAGGAACGAGAAAAGGAGTTTATGACTTTTCGTCTCGTCTGGCAGCAAGTCACGGGAATATTTATATGTTCGTCTGGTGTTGAAATAAATGCCCATGCAGGAAGCATAATTGCGGCTAATATTTCTTACGATATGAAATATAATATTTCAACCGTATAATTGTAATAGAGTGTAATAAATTTGTTTATCAAAACCAAATTGCATCATCTCGGCCAATAACTCTGTGCCGAACTGAAGAAATAAGCAGCGTAATTGAAAATAAGAAAACGTCATGCTAAAATGTTACGTGACATTAACCTAAAACAGGAGAGAAGAAAACACTAAAACGAATTGACGCCATAAAATCGTTGCTGTGCCGAGTCATGCATTGCAATTCCGCAATAACTCATGCCAAATGGCGAGTCGCATAATTCAATAAACAGTCTGTGCTACGAGATTTGCGTGAATGGTAAATGATTTGCGTTATGGGAGCAGTTCGACTCGAGAGAATCAAGAAAGTACTTACAATTTATTCAGGCTTGGGCTGTTTGCGAAGAGCAGATCGGGAATACTCCGTAGCTGATTGTTGTTCAATCGCCTGTAAATAAACAAAAGAAAGGGCATTAGATCAACGCTTGGAGCACCGACATGTGAAATGTTCCATAGCGCAAGTAACTGCTTAACTGCTGGCGGCTCGGATTTTATATGGCTTTCTGCCAGTACGCAAGTGCACACAAAGACGCGATAGCAAGTGGATGGTAACGTTTAGTGTGAAAACAGTATAAAATGTGGCCAGTTATTGGGAGTCATAAAGTGCCGGCCTTTGGTCAGGCTGATATAAGACAGCAGTTGCGAAATATAATAAGGGCAAGTTACCAAAGGTCAATACTACCGCTCCGCCAGTGCAACGCTGGTGAGCCCAGCGGTATGCTAGGACGTAACATATGAGACATTTTCCTTTCGCAATTCCAGGAGCGAAGAGGAAGTCAGAGTGTAAGTGAAAACAGCGATTACTTAAAAGTAAACCCGAGACCGGCTACTTGTAGTCTAAATCCCAATTTCGCTACTCTGGTCGGAGTGTGTTGCGCGTTGCCCATAATAATATTTCTTGGTAAATAAAAAATAAAAGCTTAAGTTCCCTAAAATGAAATCAAAGCTTAATCTCCAGAAACTGGACTTCGGATTTTCATGTTTCCTGGCGAATGGCCGAATCAAAGTGCCGGCTTGGTCTCCAGTCGCTGGTCAGAACGTCTCAAATCGATTTTGCATTTCTTTCTCCACACTTTTACTTTTATTCCTTGAGATTTCTCATAATACTTGCATCATATGTATTTTTTATCACACACGCAATGACGCTGCGACATGGTTTCCCTTTTTCGACACGGCGAGCTTTTATTTTCTTTATTTGTTCCTTCTGCTAAGCCACAAGCACTTCTGCTTTTCGAGTTTGAAGACGAAGGAACGGAGCCAATAAAGTAGAGATTGTGAGCATAAGAATAAAATATGATGCATATTGGACCATTCCGGGGTCCGGCCGTCCAAAAACAGTTCGTAGTGCTTAGAACTATCAAGAGGCTCAAGCACCTTTAAATAAAAACCTTCCAACTTCGCTTAAATTGAAAGTAACTACTCTACAGAAACCCGTTGGAGATTCTACTGCAATGCTATGAAGGCAATTGTTTTCAAGTAACACGAGCAACGCCAGTCACGTTCTGGGCCTTTTGTGTTTGTGTCTCATCTGCTGCTGCTTCAATCTTGAGAGCTGATTGCTTACTCTCTTCCAAGTCTAGCTCATTATGCTAGATTTCTTCTCGAACTCGAACATGTTTAAGAATAGCGTGCCCGGATCACGAGGAACTGGCCAACGACTTCTACACAAAAGAGTAAGTTCCATTATCTTGCATGGGAAAGGCAGGCACGCATTCCAAAATCTTGTTGCTCTGCAAGTGACCGCATATATTTCTTGCGGCTTCCAAATCTGTTACAAAATTAAAGTCCGATGCCGAGCATTCAGGTTCCTGAACACAGTCTTCTACGAGGATCTTCTCAAATTGCTGTTATGCCTTGTAAGTAGTTTTGCTGACTAGTGTTACTAAAAATTATCAGAAGTTAAATTCAAAACCAAGAAAAGCTGAAGGCATGCACGTCAGAAGTTTGTATTAAAAGAATCTTTGTCTTGTTCTCAGGCTCCAGCAAAAGCTGGTATAAGTTTGAGTAACGTTGTCTTCGGTAACAAATACATAATTGGGCGACCAAAGCGAAAACCTCAAATACCGACGGGAATTCTCTGGCCCATGTCACGAGACGGTAATAACATGGGATCATATTTCATATTGTATTAAAACACGCGTGAACGTGACTTGGGTCTCATGTTTCTCCATCCAGGCTCAATGTGCCTATGTTTCATGCCATAGTTTCAGCTCAAAGAACAAACCTAGAAAGCGAATTTCGTTTTGAAACAATGAAACAATAACTGTCGCAATAAACTATCATATTGGAAACGTGGACCGCGCCAACCACACCATGAATACTTGGGACGAAACCCAGAAAAATGTCCGACACACGGGGATGGGAGCGTAGGCTCGGAAGCCACGTTTAAAGTGGAGAAGTTTTCACATTTCCGTCCAACTTCCTTACCATGTTACTATGCAAAATGCTACATTGCAAGCAGAATAAAAGAAGAAGAATTACAGCCTTCTCCGTACTCTGATTCATTCATATTGCAGCTTTAATTCTGATTCGTTTATATAAGATGTGTGGCTGAAAGTAGCTTTGGTGGTCGGTATTTTCAATTTAATTTCCATCCGCAAGATTACTACAATTGGTTTCAATGGGATGTGCCCTGCCTTCCTCTACAAGGCGAAGAACCAAGAGCCTGTTCAAGCACCGAGCTGTAATGGCAATTACAATTGCGCTCCATTGACTTGATCTTTAAATTAATGATCATGAATGGAAACAATGCGGAGTTTGAACTCTGTTTATGCTTTGCGATGGAATTTTTCAAGCATCAAAATTAAGAGGATTGAATCTTGAGTCGCCGAGTATTCTCTGTTTGATAAAATTGAAGTTGAACTTGGAATAAGATATTAAAAACTGAGTGCACGTTTATTACTTCTTTCGTGATTACCGTGATCATGATTTGAGTATAGAAGTGCTACTCACATAATCACAGCCTCGTGTACCGTATTTATTCAGTTTAATGAGTTTAAACTTTCCAACTCCACCTTTTCTCAGTGTACCGCATTTTTAGTCTGGGAACAAGAAAGCAGGCTCGAGTTGGTCTGACGCGTAATAACAGAGCACAAGTAGGTAAGTAATGCAATAAAATTTACATTTCGAGTACAGGAAGATCGTAATTACATTGTGTTCCGAAGGAGTTGAAGAACAAACAAATAAAAATGAATCTCTTGAACTGAAAAATGTGTGTTACCTTCAGGCGGCTTCACTTCAACTTTAGCATGCGATTCACCTTTCAGACTGCATCGTGCAGCTTCGTGCAACCAGACAGAGGAGTTGGAAAACGTCAAGGCACTTTTTCTTATGAAGCAGGAAGGTTGTTGGTTCCACAAGAAATAAAAAATCATATTAAATATGAAACAAAACAAACACAAGATACAATCAGCGTCAACCCTTGTTCCAAGCTTGGGCGCTCACAAAGCGCCAGGCGCGTTGACTGTGCTGTCTGCGTAAGACGCCTGAATGCCTGAGCTGGGCTGCCTAAATTCGTGTTCCCAAATCCGTCCGAGATTTCACTTTTACAATAGTGTAGCAATGTAACGAGGAATAATAATATTAATGACACGTTTCAGATTCCTATTTGAAGCAAGCTTCGTATGCAATGTAGGATCGGTGTGTGGTACATTTATGGGGATTGTCTTGGAGTCGGCTATCTCTGCTCGCATCAAATCACGATCAAATTGAGACATGAACTGTTTGCTCCAATTCAAACTGATTTTGAGTTCGTCACTCAGGATGTGTTGTAATGGCAGTGCTGTTGGAGTGGAATCGCACTTTCGACTGTGGGCTTTTAAGTTACTCTGAAATAAAATGAACTTCATAATCTATTACAATAATGCAAACTTGCTTGGGTTCAGCTCACAGAATATCGACATCTGGAAAGCCAAACCTTACAAAAACTCAAGACCTGAGCAGTTGATCATCGTTGGCGTCAAACCATAGAAAGTGGAGACGATTTGCACCGCGTTTGTGGTTGGGTGTTTGTGATGGTGTGTAGGACAGGCTTTTGTATCATATTGACCTAAAGTTCTGCTTCCTGATTTGATTGACTGATAGAGAAGTCCCACACATAAACACTCGATATTACAGAGTTGTCAATGTTGAGAAGAAAATTCAGTTAAGAAAGTATCATGCTGGTCAAAACAATGCACCCTCCTCATTATTGCTTGGCACGCTGTTCAAAGTGGTTATACATCCTTAGCACATCGCCGAGAAGAAATAATAAACATTTAAACTTCAAGTTCTACCAAATAGCGTAAAAGGATTAGTGTCAAAAGGCGTTAGATCCCATTGTCGTCGTAAATGAATCATTTGACAGAATTCCGGCTGAGAAAATTAAAAATCAGAGGCCGAGATCTACTAAGAAATCACTGCATTTTATCTCATTGTCATTCCTCTGGGTTCTCCATCAGAGTTTCATTTCAGAAGAGTGCTGCGACAGTGTAGCACTAATAAAGCCTCCAGTTGTATATTGTGGAGAGGAGGAAGTCTTGTAACGCATTACAACAACAAGGGGCAGCAGTTCATGGTGCTGGTTACTTGTTATTTTTGTATATCATCAAGTGCCCGTTTCTCGGAGAGTTTATTTCCTTCTTCGCCTCGTCCTCCATGCAAAGTTATCTTTCTCTCGAGAATTGTGTGTGAAGAGCTGACGAGGCACGGAGTAATGCAAGGCCGAAATGAGATTTTCTTAGCATGGTGTGTTTTTGTTTGTCTATCGCTTAAAAAGTATTAATATCAAAATGAATCTTATTTTCTTTCTCCCCTTCGTCGCTCCTGCGTGCGTAATGCCTGAAAGAATAGCAGACAAATTTTTATACGCTTAACTTTAAGTTTGCTGTCGTATAAATCAACCGAATACGAAGAGAAACTTTAGACAAAAGAATCGGTGAAGATTAAATATTGAGCAAAAGAAATACCAACAATGGGAGGATTTAAACTCTTTACAGCGCGTTGCACAAACGACGCAGGGAAACGGAATTTTTGCCTCGTCTTACATTTATGTGTAGTGTAATGTTATGGAAAATGACGCTAGTGATCTTTCCCAGCATTTGTCTACACAATTGCGCTGCTCGAAACGTGAATTCATAAACGTACAATTTTCTGGTGCAAGATTTTCAGGTTCTCAAATATTTCCCTTCGCATTTTGACTCTTCTTGTAACTTGATGTTTTATCTCACAAATCACGCCTTGAGCACGTTCGAGTTTGTGCAGCCACTTATGTGACATTATAACGTGATCACCTTCATCATCATTTGCAGCCGCTAATCACATTACTCTATTCAGTGGCTATAAATGCACAAAAGCGCGATCGCAAGACCACTGACATTCGAAATTAGACTGGACACAAAATTCGGGTCTTTTCAATTAATCTCCATTCAGCAATCTCTAACTGCACATTCACGTCTATTTTGTCATGACGCAGCCTTCTGGCGGAAAATGAAATGCGTAAATTGTGGATTTGGTTCTCTTTGATTGCGCATCAAGATTGACTTGTCCAGGTGCTTCATCGCTCCTCCGAACTTAATTACTAAATTTTACTAAAATGAATCATCAGACAAGTCCGCAAGTCGTCTTGATAGGCGTAGGAAAGCATTTTTGCTTACATTTTGTTTTTATTGCTCAAGTGCAACATAGCATGTGAAATACAAAACTTTAGCAAAATCACAAAGTCGTGACGAGTTGTTTCCAAGTCAAAATTCAGGTGAAAACTTTTCTTAATGCTTATGAGCGTTTTTGTCAAGTTTACATGGGTTTAAATAAAGAACGAGGAATTTGAAATGGCGAATGAACGCGATAACAATTATAGCGAATAAAAAATTCATGAGCAGGACGAAGGAGTTAAAGCAATGGTTGTTTTATAGTTCTTCGTGATCCCTTTATTGCGAAATAATCTTTATAAGTAATAACCACGTAACCGTGCTTTGCACTCGTAAGCTATATTTTCCGGACTTCCACTCTTTAATTATTCCCTTGTCCCACAGACTTTTAACTGCGTACAAATGGTAGCACGGAGACTTATTTTCTTCTAAGCAGCACAAGAAAGTCCTTGAAACACAAAGCTATTTAAGAATCTATTCAAAAGTCTGCTCAAAGGAAATGCTTTCACGTGCAGCCTCAACAAGTCTATTTATACTTTGCCGTACCGCCCGAAAAGCGGACGAGGAAGGAGAAAAAGAAAAAGATAGAATCTGGAATTCTCTTTCTTTTCCTGCTTCTCGGCACTTTCAGCTCCAGTTTTGTTACGTGTAAACTTCAAAAGGTAATCCTTTTTATACTTATTTCTTTTCAAAAATACAACCTGAGAAAATCCCAACACGCCATGTCAAACTGTGTAACTAGCCTTAATGTATGTATATGATTAAGTTTGAGCTACAACACTCACATTTACACAGCCTTCGTGCATGCCCACATTCGTGCAGCAGGAAAGCAAGTTCAGGCACAAACTCTCGAAATGCATAACGGTCTAGTAAGAAAACCGCTGTGGCTGCATGTTCTTTCTCTTATGAGACATCGTACGGACTCATGTGGATTCTCGCGAAAGCGGGCGCATGGCGTACAATGGAAGCGGAGAAAGTACCAACAGCAGCATCAGGCAGCTGTGAAGTCAGCTCTTAATGTAGTGCGAAGACTTTCCTACTTCGGCAAGTCGGGCGCGTAAGGGAAAGAAGCTAAAAAAGAAAGTTGATGATGAAGGAAAATGATGATAACAAGACAAGTCTCTTGAGAAACGTGCAATATTCTATACAATATGAACTTCCGCGCTACTCGACAAGGAACGGCAGGCGGCTATCCAGATTCAATAAGGAGAGAACATCACACACAGGAAAACACATAATAATATACATACTAATGTCAGTAAAGACTAGAGAAGCGCATGAAGTAATCAAACTGTGGCAGGCTTTCCTCCAAACTCCAATATTCGCCACAGTCGCGTTTTCATGCAAAATAGTTAAATAATGCGATGTCACATCGCATTATCATCACTTCGTCTGACTCGGATATTGCAATTACATTTAGCATCCAGCTCAAGAATAGTAATCATATTCTCTCTTGTAAATCTGCCAGCATTCTCAGAAACATGTGAATTAGGATGAGAATGTGTTTCGATGTGTGAGCATTCCATGTCGGCTGAATAACTTTTTGAATGTAAATATCTTTTAACACACATCGCAAACTTTTAACGAAGTTGGTCCCAACACATGTTTAGAGCATACTCCAACAAACCGTGTCGTTTGTCGCGTACTTTAAATTAAGTCTTGAGTCTCGGTAAATTCCAGTGAGTAGTAAAACAAAAGCGTGCATTGCAATAGGATTTGCAATGAGCAAACTCATAGCGACTGTGCATAAATCGTTTAGGCTCGTTACGCATGATTCCTTTCAGAAGTTGGACTGTTCTTGGAAAAATGACATCTTAGAAAAAGACTGGATTCTTTTATTCGTAATCAAATTCGTGAATCTTCTTTCATGGGTTTCATTTCTGCTCGTAATATCGTCACGATGCTTTTAAATGGAACATTTTACACTTCATTACATGTGCATACCGTTGTAGATCGTTCATATTATCAGTCTCAAGAGTGGTCGGTAGACAGGTAGTAATTGGCTCAGGAAGACCGATGTGTGCGAGTGGATGAGAATCCGAAATGATGGGTTTGATGAGGAAGTAGACGAAGGAGTAAATGAGCGTGGAATATTTGATATTCAATTTTATTCAATCATTGGAAATAATTGAATTCTAACAACTTAGAGCGAGAGGCGAGTCTCGAGATAGAAAGCATAATTGAGGATGTGCCAAAAGGAACACAGAAAAAGTGCTGAGCGAAGAAAATTCAATGTTGACCAAAAAGATTACAAATGTGCAAATGCATTTGACTGTGAACAGATGTAAAGTAATGGAAGCGGGCACAGGAGCGTACACGACGCACAGGAGTTCATGCAGACCGAGTGAGGGAAGAAGAATATAAATGCGTATATTTGATTTGTAAAACACAGCAGTGGAGGAGAGAATGACGAAGACGAAGGAAAGCAAAGTAGCAACATGAGCAGATTTTACAGTGTGTTTCACACGAGATTTAAAAGCTTTTACTTGTAATTCCTACCAAGACAAACCCAACCTTATAATATTATCTGTTTCCCGTCCACTGCACTAGATTGAACCACTCACAATCTGAACTGGAAATATCTGGAATGTAAAGGATGGATGGAAATTTCTCACAGCTCAATCTCTAGCCGAGTGCCTACACAAACGAGTCCAAATAAGAAACCAAAGCCCTGTTCTTGTTTCACCTTTTTCGAGAGTTAAATTTATTGGAATAAGTGCGCTGCACATTTGGGTAGTGTGTAAAATGGTTTCGGAGACGTAGGCCCACCAACAGTGGACCGCACGCCGCACCTCGATTTTGAATGTTGAGTGGGGAATTCACCTTTTGATTGCTTTAGCCGAACGTTCAATTTTTAGGCACATACGGAGCTTTTAGATTTTGTGTTGATTGTCCGCAAACTTGGGCAAAATATTCACATGAGATTTTGGACTTCAATTGCCTAAAGTCTTTTGGTACAAGCATTAATTAGGGAAGAAATAGAATGTACGAATACTTCTTGATATAAATCTCGTGAGATAGGATTTTGTATCATTTCAACACAGGAAGGATCTATGGGAAAGGGCAATAATACGCGCACGGCATTTCTTTTCGCTGGAGACTTTTTAACTGAATTATAAATCACAACAGTTGCGTGGAATTAGCTGAATACCCGTATGATGGAGGCGAATTTCCAAGATTATATTGGACCACATAAGAAAAAGATGAGGCCACATGCATGTGGTTATGACAAATCAGCAAAACGCATGAGAATAAAATCCGTGCTATCTAAACGAGCGAGCTGTGCGTACGCTTATCTCTGGCTGCTCTCCAAGAGGAAAGCCATGCTCTTTTCTTTCGCTGATGTATAACCTTGCCGGCGTAATAACATTGAGTTTCCTGGTGAACTTATTTTCTCATCTTTCATTTCATAAACCCCGGTCTGGTAGATGGCAACGCGTAAGTTTCATGAAGGTGGATTCTTTCCTACTTCCTCGTTTACTCAGGGAACCTCTTCCTGAATCCAAGCACAAGAGCACAAGTGTAATTTATGAACTTACAATACTCGGCATTATTCCGGCACTAGAAATTTATTTATACAATATCAGATACTCGCTGCTGCTGCGAGCGTGAGGAACCGCAGACTATTGTTGAAGGGGAAATCAGTAGCATCATCTTATTCAAGTTTATTTCATGTTTGCCAGCAAAGAGCCACCAATACAAGTGTTTGTTTTCATTTCCTACGTGGATATCAAGCCTTGGTGCTCTGTCGATTATGAGAATTGCTCTTCAGCACATGGTTGACAATGACGATCATTTCGCCGAGTCTTTCATACTGAATGTTCAAGTGGTTTAATCATTTCTAGTTGATTCAAGTGCTCCGAGCTCATAATATTTGATGCAGTGAGAGAAAGAAATATGAGGAGGCGCACAAAGCAACTGTCGACTGCTTTCATGCTGTGTTGATCGGCTGAGGTTCATTGAATATTGAATACAGCGGCATCGTAGATATTTTCTGTTGACAATGAAAATGAAAATTGTGTGAACGAGAAGAAAGGGTGCGGGTTCTGAGCGCCTGCCGCCTTCCTCGACTATGTTTGCATAGAAACTTTGAGAACTTTCCTGTACTCTGAACTCCTTCAGCTTATACGTACAGTTTACAGATATGACAAAACGAATCTACAACACAAAACTGAATGACATGGCTATTCACACACATATTTAGAATTAATTAACTTTTCACCATTATTTATCCGTCACGCGATGAGAACAATAGAAAGTGTAAAACAGTTCACTGGTTTAGTCTGAGTGGCAAAGGTAAAAGCAGCCGCATAAAAGTAGCATGAGTAGTCCGAAGTTAACTAATAAATTATATTGTAAAAAGAAAGGATCAAATAATGAGTTTGAATTGGCTTTTTGATAACTGAACCGCGCGCTATGAATCGCATAATAAAATAAAACTGGAGTCAAACGTGTTTGGAGTCGGTAATTTGAAGATAAGTTCGAAACTTTTCAACTTCACCTGATGCATTCAGCCGTATGAAGCCCCACTCGTCGGGCATGAACTCAAATGCAGACAGGATGAAACACGTATCTGGCACCAGATACACGATGATTGGAAAGCGGAGAAAGGAACCATCTCTCGCATTCATATTGCTCGAAACATTAAAACAGTTTCATCGCAGCATCGCCTGCTGAAAATTTGAGAGGATCTGAGAGCTGGCGATGGAGACGACGGTTGGAAAGTGAAAGTAAGTTCCGCCATTCGGAAGAGAGAATTTAAAAGGGGAGCGGAGAAGTCTTTCCATCATACCCGTACACACTGCACGTTCATGCATTATTTTATTAATACGATGATAGCAGCCAAGAGACTCCTTCACTTGATCATTGCTCCTAGCGTCATGATAGTCTTCCCTAACAGACCTGACTCATTCTCCGAACACTGAATACAATGAGCAGAAGAAAGAGGAGCATAAAAGCCTTGAGACTAAGACTCGAGAAGAGAAATTGTTCGTGAAGAGACGAAGAGCCAAATAAATCGGTGCGCATATGGGAAAATTTATAGACAGTTATAATGCCAGCACCAGCTCGGCGACGGACGCAGTGCGGAGAAAGCGGGCAAGCGAAGAGAGTATTAGAAGATAATCCGCACACGAGTTTTTTCCATTAATGAGAATGAGATGACGCGAATCTTTTCTCTTTCCTCAGTTACCTTACTAATAATATCCTGCTCGGTGAACGGACGCGATCGCAGAATGGAGAAGCATTCCATTGTTATTCCCCTTCTTCACTCCTTCGGTAGACAGTGCGAGAAAAAATAACTGACTGAAATTCCTTCCTGCGTATCTGACTGACGAATCTGGACAAATGACTTTCATTCCACCCAAAGTCGCACTTGAACTAGCTTGTGTTTTCAACCTAACGTTGCTTGCTCCAGCACTGTAAACGACATTGTTATTGGAATTTTCATTCTCGAATGCAAAAGAGAAGGGTGTCGGTGTCAGACCATGTGGTGGTGGTGCATGCAATAATTGCCACCACATTTCCATAATGTTCATCGGTAATAACAGCAAATATGAGACACCGACAGATGAATTCCTACCCCAAACTCGACGAAGGCAATGATTTATTCCAAATTGGCAAATCCTTCTGGATAAACACCGCTCCAACTTCCTGAAATCGTTGATGCCTGAATCGATTTTAAATAACTTAGACCCTCAGCAGTTTTGATTCTCCGCTATTTTCCTGCCTGGCTAGCAAATGTGTCAGGCGTTCTCCGTAGGAAGGGGATCTGAAATATAAATTCCAGTACGACGAAAAAGTAATCTTTATAATTAAACAATTCTATGTTGACGAAAAAATCGCATCGAGTGTCTTGCGCTATTGGAAAAGCCTTCCATAAAAGAAGTTCGTTATTTCGGTTGGAGTTCATGCGGGAAAGCAATCAGAACCAAAAATCAACAAATCAGCTTAAATGGGACGAACTTTATGCATCTACATTAATTATTAAGAGATTTTCTACTACTTTTATTCTAATTGGATTCTTTACCAGATACAAACTCGTGCAAAAATTACAAATCTGGGCATCTCAACTAAATAGAAGAAAGATATCTCCTCATGTTGGGTTTCTTTTACGCGCTTCCTCAAAAGTACTTTCTTGGGCATTGCTATAGAACTTTAAATCGACGCACCAGCAAAACTTGTTCATCATGCACGAAAGAATTTTGTGCTCTCGCTCAAAGGGAACGAACAGTGCTTGTGAATCCCAAGATAATTATGGCAAAACCTCGTTATCATTATTTTAGCAAGGGTTCAGGGCACGAGAGAATTCCTGTTACAAACCATGTACAAGCAAAAATGTAGGATTTCATTACAGCAACAGAATCCAGAGACTATGGGACCATGACTCCATGTTGTGTGCTTCTCTTTTCGAGTATTATTTTAACAGTGCTATAAACATTGCCTAAAATATGCATGGACTTTGCCATCTGACTGTGTTAGGTTCATCTGATGGCTTGTACACGGACGGATAATGTTTTGTTCTCTCTGTTTTCTCATAATAATGCGAGTGGTCATAAGGCGACCGCTGTTCTCGTTACTCTATTCTCGTATAAGGTAATAGATTTAGATGGAGCTATAATGATGATGATGACGCGGTAAATGTTTACGCAACATTGCTCCGTATTATCTTTACTCTTCCTCCATTATCACAGTGTTACTGGGTTGAGAAAAGAAAGACGATGATTATTATGATGGATACCCGCGGTGCACAAGAAACAAGTTTCCTCGATCCGCAAATTGTTAATAATGCGCGTCGTGCGTTAATGTTGTGACAATGGAACTCGTGCAATGTATCACATCCTTGGTCCTTTATATGGTGCTAAGAAAAAACAAATAAAAACGTACCACCGGCACGCACAGCCTCGTCAATAACTTGGTCCCTCTGTCTGGGAGATCGTTCAACGCGAAAAATTACAATAAACGGATTGCCTTCCTAAAAGAGAGAAGTTGTGAGGAAAGTGAGAATTAAGGCTGGAATTCGTTTTCCAGACGGAGGCGAACGTCAACCGCTGGATAGCATTTTTTTCTTCAAACAGTTCGGAGATGGAAATACTCTTTATGTGAAGTCGTAAACTATAAAATACGGTAATAATAATTTGTTAAAGCCAGAATCTAATATTACTAAATCTGGATCCATGCAGCCGTGTCTACGTACGTGCGCAGTCTCTACAGGGCCTTTCTGCAGATAGATGGATAGGCTGATAAATGAATCAGATTTTATTACGACATAACACATAATTATGACGAAGTACTGGGACTCGGCTTAACTCTTTCTTCTCTGCTGCATCCCAACCGTCAAGCGCTATACATAAACTGGAGACGGCGCAGGATGCAGTTATACGTGCGTTAAGCGCTTCATTCTCTCATAGTCCACGAGTTATAGCAAGCGCATACAAATTAAAACCCTCACAATAAATCAGAACTTCTTGATTTGGGTAAAATATTCCTTCATTATTTGTGTGAGCACCGTAATAAATACTATAAAAAGAAGAAAGGAGAGAGCGGCTTAGGAAATGTGAGAAAGATGAAATAAAAGAAAAGGAAAAATTAATTCCGGATTTTTTTTCAAATGGATGAGCAATGTCTTGCCCAAGTGACACAGACATGATGAAGTTTGTCCAGCAGAAGGAAGTCTGGCCGAAGCTGTTTTGTAAACAATGTCTACGTACATGGCCACGCTCTCACCAAATATAGAGTTAAGAACGAGAATTAAAAAGGCGAAAAGAAAAATCTTCACAATTTAAGATGTTTCATAACAAAACATGGTAAGAAGAGTTATAAAGCAGGATCAATCCTTAAAAGAAGAGCAGCGACGGTGTCTATGCTTTACATATGTCTAAACGCGATCCGGAATCAGCGACATTGCGGCGAGTTGATTGTGAAACGCAACAAGCGAGGAGTTCAAAATCAAATAGACGGCGCGATTGTTCATTAATAATACGAATGGCTACAAAAAATATTAAATTTCCCTTTCCAGCAAACGACTCTAGAGAATAAAATTTAATTATACTTTTAAAATGCACTTGACTGACAACAGGCATGGAGACTTGAGACGCAATTGGAGACACGACGAATTGTGATCGAAGTAATTTTAAGTACCGAGTCGTGTAGCTTACAGCGACAGCAGTCAGACAGCAGGGTTTCAACTAAAGTCAAAGCACTGAGAAATCGAGACTTTTCACTTACAATCTTTCCAGTGACGCAAGATCTTGAAACGAACCCTTCTCGACAGTGTGGATTTGATTGGATGACAATTGCCTGCAAGTCAATAACCAAATGAAATTAGCTCAATCAAATAATTTAAAATTTATTAACAAATAATATTTTACGATGTAGAAAGAAATGAAATTCGTGTTCTTTTTAAACCATTGCCCACTTGAGTTCTTTATTCGCCGACCAGTGCCAAATTGCAGGTCAGATAATAGCAGGCAATAAAATAAAATGAACTCACCACACTCTAATGATATTGACCTTTTTAAGTGATGCTTATCAAATGCATTCTCGTGACTGATTGATCGTAATTTATTGCAAAAGAGTGCAGTTAAACTTACAAAATGCGAAGCAGTCCAAGTCCAGCGAAATCGGCGAGACGAATCAACGTCAAATTATTTCCTTCCAAGTCACTGCAACAGAAAACAAAACATATGGGTCCATTATTAGAAATACTCGGGCACTTATTTGGTGCAATGGATCGAAATAATGGGGCTTAGAATTTGGGGGAGAAAACAATAAGAAAGAATCCAATTTCGGTGTTTCTGTGCTTGACGCTAAGCCTTTGATACGGGTGTACAACGCTCAGTCGGCTCAGTACACAAGGGCACCAGAGTGTTTGCTTTTTGAGGAACCATGATTCATGCAGGCCGCATGAATTGCACTCACAGGCTCCGCAAATGCTCGTGGTCGTCATCGGTTTATTGAAATGAACATAAATCATATTGCACGAATCAACCGATTTCCATTTCGTACGCCGGACTTAAGACGCTCTGTCGGAATGTAAAAGTGGAACCCGCGAGTAGGACTGTGCAAGTTCTCTGAGAGAAAGTCAGCGTTTCTCCGCTTCTATTGCTTCGTATTATCATACATAATATCAATGAACCGAGAGAAAACTAAAAAAGGTCGTATGCTTTGTACGTTTTTCTAAAAGAGAAATGAAAAGCCCAAAGAGCACCAAACAGAAGAGCAAGAATGGTGAAGAGCTATAGAATAAAAATCAAATCTCTACTTGCTTCCTCGTATTTTTTTTCTTTTATTTGAAATTCCAAAGTCAAAAAAGTCAAAGTAATCTATTATTTTATAAGAGTCTACGCCGTTTGTGATACTTGGAGATTTTAAATGCAAAAATGGAAACCTAAAATCTGCTGAATGGGATTCCTATCGCACGGTGCTTGTTATTATCAGTCGGAGATTAACTTCAATGCACTACAGTGTAGGTTTTGAATGATAGGAGTCAAGATAAAAGACTCAGACTTTGCTGCGGAACATTGTTGGCTTAACTCTGTAACAGTGAGCTTCTGACCTCTCGGAATTATGTATTGTGTCTAATCTAGTATCAGACTATAGAACAAAAATTTGCACATTACTTACAATTTTCAGTTTTTTTTTAGTATTAGCATTCATTCCCATATAGCTTTCCAGAACTTACCACAAGTACGTGATAAGTTAGTGAAGGTTTAAACGTGAGAAAGTAACCAGTACGCTCTGGTCGTATTATGGCTAACATTTGAAAGCTTTCATTCTTAAGTTCTGCTATGTGCAAAAAATTCGACAGTTAAGTTCAGTTACCATCAGTCTATTACCACGGTCACGAGATCGTTTCGCTTTGCATTATCGTGGTGGAGTATATCGACTGCCGGTTTTCCTGATTTCGAGTGCATTTCCGCTAGTATAACTTCACGGAAATAATTTAACCTGTCTAATAATACATTTGAACAAATTGCAAATGAAAAGAGCAGGCGTGAAAAACTCTCCCTTCCCACTCTTGCCCTATTTATCTAATTTTTTCATAACCATCATTGGCAGTTGCTCCATTCCTTACTTGCATCGAATTGGGACTTCGCCATGCACTCTCATCAGGAATCCTCAATACTGACTCGAGATTTCCAGCATTCAACAGCTGTCGGAAACACACAACCTGGCGAGTGTGACGGCAAAATGCTACGGGTACCGAACAGAAAGTGTTGCTAATTGCTCTGCTCAGATAGAAATAGAGCGAACAATAAAAACCGGAATGAATAATTCAACGTTTGTCTCTTGCAAAATCACTTAACAGTCCCGTTCAGAGAATTCAATTAGTAATATAATTTGTGCTACCGTTTGCAAGAGTTGCACGACGAAGCGAAGCTGTCAAAAGGTAAGTGACGGAGAAGTTCCATAAATGATTCGCAAGAAGTAGAGTCGAAATCCTACGCCAGAATTCATATAGTACCTGTGTTAGTTACGCAATGTAAACCTGAATTCTCTGGAATTATGTATTCAACTGCAGTTCTTGTCAAACGATGCCTTTCCTTCATTCAAAAATGTTCCACTAATGAATCCAAGTCAAGCCATTTGTTACTGCTTTAATTTACCAGAATTTGATAACCAGTATTCATCTTTATGCAAAACGCAAATAAGAAACGACAACTTGGCGGCAAACCACCTACCACGCACCACTTAGCTTGCTTGCTAATTTGACGAGCAAACAACTTTTGTCTTGACAGGAAACCATTTTATAATTCTTGTTTCGCACAAAAAATTAGTCAAATCAATCCGCCTGTCGTGCCATTTCATTTCTACCATGTCACTCATGTGATAATTCTGAAAAGAACTCACGCAAACGATTGCCTACACTGTATGCAGATGAAGTTTAAGGACAGAGAAGCCGACTGTATTGATTTGGTACCTCGAGAGGCGTCCACGTGAGATTGCCGTCTCTTCGTCATTGACACGTCTACGCTGCAGTTATAAAATAGTAACCGTGCGAAGACTGCCCAACTCAGAATCTGAATCTTACATCTGGTAACGATTGGTCTGCCATATTTATCAAAAACTTTACTATTATGGAATTATGATTTCTGTGCATCGACGGGTGGAATAATTCCCAGCGAGAAAGAAGTGTCACTTGCCACGGCTTAGCGTCACTTGTTACGTGTATTTACGACCATACAAACAGCATGCCTTGTGCGACCTTGTGGCGATAATAAAATGTAAATCTTGCTGCAAGAGCGACAATCATAAATCTGAAATATAATCTCTACATTCTGATTTCTAAAGAAACGAAGTTCGTCTTTGCAAAATTATTTATGAAGCAAGGCATGAGTGTAGGTAATTTGAGTTGGGTGAGTATTGTATGGTTGCTTAATTATTAAAAGCCTTTCGTATTTTTCACGAGTAAAGTGCTAAAACCAGTTTCTAATCAAAGTATTGTAAAAGAATGCTTGAAACCTGTGTACATTGTTCATTGGGTCCGAGTACAATTGACACAGCAAAGAATTGTGATGTTTGATGAGAACGCAACCACGGCAATGCCAAAAATTACTGCATTTGATGTTTGCAAATATTTTGACCAATTGCAACACTTGAATTGCACATATTCGGCCTTCCACGATTGAGTGCTGAGTGCGGTAGCGCAGTATATTAGCTAGAGACCAGAAAATGATTGAACGATTCTGTAGCCGAACGGCCCGTGCCCGAACGAACTTATGCGTGAAAATACTTGATACCAATTTAACGGCTTGGCTTCAATTCCCCGGCGGGGTTGCCCGGCTCAGGTGCGAACATCGAATATTTTAACGTCGACTTTATAAATTGTGCGTAAAAATAAAGGAAACATCAATAGCTCGCATAGTTTGAAGTTGATCGATCGTGGAATAACCCAACACCACCAAGGAAGCAGCATGTGAAGCCACTACACGTCTTCGATTAACAACGCGATGTGATGGCAAGAAATGCAAGCTCGCAGGCCAGTCTGGGAACCCTAAAACTTTAGGCTGAAAACCTGCACAAAGGGAATTTATTATGAAGGAAGATATGCAAAAGAAAACACATTAAAGAATTATAGAGGAATTCTCACTTCTCACGGCTCGAGAACTTTTCTCTCATTTCTACCCGGTCGGCCGTGCTTCCATTTCACACTTTATTAGAGCTCGCCCGCCAGGATTCCTTTGAAGCCCTAGCTCAAGTCAAAATATAAGTAACTACCAGTCACCTTTCGTTTCATCATTTAGCTTATTGCATTGCTTGTGTAATGATTCCGCCAGCAATGTCGTGCTAATGTCCGTTCTCACTGAAGTGAAGTCAACGGCTTTCTCTGTTTCGCTTTACTCGAAGAAGACCCGCGTTCACGAATGTTTCATTCCTTAACGATTCAGATTAAGTCCGTCATGAAATCGAACGAATACGAATATTTCTAATGATGCAGTCAGTCCCGTTGAGAGATGAGGGAAATTCGAGTCCATCAGACACGACAGGTAGCCCTCATTGAAAATTCAATTACGTGGAACAGCTCGAGTGACTAGTAATGAAATTAAAAGGTATGGGAAAATATATATACACCAGGAACCTTTTGGTATTAATACGCTGGAAAGAAGAAAAATTGCTTATGAAGACTCTAAATTAAGATTCATATTGCGAAGATGACAACTCGCGCACCCCCCTTTCTATCTTGTTCAGCCGTTTTTCATGTTTAGCAAAGAAGTTTTCAACCGAAAGCTTTGCCTGTTTTTTGGAAGTGCATGGAAAAACTCGGGGCGAAGCAAGCCAATTGTGTCAGTCAGACTGAACGACGGAAAGATGTTAATTTTCCTGTAAGCTGGACCTCATGGTTGCAGGACAAAATGTTGGATTATCCCGCCTGGCGCCTGGACGAACGAAATGAAATAAATTAAACTTTACTGGCTACCGCTGCAGGAATTCGCCGAATTGTAAAAACTTTGCATGTTCCCATACACAGATTTTCTTTGCCGCGTACTTTCCACAATTCTTTCTCTAACTACGGGTTTGGCAGCAGGACAGGTGTATCCGTAATATTCTATGCAAATTCGAAATAGAGAGAGCATTAAGGAGGTACAAAGAAAAACTTTAATACCCATTTTCGGAAATACAGACGCGCAGCAAAAGCAGACTTGCTCGAGCGCAGCGCTCGCTCAGTTCTCATACACGTACATGTACGCAATAATTACACCTGATATATAATTTCTTTTACGGAAACATGGACCGCTGTCTTTTAGTTTGTCTTATGTGGCTGCTCCGTCTGTAATATTTTAATTTCTGTATGTGTGTTCTTCATTACAGTTAGAAGTATAAAGTGCACGTAAGCCCTTAAATAATGACGCTGTTGCATTTATACAAAAGACGTCGTCTCTTCTTTCATATGCAGGCATGGACATCATCTCCAAACTGGAGCTTTATCTTCGTTCTCACAACCACCATCGTATTTTCTCTAAATATTGGAATAAAAGTCTTCCAACTTTTCCTTCTCTTCCGTTTTACTAATTTGAAGTTTGCATACATTTTCTACTTGAATTTTATGAATATATCCAAAACGGCTTTAAGTCCTAAATCCAGTCCGAATCAATTGAGCATTGTTGGTTGCGCATAAGCAGCGCAGCTTTTCAGTATGCTACTTTTACAAGTGGAACTGTCAAACACCACAGCATGGGACCCTGCTTCTGGAGAGCAGTAGCCTGGCCGCGTCAGCAAATTTAAAATGCAGCAAATGGATGAGAATACAGAAGTTTGCATTATTCTTAAAACGCAGCTACTCATTATGGGAGGTTCAGCCTTCACCATCCATGAACTTCTCATATTTAGTCAGGATAGAGTCCAATGTCGTTATCAACCTTGTCGAGGTCTGAGAATCCGCTCAACCAAGTTCCTCAAATTCCTAACCCCCTCGTGGTCATTAATTTACTCCGCTCGTTGCATAATTATTATTCAGTTTTTAAGTTTTCCATGAAAAATAAATCTTCGAGTTGGAATGCCTGAAGCTGTCGGATTTCAACAAAAAGCATAATTTACTCATTCCGCTTTTTCTTTCTCGAACTCTTTATGTTAATTATCTTGCGCTCTGCAACAATGAATGATCATTCGTAGGAATGAAATACTTTGAGAATGACCATTCATTTCTGTGGGCTCGGAAAAGGGTTTTGACTGTAATTAACAATTTTTGCAAGCATGCAATTGCTCAAAGTCCTACGACCTGATTTTAATGTAAAAGCAATCGGGCCACGAACACAATGCCGTCTATGTAACACATGCATTTCCCGTCGCCACTTCTGTGTACGGAATTGACTGCGTTCATATTTGTCCGCCTCGAGCTGATCAGTAACGTATTGGTTATTTACAACATGAATTCTGTTTTCGACTTTCTTGCCCGACTCTATTACTTCATTACACAATTACTCAACATACGGGAGGCTAAATGTAGGTTCTGAAGTTCAATCTTTGAGTTTGAAGAAATGATTATAATATGATAAGGCTATGGGTAAAGGTGAAAAACGACACACCATCAAGATTACTCTGCTAAAACTATGCATTCTTGACGTACCGGCTGCCATAATCAAAATTCAATATTTTTAGGCTTTATTTTGTTTATGAGCATAATAATTACGTGGCAGCGAAACACGAGCATGACTGATTTTAAACACTGTTCATTGCAGCGAGTGTGGTTGCTGGTAGTTCATATATGATGGCTTCGTGGTTGTTTATTTATACTGCGTAATGCGTGGAGATAGAATGTTGAAGCGATCATCTGTAAACAAACAGACACTGCATACGCATGCTTTAATTATCTTTTAATAACTGCACAAACTCTGACTCTGGCCCTGACTCTGTTGCTTATGTCATGTTCCGTTCCGACTGGAATGGGAAGCAACAGCATTCATAAAATTCATATTGTACTGCTGCTGTCTATCATGTTGATGAATAGTCCGACAAATAGCAACATAAACACGCTAATTAAACATTCTTTTCTTGTCCTGCACTGCGCCAGACAATGGAGCGTAAACAGCAAAAAGGCATGAGAATGAGTTCAGCACGCACTAGCATTGCAAGTGCATTGTACCGTGCGTAGAACACGTTTTCAAATCAAACATGTATTTTTAGCATACACAGCAATAATTCAACCAACCTTGCAAAACAGCAAACAAAATGGAAATGCATGCAATGTTATCATTAGAAATGAACTCGCGGACCCAGCCCATTGCTATGAAGCTTATAGGACGTATGAACAACGTGTCGTTTCAAACTGGTCTTGTTTTGATCTTTCAGCATGGATTATTTAAAGACCCGAAGAATAAAACGCAATGATAAAATGAATGCTGCATTCATCTCATGCAGTGGGTCCAGTAGGTAAGTGACAATTTGGCAGTGCTAACCGGCCTATTCAAATTCAATATTCATCGACACAGATGCAGGGTAGGCTGATTTTAAGTGAGACGTCAACAGAGTGGCGAGCAGCAGCGGACTGAAAATAATTTTAATTTACCCGTCTAATTCTGTTCTCATCGTCCAGTGATTTTATGTTTGGAACTGCAATAACAGCAAGGAAGTTCGTTCAGTCACATTAGTCCTACGGCACTCGGGCCGCATTCTTGATGGGATAAACGCTTGTTTCTGAGTCATAACAGGAATACTAAGACTGACTTTTGTGAGCCATAAAATGCGATTGATTACATTCTGTCGTATTATTTTGCCACTGGTGCGGGGACGAATGACTCGCACCAGTCAATCACAGAGGGACAGAGAAAGCCACAACTGACGACTGAAATGCATGAGTTTAGAAACTGTCCATAGAGCACAGATTTAGGGTTCCGCACTTAAAATTACCCCTTGCCAATTGTCTACTCTTGCCTCATGTATGAAGTACGTGCGAATAGAGTATGCACGAGTAGAGGTGAAAGCGTAGTGGGAATTCTCCTCGTTCATTTCTTTCATTTCCAGGCTATAAAACAGAAATCGGTTAGAATGTGAGAGCTGCGCCACTGGCATCGCAGTGTCGTTAATGGTTACGAGCTCGGGATTTCAACGCTGGAGAGCTGAAAATTAGAATACAACTGTGCGAAGCGTTCACCGATGACTCACATCTTTTCGATATTCCGCGGGATTCCTTTGGGAACGGAAGTGAAACCTCGGTGCGAGCAATCCATTTGAAGATTGTAGCACTGGCATCGCGACGGACAATTCCCCAAAATTTCATTACTACTCAACCCAGACGACGTCACGAGCACGAGCACGGCCACTAGAAGCACCATCGAAACTCTTTGTGTTTTCTTCAGAATTTTGTCAGCAAAATGAAGTCTTGACAGTTCATGATGATCATTTCTGCTCCGAATACTTGTGTCAAGTATTGCGTCCCAAAAGGACCATGCGGAGTTTGAAGTGAACATTATTTTGTTGACTGTTGTATTGTCACCAGAGGCAGCGTTGAGCTTGGGTCGGGACGCGGCGCAGTACGAAGGATTGTAGCAAGTCGGCAAAGAGGAAGGCGAGGCTGAAGACGGCGCACCCCAAATATATTTACAAACCCACGCTGCAGTCCCAGCTGGGATTTGTTGTCGAAATTTTAGTGACCAAATCGTGTCGGTTTGTCAGTTATAAACTCTTCCATTAAGACCGTGCCCGTAAACAATGAAAATTCACAGCGCGATCCCTCTTCCTTTGTAACGCAATTTGTATCGATACAAGATGATAATTTCTTCTGCCGCTTGAGTGTACAAGAGGATTGATCCCTTTCTTGAGAATCCCTAAGAATTTTGAGACGGTTTCCCCAAATTGTATTGTATGATATTAGTTTATGCAAAACGCCGACTTGGACTCTTTGGTTTCTGATGCGCCCTCCTTCCAAAAATCCCTTTCAGTTTTTTATACTTCCACCAATTTTGTTATCAGTATCAGTTTCCCTCGCTCTCACTTTACTAAAGTTTCTGGTGTTTACCTACGCTCTTGTGTTTGATTTTTGCCAGAAGTACATCTCCCAAAAATTCAATTCAGTCACATAGCCCGCGAGATACACAAGCCCAGTCAGTCACAATCGAACAGCCAGAGACGGATTCTGGCGTGAAGAGCTTAATCTCCAACTCGAACTTGCACGAGTATCTTCAAAACACGAAACAGAATCCAGGACTTCGAGTGACGCAGCGAATGATAGTAGAATATTTTATTTGTTCATCAACATTTGTGTTTGTTGTAACACACACCTTCACATTCGAAGAGGATGACATGCACGCACATTGACATTCAACAATCATTAGCATACAAGCGCAAGCGTCCGGATCGAAGTCAACTTCTCAGAAACACACTGAATTACGGCTCAGTTTTGTCCGACTCCTTTCACACAAGTCAAATTATGGGATTTCCTTTCCCGTTCGAGGCGTACGAATGTTAATCGTTTGCAAGCTGGATAATTTTACGTTGTCTCACTTTGATTATAAAAACACTTGGCCCTCTTATGCGTTTGGTTGCGGTGCGTGCACGAAATTATGGAAAAATGCAAGAGTTCACAGAGAAGCGTGGTAATACGAGAAATATAGTAACGTAAACACAAAATATGATGTACGCTGGTCCTAGCAGAAAGAGGGAATCTCACAAATCCGTGTCTCCAGACTAAAATTAGTTCCACTAGTCAGTGGGACAATCAATTATGTGTTTCCTGAGGAGGAAAAAAAATACTCGTGGAACGGCTGAGGGATGATTCCAAAACAGATAGGGCCGACCAACGACGCTAACGACGTTGTTGATGAAAATAAGTGATGACGACCGTTGTTCGTCTGCAACACAATGGCACTCGTAAGGCCGAAACCCACGCTACGCTCGCCCCAGTCGAATCACTTCAGCAATTACTTCACACGCAGTCCCAGAATAATGCGTAAACCACAGAGGATGGACAAAAACGAAACTACTTGCACGAGAGAGTAAATCGGTCTAAGACATGTTTTATGTAAACACGAACACAAAGTTGAAGCGTTTGTCTCAACTCTCAAGCAAGTTAACCGAGAAACCAATCAAAACTAGTGGCAAGATTTTATGACCACTAATTCATGGTATCCTCCAGTGAAAACGAGAGAATCCTCCTGAACTCTTTAGCAAATATGAGGCACAATGCGTGTGCGAAGTTGAACCACCAGAGAAAGAGCAAAAATTGCGTGACCCGTCTCGAAAGCTTTTCACTCTACGACTGAGCGTCGAAGAGGAAAGGCAGTTGAAGTTGAGTTGAGACAGCAGAACCAAAAGGGGAGAGATGCAAACAAGAATCCACGAAAGGTTTGAGGCCTGCTTCACAACAGCCAGATGAAGCAATGGTGGTGGCCTCACAGTCAGAGCACAAGGCCAGAATTTGTACGTGCAACTAATAAAGCAGAATCATCGTAAAACTCTGCTATACAGATTCAAATCTTTCCAGATTCAGGCGAGCGGCTACTTTCTTCTGTGCGACCAGTGGACGAATTTGAATTGGTTAAGTCAAGAGGAGATTTGAGAGGCTAAAGGTATATCATGTTGCTTGTTGGCAGTGGCCGCACATCCAGAATGAATTTAGATGAGTTTTAAAATCTTATCGTGAAGCGTCATGCGCATTCCAAAATTTTTCCTCACAAATTACGTTGAGCTCAACTTTGTGTTTACGCTTCGCTTGGGCTCTACAGATTTGAATCGGAGGAGCTCGTCAAGTGTTGCATGTTTATTTGTGGCCATAATCTGCATTTTCGGTATTTATTAAACGCTTGATCCGGATGAAAACGCTTTTCAATTGAGCCGTAAGCAGATGCGGAGAATGAGAAATCATAATTTCCAGTGCAAGCTCAACCACGGACGGATGGTAGCCATAAGTAAAGTAGTCTTGGAAAAAGCACGGATGCTTTTGTGAAAGATGACGTATTCCTTCATTTTTCAGCACTCATCCAATTTATTCGTGTGTGCACTTCGTGACAGCAGCACCGAGCTGGACCTTAGTTATATAATAACCTCGCAATTCAAATATTCCCTTCAATGAACACTCAACAACGCATGAGAACCAACAGTGGTTGTCCGTTCTGCGCGTACGAACACAGATCCAGCGCCCGTGAGAGAATCAGAGGTTGCCTGCCATAAATAAAGGATTTTTTCCTGGTCGTACCTTTAGAAAGTTTAAAATGAAGCTTGTGTTATAATCACAGCCCTTGTCCCTCATTGGAATTGAAAAATCATGATCATCTCACCATCACTGACACTATTTTGAAATACGAGAATGTTATAATTTAGGGGTGAATCTGATCATCGTCACGAGCTAATTTTCTCAATGCGTACGATTAAGTTACCATTAATTTGCGGTGAGTCTTCTCGTTGACTTGATGGTTAATAACACCCTGCAAACTCTAAAATTCTTTCCTGTTCTACCATTTGCCACTGCCCTTTCACGGCCAGTTGTTAACAGCGATCCAGTACTGAATATGTTTGGAACTACAAATGAGACCATACGTGATGCGTTAAGAAGAGATTTCAAATCGGTTTGGATATACGAATTTCTGGACAAATGCTTCCGGAACGATAAAAAGTAAAACGTGGTGTGGAGTTGGGATTTCAACATTGCCTTTGGGTCTTTCCTTTCAACAAAGACGAGTTGATGTATCCGGTACGGGAATCAATTTTTCTATTGTTGTGATGAAGTTATGATACAATAGGTTGGATAAATTTGCATCGTCATACTGAACAGGTCTTGCACGCCTAATTCAATATCACGCGGAGGTGTGCTCACAGAACAACCTGAGAGAACTTCGAATGTGGGACTAATGGAGTCGGGCAAAATGATTTCGTGCGTATTTAATTAGGTAAATGATGTCAAGATCTATATTCGGAGTGCATGAACTGAAATTCCATGTTGGTCCTTATCTGTCTACACAACAGCAAACACATAGTTTGATTGATTTGCAAACCCGGTCAGGTTCCTTGACGAATGGCGGAGTGAGCGTTACAAATTATTAAACTGTATGACCAGGGTGCGCTGATAATTATCCATTGATAATTATCATTGATAATTATCCGACCCCCTAATGTTAAGGGCTAGTCGGATAATTATCGATTGATAATTATCATTGATAACTATCGGATTTTTTCGAAAAAATCATGATTTTTTCACACCCTGTGTATGACACCCGTCGTCTCAAATTCAACGAACCATCTGTCCAGGAACTCGTAATTGGAATGCTAACTCATGCTGGCAGATGCCTGGTCAACACTGGACCTTAATTCATGTCACAGATTGCGCTTGTTAGCATTGTGAATTTCAAAATATTGTTACACCTTGCAAGCATTGATGTTCTGAATCCATTCATCTTAATCATCGGTACATCGTATGACAATCAGTGCTCACTTGCATAAACCGTGATGTTGCACATTCTGAATTTATTTGTGTAACTCAATATGGAAGAAAATCGCGAAACTTGGTTGTTCAAGGTTCAAATCATAGTACATTTTATAATTTACTACGGCTCCCTAATGGGAACACGACTGAGCTTTGCCGTCTGTACTTGAAATGGTGTGTTTGTAATAATAGTTACGTACTTGCCAAAATTAATTCATGAACAAGAGAATTCTTCGCGGAAAATATCAGACTGAAGCCCCTTCCTATCGTAAATGCAATTAATGTGATGACAAGGTCCGGTGGCATTCTTGACTGACAGTACATATTTCATTAGAGCACGAGAATTTCATTATTGATACCATATGATCTTTTTCACTCCTTTGCTTCGTTTCCAATTGTGTGAAGAATTGAAAATGATCGAGTTGATCTCATCCCACCACCGTAACTCTTGCGCGTAGGAGTTTTACCAGCCAATCCAGAATTTTCCGCAGACTTTTGAGAATCCTAAATATGAGTTCAGGTTTAGCTTCTTAATCAACTTCGTAAGTGTGTCACTAATGATTGATAAGGATAACCTACAAATTCAGATTGTATTAAATTCTCAAACTTTCCAATCTTCAGCTTTGGCTCCTCCCCAACTGTGTGTTGCAATCTTGGTTCTGATGTTTGGTTCATTGGATTTGAAACAAGTAACGGACTCCTATGACGGTTTGGAGGGACAGACACCGTTCTTTTTCGCGAAACATCCAGACTCAATCGTGGTAGTTTCTGCGAAGAATTCTAAAATAATTTGACTACCTTCGTTTGCAATCCAGAGGCATTTCCAGATTGCCCAGGTGCTTACCTTTATGCTTCTTGGTGATTTGCCATTGATGCCTGTAGTCAATCTGCTGCCCGCATCCGGTAAATCTGGTTTGTCGACCTTAACATATGAATTTTATATCAATATGGACCGTATTCCGCATCGGTATTTTGTTGCGGCAACATACCTGTTTTTTAGGCTTAGATACTTTGCGATTTTCGTCATGACATGGGCAGTGATACACTCCACGGGGCATCTTGGAAAGTCCAACGCATTTGAAGTGGTAGACTTTTCTACAACCAAAGTACTCACACATCAGGAGTTCATCGCCGTCCAACTTGCATACTGAACATTGGTTGTCCCACTTGCTAGCATCACCTTGTGCACGTTGCTGAAAGAAAATAAAATTACGATGAAGAGAAAAAATAAACATTAAAACAAAAGACTAATTAGTAAAATACTTACCACTTTGCTTTGCTTCACTTTATTCATACATGTGTCTTTGCCGCATTGACAATGTTTGACATAGTTCTCATCACCGTAGTTAAATGTGAGTTCTTCCATGGGATCAATATCTTTCAAAGCGAATATTCCAATGACAGGCTTTCCCGACCCGCTGTTATACTTCTCACTTTTGCAATTTGGCTCACAAGAGTGATTCATTAGTCGAGATAAATTGCCATAAAATTCAGCGTCTATGTAATTTTTCTTTTGATCGAGTTCCAGAAGATATAATGGATCTGTCTCCTTGTGCATTGAAAGCTGTAATTGAACAATAATAGTCTAGAAACTTGGAACCTCTGTAACTTGCTTTCGCTAGGCACGTTGACACGTACCCGCTTCTGCTTTTCGGCCAGTGAAATTACTTCACCCTTATACTCAATTATGTAAGCTCCTGTCGGGATTCCTATTTTGCAGCGTAATCCAAAACCCATCCCATTCTTTTCGAATACATCCAGTGCATTTTCGTATTGGCTTTTCTTCGAAAAGAATCTGTTGACACATCTTTCTCCCCCGCTGCAGATTGTATCGTTGCACTCGATCGACATTGATCTAGATTGCAAATCCAGTTTAAGTTACAATGAATGCATCTAAAACGTGTTTCACTCGACCTGAACCTGGGTATGCCAAGAATCATTACTATTCCATGTGCGGTGTAATGCAAAACGACTTACCTGTTAAAGCAGCCGGAGTCAGCTTTGCAAACTTCTAAGGCGTCAACGTTCTCTCCACATGTGCACTTCTCGTCCTTATCATCCTGGTTATTATTTCGCGATTGCATTTTAACCTTAGTCTTGTATTGATTCTTTTCAATGTGCTTATACACCGGTTTCGGCTAGTATAAAAATTAGGCGTACATTTGAAAATCATAATGAAAGAAACTTACAATGACTAATGTGTACCTTCGGCCGTTTTATTTTTCGATGTGCTTCACTTAAAGTCGTTAGAATCAAAGCTTCTTGGTAGGCACCAGCGGCAGCCGGTTTTGCAAACAAATTTAGTTGCTAGAATTTAATAGTGGATAAAAAAGCATAAATAAGGATCACGTTTTGTAAAACAACGAAAAAAAAATGAAATTGGCAGTGAGGCTCACCTTGAATAATTCAACATCTCCGACTAAGAATGGCAAACTCCGGGTAAAATGGCAGTGATCGTAAAACTGATGTTTGGATCCACAGTACTGAATGGAAAATCTCCTATCTGGAGCTAACCAGCGGTTCACCGAGCGACGTTCGTTGTCTTGTTGATACAATATAATACCAGGCCAGAAACTATGAATATTGTAAATTTTAAAACAAAAAGGGGTATTACAATTAAATGAGTGGCGGATTTCTTTAGTTTTAAAGACATTGTTTAGTACTATTTTTGTGATCTAATCTATATGTAGAAGAAACTCACGTTGAGGCAGGTTGATGATACCATACCACGTCCCCGTACAGAGGATAGCTCCCCCACGAACAAGATTCACACTTGAAGTTAGCATCCAACGAAGCATCAGGCGGGGTTCCCGCACACTCTTTATGCCATGTGCGGGGACACACGCTGCAGGTGACGGTGGTGTCTCCTCCTTTAATCTCTGTGAAAAAAATAGTCTCAGTTCCACCAATTCGTTCATCAACACTTCTCCAGTAACCAATACGCTTACTTCTACCACATGTGAGACACCCCAGCTTTCGGCACTTATTCTTGTCGTTTTCATAGAAATTCCCGTGTTTTAGACATATCATACCATCCTTGGATGTTATCGTTCCCGCAGGAATGCATGTATCTACGAAAGAAAACATTAAAATTAAAATTAGGTGGCTTAATACATATACATATCAAGCTTCATTTCCTTACGTTTATGATACGTTGTTAAACATAGAACGCATCTCAAGGCCTCAAATTGTTTACTAAACCCATAACTTCTTGGGATACCATTGACTTTATGATCATACTTGCAAGTGTGGCATGAATGAGCCGGGCAGATGATAGAGCCATCGGATCCCTGGACTTCAGCCTGTGGCCAAGATTCCAGCAGACATTTCCGATGAAAGTATAAGTCACACTTAGAACATTTCACCGGGTTCATCTCGTTGCTTTTACACACATGGCATCGCTTAAAGGCACAATCCTTGCACATCGCATGGCGAGAAACGTCGCCATTTTCCTTTGAAGCTATAAACATCCAAAATCTTTAATTACAGCTCAAGATTTCCTGTGTATGCATTAAGTCTGATCCATACCTTCTGAAAATTGCACGCATTTTTTATGAAACTTCATGCCATGGCAAGACACATTCGGACTACCATCGATTTCCGTGCTACATTCCGAGCAATATGATCTAGCGGTCGTATAATTGACCTTTTCATGAGATTTGAGCATTACATCAAATCTTGCTTTCACTTGAGCTTCCAGTTCGGGTCCCTCCGGTGGTCTACTTTCAGATTTCTTAGTCTTCTGGTTGTGTCCCGCAGATTTCGACGGAATCTGGTCATCAGTCCTGATTTGATCGACCTTCTTTTCAGAACCATTATTCTGTTTGGTCAGTTTTGGTGGCAAAATCGTCTCGCGAAGATCATAACGCTCACTTTTCCTCAAGAACGTCTTAGTTGTGCTTTCTTGTACGTCTGAGGATGAGACCTGGCGCTTCTAAAAAGGCAATTTTGGCTTATGTACAATACGTTAGTAAGGAATTTGCTACAAGTAGAAGTTACCATTGCATGAACTCGGGACTTTCTGTTCTCTAGCTTTTGTAGATTATACTTAGTACCCCTGGATGTTTGCTCCGACGTTCGATCTCCCAAAGGGATAGCAAAAAACTCTTTCGCCAGCTGAAATGATTTGAGCCATTCAACTCTCTTAGCAGTTGACAGAGTTTTGCCCTCGACAGCATTGAGTTTTTCAATAAACTGCTTTTGTTCACAATCGTCTTCTGTTTGTGTCAGCAGTATAATCTTTGAGGGCACCACAAAATCAATGCGAAACGCTTCTTCCATGAAAATGATGTGGTATTTGTCAGGATCATTATTAATCCCAGCTCCTGAAAGATAAGATGTACGTATTACGTCTTTCCATCTTCTAAGCATTGGATAGATTGCCTTAAAACCAAAGCGACTATAGACTAGTTACTGACGAAGAGCCATTGGCCCAGCAACACTACTACAATAAAAATCAGTAAATGAAGCGGTGGATATCTGAGGGTGAAAATTTTTGAGAAAGGAAAGCAAAAACATAAAGACACAATATTAACCATAATGATACAACATTGTACCACTTTTTGCACAGCTTGACTTGAAAATATAGCAAACTTTGATCAGGAGATGGTAGATTTACAATCACTGCGCACGTCATGCTACCTTATTTCCTGAAGCAGTAGCGGTAGGGCGTGAAAAAAGAAAGAGTTTGGTAGCTAGAGTCCCTGACCGCGAAAATATAGACAGTTGCATGAAATGGCATACGTAGTTAAACAATTTTACCTGGTGTATCAGGACCGATCATTGCTGGCCAATAAACTGACCCACGACTTTTGGCATACACCAGTGTTCCTGGTGGTGGAAGTCTCTTCAAAGGGAACAAGACAGTGAATCCATTTAAAATGAGCTGCAATAAATACCGATATGTTTGATTACTATCACCTCATTATATGATGGAAGGCCTAGTTAATGTACCATCGAAGTCATACTAGCCTTACCTTCTCCTTTGGAGTCAGTTTCTTACGATCCTTCTTAGAAACATCATTATAGAAGCTGCTGTCGCAGAAGTGCAACTCAGTATCATGCTTCACTCCCCCTTGAGCCACTTCCCGGGAAGTTCGCGTAATACACGTTCTTAACATCTCAATCCACATTCAGTGTTCAGGTGGTTCAGATGATGAAACTCCACCTAGTTCGCCACTGGCAGCAGCAGGCGTCAGCGGTCAGCAATGTCCCAATCAATGTACTCGCTCAGTTTCACTGCCTCTCCAGCTTTGTTGAAATCGTAGTTAGCTTGGTTAGGTAACAAAAATGTAGTAGAAGTTGTAGAAAGCCAAGTACCAGCATGGGCAAGACAGCTAACCTACTCAAGTAACAATAGCACTTATATCCTAACCCAACTAACGCTGGACATTAAATATCGTTACTAACAAGCTTTAACCTATAAGTTACGTTCAGTTCAATTCATCAGTCTGGAACATTCAGTCGAGTTATCAGTCGTAACGTTACAAAGAACACTGGAGTGGAGAACAAGAAACTTTTGCCTCTAACCACACCAGATACGGCCTGCTTGCATTTCACCAATCACTACTGCTACTGTTTTGGAAATCAAATCGCTACTAAAATCTGACACTTAAGATTTGAACTTAAGAACATTCGTTAAAGTTACGGTAAAATCTATGTGGAACAAGAGTTGAAAGCTATTAATCGAAGTTGGCAGTTAAGAAGACAGTCTCAGTTGAATTGAGATCAACGACTCGAACCGGCAGTGCTGTTTGGAGATCCAGGTTATCAGACCACCCAGGAATTGCTAATGCTCACTATCACACACGGTCTTAATTGCTCCATAACGAAAATGTAACGAAAATAAGACAGAAGCCATGAAATGATTAAACAAAACAGGCCACCGGGGAGCCGACGACAGGAAACCAGACTCAGTTCGTGCAGAGATTAATACGTGAATGTTATTGTGCTTGAACGCAGACATGTACATAGAGAAGGCTTAAAAAACCGAGGGAATTCTGTCTTCCCACAGCCGGAGAACCTCCAAAACACGACTCAGGCAATCAGTCTTTGTATCAAGCTCCCTTCTGCTACGCTTGCAAATACGCGAGCAGTATGTCAGCAGCATGTTGTTGCACAGAGTATCGCCGGTAGGCTCTGGCAGAGTCCCTTGAGTAGGGCCAGCAGGCAAGTACAAAAATGTTGTACGAAGATGTGGGGCCTTTTAGAAGAAGGAACTTGAACGTTTTACACTTGAAATGTGCATATATTCCACATTCAACTGCTGCAAAGGAGGGTATTCCACAAATGACCAATCGCTTGCACTGAAACTGGCTTGTAAAAGGAGAATGGTTGGTTTTATTTCAGAGGGAATCGGTGGTTGTTTTCAGCTTTCAGAAATGGGTACAATTGTTCCACTTCCAGTCGGATTCCAAAATTAAAATTATAAAATTAAAATTCGAATTAAAATTGACAGTCCAGCCACAGTCGAGGGAGCAGACTGTTCTGGTTGCGTACATTGACATACGTTATCATAACGCATAAAATATGATTCTTAGAGTCAGAGTCGTGAAGATTTTGTATGATTAATTTTAGTGTGACCAACTGAATTTGTATCACTTAATTATTTACATTATTTAGCATTTGTCTTGAAATAAGAAGAGATTGTTAGTAGCGGCTACGGCAATGATATTCTCCTTAGGATGCCACGCGGTGTGCAAAATTTTCTTTGAGAAATCCAGACAGTCAACTCCAATTTCATCCTTTTTGCGTTTACTACCCATACCGACCTGCAAAAACAAAAGCGAATGTTGAACGCTAATTTTACTCTCCTATCAATTTATTAAAGCTCCAATCAGGCAATTACCTTGCGTGGCTTAAGAATAGTCTTCGGTTTGGCAACTTCACGAGATGCTTCGAGGGTATAGTCCTTCTTTAGACTTCTATCAAAGGTACGGAAGAAGTTATTATAAGATCCAGTCATAATAGCAGTGTCAGTCCCATTCCAGCAGCACTCAAATTTGTCGAAGATGCAGTCGTTTTCATAGAGTGAACACAACTTCGAGCGAAGATATTCGTGAACCTTGAAGAACCATAAAGTCAATGAAGTTGTTAAGTGGAAGGCAACTAGGAAGGGCACTAGCACATGTAACGGCTTACCGGATAACACTCCACTGGTCTCGATTCCATTTGCAAGTCCCAGACTTTAACAGTCAAGTAGTCTCTAGATACCATGTATCGTCCGGAGTATGAAAACTTAACGTCTGATATACTTGAAATAATTTCAGAAAAAAAGCTCCTATTTGTGGGGTCCTCTGGTTCATCGAAGACTGCATGAAGGACATCATCAGCATGTTAAAGGAGTGGTATTTACTTAAGCTGCAGGAACTTACATTTAGAATGCGTATCACACAAGGCGTTCTGTCTCATATCGCAGAGGCGAATTGTCCCTTTGCTACTGCTGTAAACAAAGACGTTGCAACTGGATGGGTGGAACTCTGCCGCCGTAATCACTTCAGTCAGTTCTTCCATGTTTGTAGGTTTGATATCAACAATATCTGTGAAATTCGTTCACTCAAATTAGACAAATGCTATCAAGCTTCAGATATACATGCTTACTGAAACTCTGGTCATTTATTTCTAAGTTCCAAAGGTTTACTCGAAGATCATCGGCTGAGATGTAAGTCTCCTGGTCTGAATTTAAGCTGATGGAGTTAATGTGATAAGTGTGGGCATTGGCAAACACGCGACGCACAGAGGCTTCAACAGTTAGAGGAGAGGGCTTGACGGCTGGAACCTGACACGATCATATTTATTATTGCTTAGAGAGTTGCACCGAATTTCTTCTTCCCAATAGATTACCAGCGGGACCTGGTCTGTAGCGTACCTGAAGTCTGGTAATAAAGTTAGAGTCACGGTAACTGCCATCTTCCTTGAGGTTGAAACCTTCAACCCTCCATTCTTTCTCAGCTACCTTCCATAGCTTGATCGTTTTATCTGAAAGTAGCAAAAAGTAAATGAAGTTAGTAGTGAAGTAGACCGAGACGAGACAGACAATTATTAGCGCAGCAGTAGTGCTTACCGTTTGTGGACAGAAGAAAATGAGCGGGGTTCTTACGGCGGAGCCAGCGAATCTTATTAATTTTTTCTTCTATTTCCAAACTCTTCAGGTAATCGAATTCAGGTTCATGGCTTTGAAATGTACTGTACACATTGTATTCTCCTCTTCTTGGAATGCAATTTTTTGACTGCAGACAAAATAACCGTTAGAAAAATTCATGAAACAATGATGTAGGTGAAGAATTCAAATTTATCTGCAACTGAGCTTACGATAGGGTCCCTTTGAAAGATCACGACTCGGCCGCCTTTGTCACCCGTTGCTAAATAATCTCCGTCGTCATTAAATTCAACACAAGAAATGATATCGGCTGCGATAAATGCAAACAGAGGATTAGAAGTTGTTCTACGCAAATTTTGAAAGATAAAATACGCTTCTTCAGCGTACCTTCGGTAACATCGTCGTCTAGAGCCCCTTTAACTTGGGAGAAGCACCATTGCGTTTCACCGCTACCTGTGTTCAAAGAAAATGTTTGAACAAAACGGAGTACCAGCTAAGTCATGCGTAAAGTACATCATTATGCGAAAGCAATATCTAGTTTAGGTTAAACGAACCTAAGTCTGCATCCTCAACTCTCTGAATTCTCTCAGCACTCCAGTTTAGCTTAACATATACTTCAAGCATTTCTAAATTAAATTTTCTAAGCCAGATAAAGCACGACCACCTGTTAGAAGAGACTTGATACTGAGCCGTTGATTAAAACGATCAACATCCAATCAAGAAATCATTCTTTCTACCCTCCGACCTAATCTGCGCGGTTCCAAGCAAAGTACGAAAGGGAACGCAACTTCAGGTGTCGCTTAAAGCCAAGCATAGTGAATTTGAATTGCGATCTTAACGGCGAAAGTCTTACCAAATTCCATATCATGTCCATTATTGCCATCACCTTGAACGCCACCGGCAGACGGCGGGGACTTGCCGTCAGCGTTATTGATGTAGTCCATAATTAGTCAGTTCTGTTAAAAAATTAATTATAAAAATTATTTTTGTGGGAAGTGTTCTCGTCAGTTGAATAAAATATCAAACTTCACAACAAAAATGAATGAAAAATAAACAGTAAATAAGGAAGGACAAGAGAATAGACTCGTAAAACCAGTGAAAAGTGTCGTGGCCTATGCAAAAGCATATCATAGTGTCATCTCCGCTCTTCTTTTCTTGCATTTTACAGCAGAGTTCGGCAACTGTCGCGAAAGGTAACAATGCAGGGAGCGTAACACATTTTTCTCATTGCAGGGGCGCCATCCCTTTCGCCTGGTCGATGACGGACCTACTATTTTTGTCGTAAGTGGCGCATGGTCCGTGAAGGATTAATTTTTCCCGTTTTGAATTTTGTGCACATACCTTCACGTCATGAAATATCAGACCTGCTTAGTGTCAAAGAGTGCGGGTGACCTGGGTCAGGGTCAGGGTGACAATAGAGATGACCGGTTGTGAACAACTACGAGTGGGATTGGTCCAACGAACAAAGGGACCGACCTCGTGTCTGTCTAAAACTATCACGATGGTTCCCGACCTTGGACTTTAAAGAAAATATGTTCAGACCTTATGGCGAGGTGTCGTCTAAACTGAAGCGGTCGGGATGGTGCGCTCGTCCGGGTTGATCGATTCGGCGGAAGGACGCTTCAAGTTCCAAGCTAAGTAGACAGTGTGACCAACTTCAAAATGCCGAGCGATTCACCCTTGCAGCGTCCCTTGACCTCTGATTTCTAACTAGAAAGGAGTAAACCACCTTTCCTTGAAGTTCATGGGTTGTGAAGGGATTGGATTATGTAAAAGCTTTTAGAATATTGTACATTGCTCCTCTGTCTAGCTTTCAGTAAGAACAATGCAAAGTTAGTGATTACCAGTGCTGAATAATTTACACATTCATCTTTATCTGTTTCGCTGTGTCACCTTAGCAGGTTTCTTTGTCCAATATAATCCATAGTCCTAAGCTCTTGCCATCAACGCTTCCCCGTTCCCAATTATTACTTTGCATCTAAATTTAGGAGAGGAAGCTAAACCTACGTTCTGGCGGTGGTTCGAGGGATTTTCTGTTTGTCCATCTTGCCCTCCTTACCTCCTTGATTTTTTGCATAATAACTTAATTTTCAATTGAATTGTTCGTGGTGTCTGTGCGTCGAGTGCAATCCCGTTTGAATGATGATCATATTCAGGCCGTGAACAATGTTTTCAGATCGGATCGTGGCGTACGACTGCCCATGTGGCCAGCTGAGAATAAGCAGAAGCCGATGCCTTCGCAAAACCTGCACCGCCTTAATTTTCTCATCTCTGTACATTGCAATATCCTTGCTTTTCATAGAGGCGCAAGTCGGTTGAGGTTGAGAAATTCAAGATGACAGACCGGACAAAGGCAAGCTCCTTTGCGAATGCTAATGTGCCGAGTCTTTGTGCATGCTAACGCCAGTTCCACGCTCACCGTGCACGCTCTACTCTAAGTCTTTCAGATTGCTATACAAACTGCGGCCCCTTCGTCTTCCTCCAGTTACTCTGGATCGACCCGATCACAAATCTTATTCGTAAACTGCCGATGACCGTGACTAAAATGTTAAGAAATGTTGCCTGCCCAAATTAGGTAATTTAAATAGCTGGAAATATTGCGGTGGCGATTGAGTACAGTTACAACAATGCACGCAGGATTTGTAGACTCAAGGCCGGTCTCAAATCTCCTTTCTATCGCACGGAGCACGATTGCTTGTATTTCTATTTGTTTTGACAGTACATGATTCGCTTATTGTTCTGATACAACGATGGTGATGCTTCTGCCATCCGTCTGATTCAATCGAGCAAATATTAAAGATATGGGATTACATTTCATTTCCATCCAGTATTAGGAAATGCATGCAAAATCTGAAGCCCCGGTGAAGCGTAATTTACAATGGTTGTTGCATTCTAACACTTGCTCTAGAATTGTCTTCCGCTAAAGAGATGCAATCTATTTTGTTCCTAATCTAACCAGATATGGAGATCGCATCGGTCAATTACTTTACTATGTTTTATAATATAATTTGTGGACGCTGGCTCATGTACAAATGTCAAGCAGAGCCTTCTATGCGTGTTTTGTGTGCGAGATTACGCTCTGACGCGGTCTCGCTGTCTCATTTGATCCATAAACTTGGACCTTGCCTGGACATGTGAGAAACATACGAAGTCTGTTGAATCTGCAAGACATCAGCTGTATGATTTGAACCACGCGAAACTCACACACTCACAGATTCCAGGATCAACTTTAATGTGAAGCGAATACTGTTTTTTGCTTCTGTAGTTTCTGGTTCTGTTCAACTTTTGCGTGACAAAGTGGCAATTGACAATGGTTTTAAAATCCAGACCAAGTGGCTTGCTTCATTTGAGAAAACACAGGCGGGTTTCTCGGGGGTTCAACTCCCAAAGCGGAGTCATATTGACTTCAGTTGCAGGCACTGCGATCACTCAGGCACATACCCAAGTAAAAGATTTCAATGACATTCCTGGTCCGTTTCGTCTTCCATTGATCGGAAATTTGTATCTCTACAAGCTTGGTAATCTCCATTTGAATACTGTCAATTTCATGGTTGTAAATGAACACGCTTGCCTGCTTTTTTTTTTACAGGAATTTACAACTATAGCGAGTACCACCATGTCCTGCGGAATTTGTGTGCCAAATATGGACCTGTGGTCCGAGAGCAAATAGGTGACCACACAATCATTCATTTATTCGACCCGGAAGATGTCAAGACAGTTCACAGTGCCGAGGGAAACATGCCAGAAGTGCCTCCGCTGCAGGAAACGACAAAGTTTTACCGTACAGATAAGGACTTGTCCCCAGGCCTTGGCACCTCGTAAGTAGACTGTGGGCAGTTAGTACTCCAAGGCAATAGTTGAACATTTAATGAGCGGTATGTAATTTGGCAGAAATGGAGAAGAATGGTACAGGCTCAGAAATGCGGTGCAGCAGATGATGATGAGACCAAAGGAAGTTCACTACTACTTACCCTTTGTTGACGAAGTCGTGCAGTCGTTCGTCCTAAAAGTTGAAAGCAATTTGAGCTCCAATGGCTTACTCTCAGTTGACTTCAGGGAACTGGTAGCCAAATGGATTCTTGAATGTGAGTTTTGACATTGTGTCCCGTAACGGTAAAATTTTACTTACACACGAATCTAATCTGGAATTTCAACTTCTCCAGCCTCCGGGATGATTTGCTTCGAGAAACGCTTGGGATGCCTAGACAAGAATGAAGATCTTGCAAACAAAATTCTGCGTGCCAATAAGGATGTGTTCCACTTGACTGGAAAATTAAAGTTTTCGCTGCCATTGTATAAGTACATTCCAACACCAAGCTGGAAAAAATTTCAAGTTGCGGAGGACTTTCTTTACTCGTAAGGAAATATGACTTTCAGTTGAGGCATTTACTAATGAAAACTTCTCTGCCTCAGAACATCGAAGAAGTTCATCGATGACTCGATTGCCGAAATTAATTCGATCCTACAAGCCAGTGGCGGTCAACTAAACAATCAATACAATTTTCTATCATACCTAATGTCGAGGAAGAACTTGAGCGAAAAGGATGTTCACGTTTTAACCCTTTCGCTTTTCGCTGACGGGCTGAGCACGGTAAGACTCGCTTGTTTAGTTTCTTAGAATTGGTGAACTCTAAAATACATTTGATGTCTACAGACGACTCCAACGTTCGTGTACAACATTTTTTGTTTGGCTAAGAACCAGGATAAGCAGGAAAAGCTTTACAAAGAATTGTCCAAAAACATGCCATGTGGAGGTCAGATGATGACGATTGACACTATGAATAAACTGCAATTCCTGAAGGCATGCGTCAAAGAAAGCTTCCGGTGAGCCTCGTAAATTCCAAGCTTCTTGCCTGCCATGGCTTACATTTCGAAGTAAAATTATTTTGGCGATGTGTATTCTTTTTACAGACTATATTCTAATGGAACTGAAGTTTCCCGACTCATAAAGACTGACTTGATTCTTGGTGGCTACAAGGTTCCAGCTGGGACTCATGTTGATATGAATCAATTTGTTCATCTAAGATCTCCAGCCCTTTTTAATGATCCTCATTCATACGTTCCTGAACGGTAAGGTCGAATGCCGTCAAGCGTGTTAAGCATTGTCAAGGTTAGGCCATTCCATGTGACAATGCATATTACACTTCTGTCAGATGGCTTCGAGACTCCCATCAAGCTACGGCAAATATTTCTCCATATTTGCTTCTTCCATTTGGCCATGGGACTCGAATGTGTGCTGGTCGTCGATTTGCTGAACAAGATATTTACAATGGAATTGCGAGATTACTTTACAAGTTCCGAGTTGAGCTCGTCAATCCTTCTGACACGATGGAGCAAGAATACAACACATTACTGTTTCCGAAGCATCCTCTCAGGCTCAGATTCACCAGGAGATGAACAGATAAAGTCATGATCTGAAATGGCTTCCGAAAGGTCAAGAGTCAAGATGCATAATTTTAGAGTTTGACTGATTAACATGTGATGTGCAATGAAGGCAAGAGCCAACTCAAGGCTTAAATGATAGTAGAACGTCTGTGTATTTTGAGTACTCAAGACTTTTTTTTATTAATTACTAAATGCAACGATAATATCAATCGACAGCGCAACAATATCAAGTAATTGCAACGGCTACCCCGGTTCCCCATTACATATGCAAGCATGAAATTAGTACACTATTACGATAACAATTAAATCGAATATTGTGCTATCGCATAGATTAAAGCGTGTTGCATTGTTACAAAATATCAACCAGTACTTTCTGAAGCTTAAGAAATAAGAACCAAATGAATGCCGTCAGCCTTCTCAGATAACAAAACAAACAGTCAACGGATGAGTTTAACTGGTAGGCCTGGTTTCTAGGCGTAGAAAGTAGTGGGCTTGTCCATTTTCTCTATCTTCCTTCTCTCTTTCTTGACAAAATTGACGGCCGCCTTGTCCCACTGTCTATTTTCAAGAGTTCGGAAGAGTATGTCAGCCCATTCGGATTCAGTTGGCTTTGTCAGCACACAATTTTGTTGTGGAAGGTCTTTCATCGGCAAGTCAGTCGTTGAGAATGGAATGGAAACCAGAGGAAAATATACGTCACCTAAGAATTCGTTGCGACCAAGAAGATCGTGATCCTTGAGAGTGAAACGAATCAATCCTCCAAGCGCCATGTCTTGTGGCGATATGTCTCTGCGATACGAGCAAACGACGTTACCTTATGTGCATCAGATTTAAATAAGCATCGTGAAAGTGGCACTTACATCGAAAAAGTCTCGTCGAAAAGAGGAAATAAGGTCTTCTTTTGAACCTTAGTTTTTTGTTTGGGAGTTGTGACATAATTCTCTTCCGGAACCACTCGAACTTTAACATAAGGGTCACAGAATCCTACAACACACGGTTGTTAAAGCAAAAGTTGAACTTATGTTTAAGACTGCGTAACAACATACACGAACATACCATTGGAATCAGTAGGCTTCAAATTTCTTGCATTAAGGATTTCAACCTTCAACACTTTCTTATCCTCGCAGTATGTAGCTCTGAATGTCAGCATGCCATTCTCTGCCTGTTTAGGCAGTATTTTAACCTGTTCACCGTATCTGCCATGCTGGTACTTCATGATCAGTTCGGGCGTCGTGGCTCCATGAATTTCGAGCAAGTAAATGAGTGACTGAATCTTCTCTTTACTTATGATGTCTGACATCTGCTCCTCATTGGGGTAGAAGAAAGATAGCATGGCTTGCAACATTGTGTGAATTTGCTTAAAGAAAGTGGATGGTCTCCGTTTCTATCGGGAATTAAAAATACGTGAGCATCTGACCCCATACATCAAATGAAGAGCCACTTACATCAATATTTGATCGGACAAGGTCATTCAATGCAATGGATGTATTATCCCAAATGATGCTGAAGAGCTTGTCAAAGCTAGTTTGAGTGGTCTTGTTTCTAATTTTTACGAGATTCTTGTCCAAATACTTCAGTAGTTTTTCAATCCCTTGCTCCTCATTTTTGGTTTCTGCGCCGTCCTTCAGCAGTCTCGCAATTGGCTGCTGCAACTGTTCAATATAATTTCGCCAACTTAGTTCCGCTTCTGCTAAATCGAATTGCAGACCAGTAAACCAGTTTTACCTTAAATCCAACGTTTTCCAGTATTTCGAGTATTTTGTTGTTGATATTCTCGTTAGCGTCCTGCATGACAGTCTCGAGAGTCCTTCGGCATTGAGCTCCAATTTGTTCTCCTTTGAGGTCAGTCAATTCCTTCAGGATCTCTTGGGTATTTAGTTTTTCACAGATTGGATTCATTTCGAGGCCCACGTACTCGATATTATTAATGGCGGAACAAAGCTGAGGAAGGAAACAAACTTAAGTAAAGACCAATACCAAAGAGTGCACTGAAATTGATGAATACTGATTTCTCACTTCATCTGAGATCTCATATTTGTCTCCTTTCTTTTGGCGTTTCTCAAGTTCTTCAACTTTACGGCACATAATTTCTCCATAACAAATAATGCAGCGACACAAATCCTGTGACAAGTAAATGAATATGAATATTATTTCTATATTATGCTTGCAAAGTTCCTGGCACTCACGTCGAGAATCTTGGCAATAAACGTGTATGAACCCTCAACATCTGGCCACGCCAGCTGATTCCAGAACGTTTGTATCTAAATGTGCAACATGTCAGTTGATCCAATTGCTTATAGTACTTATAGAAGATAGCACTTGTCCCTAACCTGGTGGAATACGTGAGCAGTGTCCAAGGCTGAAGAACTCCTCTGGACGTATTGATCCATTTGTTTCAAATTGTCCAAGGCAACTGCTTTTCTAATTCGATTCATAGCCTTGAAAAATGCGATATCCAGCCAATGAGCTACGTTTGAGTAAAACCAGTCATGAAATGAACCACGAATGAACAAATCCTTCTGTGACTCCAGATTGGCAGATAAGCTGAGTAGAGGATTCTAATTAATGCCTGTTTGCAGCCTGAGCAATAGATAAGGACATTACTCTGAAAATTGTCGCACTGCCAAGTACAGTTCGAAAAGCACAGTCCCTCCAGACAGCTCTTCTTCACCCGGTCCACTGCTAGCTTCGTCTTCATGGACATCCAACCTCTTCATGTTGCTACAAAAGTCGTCGATGACAGGTTTCACCAGTTCGCAATACTTTTCATCATAGACTCGGTAGGTGATATCAAAATAGTCGATTCCAACTAATCTGCAATGAATATGAGACGTTTATGAATGACAGGCAGCTCAAGTTCAAGTTTCAGTGTCAATGGGAAATTTGGACGAATGTCAGTGTCATGGAACGTGTTTTAGCATTGACTTTGATATTTTGCATTCTAAGTCAATGCAGTGAAGTCAGAAAGTCATGACTAAAATGTTGAGCTCATGTAAAACCTTGTAGTAAATTCGTCCCTAATTAAGCCCGGAAGTGAGTAGTCTCTACTGTTGCCAATGTAATCTAACCTACAAACGAGCATAATGACGCCTTGATGATGACACAAACAAACTGATGTTGACTTACTCTTTGAAAGTTTTTGCAGCATCGAGACCGAGTCTGAGATCAGCAATTAACAACTGCCCCAGTCGGATCATATTTTCAACTGGAGTTTCCTTTGAATCCGTCTGGGATATACTTGTAAACCTGACATACATGCAGGAATTTTGTAAGCAATAAATTGATTGTTAAAAAGCTCAAGTGGAAGATGAATATTATGAGCTTACAACTCGTTTGCTCCTCTGGATATGACGTTTTCAAATTTCTCAACAATATATCCCGAATTAAGTTTGGATTCAAATTCTGGGTATGCGACTTTTCTTGTTTCAAAATATCGCTTGATGACGCCGATTGTTCTAGAAGCAAATGAAGTCAATGTTAATAAACGATATTGTACGAAGCACCACCACCTGCATTGGTCTTACCTTATCATATTAATAACGTGAGAGTTGACATTAGAATTATTAAGAAAGCACTGGTGAATGGTTCGCAGGAAGCTTGCAAAGTGTTCCATCAATTTCTCCGCGGCCAACCAGAATTTTCGTACCTGGAAAAGCAGCACAGTGCGAAGTCACAACTTTATTCTAACAGCGATGTTTTTTCTCAGGCATTTACTTCCTCGTCAGGAATCAGTCGATTTTCCAGATAGTGAGTGATGTTTTCGGCAAGCGTAGGATAAACCTTCGGATTTAGTGGATGCTCACATTGAACTCGCGAATACACAATCCATTTACTCAAGTCTAGATGAGTCGCTCGTAAACCGCCCTGCCATTGAAGTTGCCGAAGCACGTAGTCCGAGTTTTTGTTCACAAACTGTCCGCCCCATTGGAATTGAGGGATATTTTCTTCGTCAAGTTCGTGTACCAACAATAAATGTAGTGCATGGCGGTATTCCTGACTGGCAACTTGCTTGTCCTTTTCAGTGCCGACTGACATTTTCAGAAGTAACTCTCCCTTGCTCCTCTTCGCGCCGCCGTTACCATTTTTGCCCTCAAGGGTAAACCATTTGTCAAAGCCCTCCGTTGGAATTTTCTGGACGTACAGAATTCAGCGGTTAACTTTGAACAAAGTGCCCAAATGAATGACAGATTTCAAAACCTTTAAGGGTATTCTAAGCCATCCCATGAAGTCATGTTGCTCTTTCGCTGGAGTGGTTGTCATGGCAATTTCCTTCATCAAAACTTTCAGCCCTTTTGCTGACTTAACTTCGCCAAATCTCTTCATTTTTATAGAAACTGATTCCTCAGGATCGTAGTCCCTGGCAAGCGCATAGAAAATGTAATTAGTAACTGCATGGAATGCACCAGTAGTACAAGTCTGGGGCAAAGGCGCAAAAATATTCCCACAGATGAATATTTGAGTCGTGTGACCGTTTTATAATTTTATTGCTGGAAAATCTATAATATTGCTATAATGTTCACTTACCAAACCTCGACCGTCAAAACCTCGTCCTCTGTGCTCGTGACGGGGCTGAAACATAAACACGTCGTAATCATGTGAAAGATAATGACTGCAATTTATCTGTATGAGTATGACGTAAATCAATATCTTCCTTCCGCAGAAAGCATTAATCGAGTTGGAAATAAATAACAAGTTTTATTGTAGTCATTAAGTTTGATGGACAGAGCAACTTACAACGAGAAAAACTCCCTCCAGACTGGAGTCAGAGTTTCAGGCTTCATTGATGTGTTGTGTTTTTGCTTTGGAGATATGTACAATGTGCAGAATGGATCACTCAGTCCTGAAATCAAAACATTACATCAGCGTTACTGTTTGTACGTGATTAGGGTAAAACAGTTTTACGACAAACCATTCACGTCTTTTCCATGAAGTCCCTTTGCTTCCACAACTTCCAAGTTTAATATCAACGGAAGAGCCTAGCAAAAGAAGAGAAGACATAAGTCATGAGAAAGCTAGGTAATTCAAATTAAATCGTAGGACGTCGCCTAAAGTCATGTCAAAATGTAATTATTATTTAGAAATGTACGTACCAGCGAACGTCTGACATCACGAATATTGAGTCCGAATTAGATGTCATTATTTTAATATCAATATGACGGAATGTTTGTAATACGTGCCACACGTGGATAATAGCCGACTATAATCTTTGCATTGCAGTATCGTCGAGACAGTGGACATACTCATAATAAAGACAGTAAAGTTAAAGTCTACGTTTTTGTTGGCACAAAAACACGAATTGCTGCGTACAGATGCGACATAAACCACACAGTAAGTTTTGCGTCAAACAGCGCCCATCTATTAGCCAGCACAATTGCGCGGCATACATCTTGCAAGTTTGCCGTTTGACTCGGGTTTTATGGAATTACAACTTGTTTATCCGTTTCTTCGTTCGTCGTGGTCAACAATAAGCTGATAAATCACGTTCTCGAGACAAATTGTTTTTTTAAAACCTGAGCTCTGCGGTTTTGGATTCTGTGTGCACAATTACTCTATATTTTTGTCTCATCGCTTGCTCCTGGAATATGCTAATGAAAGAAAGAAGTTGAAAACGGCTTATTACCTGCTTGTTTCTCGCAGCTTCCAGAAGTCTCTGATGCTTGTCATTGTCAATATGGAATACTTGTTGCAGATGTGAGATGAGACTATCAATTTCTGGTTGCTCTTCCGAGTGAAGTGTGTGAAGAATGGAGTACAAAACTTCCCCATATAAATCGTCCACCTTTAAAGTAGAAGCAAATGTGAGTTTACCTGAGTTATTAGCAGAGGCATTGAATCAAAGAAATTACAGTCAATCTTTTGCGTATGATTTTATTGTTGTTGATGAAGTCTTCGGTGTTGCTATTCAATCTTCTCTGGCTGTACAAAAGCCGTTGAATCTTTACGCGGCTCATTTCATGAACTATTCCTTTTAACGGCCACCTTTGCTTAGTTAACATTCACATATCAATCCAAATAAGACTCAATGCAATTGATGAGATCACGCCGAAGTCAACTTTACTCGCTATTGTGAGTACAATCTTACATGTGATGCAAAAAGACAGCAAGAACTCTATGACTGGTTCTTCTGGCATAATCTGTGTCACATTTCGCTCTAATTTGCATTTACTACGAAAAAATAAACAAGTTGTCTGCATCTCGCCTAAAAGTCTATTTTTAAAAACGGTTGTACCTCATCTCTACCAAATGTTAAACACGACCCGTTGCTTAAGATTTGCACATTTTGTCGTGCTGCACTCTCTATTCCTAACTTACGTAAGAGCAAAGCATTCACCTAATTGATCGACTCATTCGCAAACTCACAGTGAAAACACTGCTTTCATTCATTCCGGAGACTCAAAAATCTGTTTAGTCTAATGATGACCACGAAAATAAACAGACAGTATTCAAAGATGAGACAGTTGACGCGTCTCTCAAAAATAGTGAACTTGACTTTGAGAGGTGAAGCGGCCTGTACAACGCCATTAGCAGCTCAGCGAACTAGTTAAAACAATGTGTTGACTTACGTTCCACCCGCCCACGCTGTCCAACAACTCATCATCCGGAGTTTGTCCGTCGACGGCGTCAGGTTGGAACTTGAATTCTTCGATTGTCTTCCGTTCGCTTGTCTCATATTGAATACGGATGGACGAAAATCTTTCAAAGAATTCCGTGTCTGCGTCTGGCTCGGCACTGTAAAATGCATAGTCTATTATTAGATCAACATGGATTTCCAATTGCAACACGTAAAGAAAAGACATTATTGCATAAGTTTGAAAAACGAAACGATGTAGGTAAAACGCACCGGGCCGGCTTTTTTGCCAGATTTGCAAGTGGTTTGAGAATATTTCGAAGTTGCATTTTCCTGCACAATTTTCACAGTAGGACAATTTGATGCGATAACCACAATTCACATTTCACTAATGAAAAGACTGGTCTAATAACTGGTCGAGGATCTTATATATTTTATGAGTAATGGTCAAATGCAGTGTGTTGAACGATCCTCGTAGACTGCAAACAAAGTGACACCAGTACGCAGCATTTCTCACGAATTCAATGACAGACACGGGCAAGCAGAACCAAAAATGACGAACGCGTTGTTAATTAATATAATGAATGGACCGTTGTGAGTGCGCTCTTGACAATGAGCGTCTCATTCGCAAACTGTAAATACCTGCTAAGTTGGGGTTTCTCAGAACCGCACGCTGCCAAGGGCATTTAAATCGGGAGGTATTATTTCTATTGTTGGACACAGGCACGCAAGTGTTGGGACCTCCGTCGCATTACAATGAGAACTTTGCAGTTTGGCACGTTCTTTGTAGCAATTACGTATACGCAGGTGAGTAGTCGTCAGTCGCAAGCGTGCACTTCACAACAAATAGAAGGATCAAAGAAAACGGACTCCCCAGGACGAATTGTTGACTGCTTGACATTGACACCAAGAGAAACGTTCTTGGTGTGGTTGCGTCAAAGGAGCATATTTAGTGAGGTATGAGAATTACACATTAAATAAGATTTTAATGCACTGACGTGAAGTTCCTTTGCGTGTATAATCTTTATGGCCTTTTAAAAATTAACTACTTCACGCTATTTTGTAAATATGCAAAAAAAAAAATTTATGATGCTAATGAAGACAAATTTCGTGCGGTGAGGTTTATGAAGTTCTCTGCTGAATATTCGGAGAGGTATTTGAAGATCATTCATCTGCCATTGTTAACGAACATTAACTCGACATCAAGTGACACGTACCGCAAACAAACTAACTACGAATTTACGCATCTGATTCCAGACAAACTATATTCTTTAAGAAGCCGAATTGGAATTGGGGTGAGGTGAAGTTGGCCAGGTTCAAGACAGATGGGAATATCCCAACACAGCCACACACAGACCACGTAATAAACAGAATTCCCATTCAAAAAATGTACACAGTGTGCATTGCAAGTGCTAATTAGGTGCTAACGAAACGCATTTGAAAATTGCAAAGTGGGAACTATGAGTTGAATCTCGCGCTTGCATCGGAATTAAAATTCCGAAAAAAATGTTAATTTTCCTCGAAGTGCTCCAATGATATCTCATGAACAAAGTCACTACAATTGTCAGTTGAAAAAGAAGTTCAAGGAGCGGTTTGCCGCAAATTGACCTTGATGTTCAACACTGTGGTGTGGTTGATCGATCAGGTACACAAACTCAACGAACGAAGGGACTGTCTTGTTACAGCAAATCAAAAAAGGAAATTATTGCGCGCTCTGCTGCTACATGACTAAATAAAAAATTTAAATGAATGTTAGACTATTGCATGACTTTGCTTTTCTTGACTTTTCTAATAATATCAAAACGTAGACTAGTTCAAGTCATTTCCTCTTGAGGTTATACAGCAAATTGCCATTCCAAATAACAGCAATACGTTTCCGCTCGCGAAGTTCAAGAATCTCAGTGTGAATGAAACCATGTAATAGTTTTTCTTACAGCGCAACGAATTTCGGGATTCAGGGCAAAGAGAGAACATTCACTCGTAAGTAACTCCAACTCATACAAAGGGAAAGTGAACGAAAAGCACGCAAAGTAATTCATTCCCGAGCAAGGGTCAACGTCTGGAATTAGTTCTAATTTCATAATTTATGTGAATAAATTATCAAAACGTGCTATCACGAGTTGCGTACTAGAGCGTCAATTTCCGGTTTCAATATTACAATGCCGATAACTGCTTTTCATCAACCGTAATGCCTAAAAGCTTTTACATAATTTATTCGAATGTCCCTCATTGATATTCGAATCGCGGGCGCAATTTGATGATTGAATGGTTACTTTCACTAACATTGACGCTTAATTTAATGCAATAGCGTCATATTAGCATGGGTTCAACCTTTACCATAATTTAATTCAACAGTGTTGTGCACGTCACCCATCCAACTGTTGAACTTTTCTGGTATTACCATCACAATACAGCGTAACCTAATTTTGTTGCGCCTTATGAGCGGTCTTTCCCTTTCGATGAAACGAAAGTGGAAGTGATCAACGTTTTGATTTTTGCAGTATTAGCTTACCCTCCTGGTAACCCTGACCCGTTCTCTAACGCTCTTAGAAGAAGTTGGTTTCTGTTCTTGCTCAGTCGACGACAGCGACGCGATGGACGCCGATTTCTGTATGGAACCGGGGGTGGATATGGAAGTGTCGATGTTTTCTCTCTTGTCAATGTTCCGACTGGGGCAACAGGCGGGTGCATCAGACGATGTGATTGTGGTTCCGAAAGCTTGCTCTTGTTTGCGATCGGTGGAATTATCAGGATATTGGCGGCGTTATTTGCCTGCGCCACTTTTCGGGGCTTTCGTGGAAATCTCATGACACTGAAGCACTCAGTCAACATCTTGAAACGAGACGAGTCTAACAAAATCAGAACTCGTACACTCAAGCTTGCTTTCGAGACATGTTTACCGCACACTTCACTGTGGTCCTAACCACTGCAAAGTCGTCCTGAAAGTGAGATATTCTACCCAGGTAGGAAACTGTTGTTGAACTGTAGTTCATATGAACACATTAGCAGTCACAGTAAATGACTTCATTTGAACTTGGTGATGTAATTCTTGGGAATAAACAAAGGAAGAGTGAGATGGGTGGACGAGATATACACCAGAAACAAAATAAAAGAAAGGTTAACCGGAAACTGTTCTCTACAAGAAGTTGAGATTACGAGTTATGACTCAACAATCTCACACAGAAACGCAACCGACGACTTTTACTTCCATTGTTCTGTCCTTTTAATGCACAATGCAGGGTTTTAGAGCCACAGTAAAATTGCAACTTGTGACAACAGAAACATTCTGAGTCAGAAATCGCAGCGTGCACTCAAACAACAGTTAATATGTGTTCGTATTGTTGTGTCAACTTCCCCAATTCACTTATTCACTTATTAGAAACTCGGTTACATAATACACACTCAAATTTGTCTCAGGGAAAATTGGCTGGTCAACTCATTCAATTGGTCATTGAGACAATGAATTAAAATTAAGATTGCTCCCAACATTTGTCTGAGATCAAGCGCCGCATGGGGCAAAATATAAATGAATGTCCTCAGTGCCAAAAAATCTGCGTTGTGTATTCAAATGAATACGAGGAAATACGTGAAGTGCCAATAAATTACGAGGCGATTCAATTTTGCACAGATGTGTATTAGGTAATCAATGAGAATGTGTAATGACTTCAATCTGCTTCTGGTTAGAGGACCAGTTCATGTCGCATTACGAAGAATTCGCTCGACACAGATAAACAAGTTTTTTCAAGATCATTTTCTCAAAATTCCAACAACAACTTTTTCGAAATTAAACACACGCTAGGGTTGTTAAGTACTCGATTCGCAATTTGTAGTAATTAAGCACTCAATTCAGGTATTTAAGATAATTTAATTAGATTTGTTGTAAGAACTCGTCTCTGCACTGATACACTCCACCAGAACTCGAGACCACATTGAAGTGCACGTGTTGATGATATGAATGAATTTGTACATTTATGCGCTCAGGTCGTGAAGTAGTCTTTTGACTCTTTTCAATTGAAATGGACTTGGATTTCCGCAAATACTGGGACTTTATTATTTATTTACAAAACGTACAAGTAGAACTCAAACCATAACATCCCAACAATGACGCTGCGAGATACACTTGTAGTGCGTTCATCAACAATGAGATGATAATGGGAGAAGGCCGCGTTCATGCACCAGTGAATCTTCATCATTATGCTGTTCTAGCTGGTAATTAAGAGCCCTTCCATTACTTCATATGCTGGAATAACTCGGAATTTGACCAAGCCTTCTGTCACCAATTTAAATGAATTGGAATCGTGAGGTCTTGTCTCACCCACAAAGGCATACAGTGCATCGTACTTTGCTAGTTCGTCCGCTGATAGAATGAGTCATCTCTTCTCTCTTGATTGATGCACTGTGAGCCATTCAAATGCGAGCGGACGCTCTGCGCTTGTTTTGATTGTTGTGAGGTACATCGAGTTTGATTTCAATTATTACATATTCTTTCGGCTAACAATAGAGTACTTGCAGCAGAATTTTTCACCTCACACGCAGCAGGTCTGAGAACCAGAGCTTCATTATTGTGTACAAAAATTACTGTTTTTTGAATTCAACCACTGACCAAAAACGAGACAGGTAGCCAAAATTCAAAACAAATGATGCTTATTGTTAAATAGTGATGATGAGCAGGTTGCGGAAGTGACTCGCTTGCACACACATCATACTTATGAGCATTTTATGTGCATTTTTCAACAATAAAGGCAAGCCTACTGTAGAGCTCAAAGAGATTAGACAGGGTGAATTGTCGGACTTTGTGTTAGACATCATAAACTCTTATGACGGTGATATGTTTGCTTGCTTGGGCACTATCTCCGTTTTTACGTATCTGAATACTACTAAATATTTTCAAAAACGGTTTTCACTATTATGTGCACCATGTTCAGGCGCAGCTAACTGGCTACTTTGATTTACCGTACCCAACCTCACACATTTAAGTTTTACTGCGTTGGTCTTGTTAATTGTCAGTGAAGTTAAATGCAGGCCGCCTGCGGCCTGCCGAATAAGCTGGTTCTTAAATACGCCTGTATCGCCACAGAAAACAAGAATAGCCGGGGATGAGAGAAGAACAGTTCCCGCTTACCTTGTGAGGAAGAGCTAGAAAAATAATACGTTGGTTGGCCTACGCGTTTGTTTATCCCATCCCAGCCACACAACCTAGCACAATCTGCTACTACACTAAACAATAGGCGATATTTTGCTCAATGCTAAAGGCATAGGAGCTTATTTCGCAATACTAAGTGCACCGCAGCTTATTTTCCTGTGTGCCTCACTTTTGTAATGAAAACTGTCCTTATGGGGAGTGGAGCGATCGAGGGATTCTTGTTCTATCGCATCGCCATAACCCAATCGTTCGCACTTCCTCACCCTAACTTCTTTCACATTTTCATAATATTTAGCACGCACACACTTCCGTTGCAAACAAGAGCAATCTTATGGAATTTATGAATGAGTCATACTCTGTGCACATTAATAATGATAACATCAGGGAGAGCATCAAACCATTGCCTTCTATTGTATGGTATAGTTTCCTTCTGAAGAGGAACGTGCTTGTGTTGTGTCTATGATAAGCAGCACGTCGTGCATTTTATATCATTTTGATTGTTTCGTTTGATACTTCAGTCATTCCGAATTTCCAGGCAAAACCACAGACTGAATGCCCAACCATTCACGCTGAAACATTCAAGGTACGCTTGGAGAATTTTTAGATTCAGCCCACTGTACCAATTGATATGCCCTTTAGTTGTACTTCGAGATGTCCATCACTTCGACATGATTGCATTGCCTCTTGTAATGTGGCATGTGTGAGACGCGAGAATTACAGAATAATTTGCACGGTAATTTCGTGCGATCATATTGATTATCTCCCGTTTCGCATAATAGCTGAATATATGAAAAAGGCATTAATCTGGCACCGATACAGCAAGAAGATTTCTTTTGTGCAAAACGTCTGCGCTTTTTTAAACTTCGTAATGACTAATTTGTCCTTGAGAGGAAAGAACTGACAACAATGCTGTCACGTCTAAATCAAGTTTATGACTCGAGAATTCATACTAATATTCAAGAAAGCTCTAGTGGACACTGGACGCTGCCATTGTCCATAAGATCCCACGTAGAGTAGTAGGAAAATTTAATTGCAAATTAATCGAGACAGAATCGCACTAATACATGTTTCTACATTACCTTTCTAAAAAGGTGATTTTAGGATGTCGCCCACAGGTTTATGGTATGATTGTGTTTTTCGGGTTCATTGAGGTTTGAAATAAATTGAGGCAAACGAATCAAGCGATGTCGCCAAATTAAATCTGAACCGATGAATAAGAACGCGGCAGGTTGTGCATCACATTTGCGCAATTGACGTATTAAAGAGACCATGTTTCTACTCTTGCTTTACTTGTAAGTGGATTTCCTGTGTAACGTTTAAGTAATGCCCATTGCTGGGCTACAAGGATCATCTTGATTGATCTTGATCAGATTGATCATTCATCTGGCTGCGTTTTATGAGCTCAAAACAAGATTTTAAACACAAAAGCATGACCGTCCTACTGGGTTGATTATCATCAAAATGCACAAGCGTCAGCAGCAGAACAGGACGAACTATTCGAGAACTCTCAGCTCTTGTTCTCAGGTTTTTGCAATCACAATTTGTATACTGGTCGTAATTATGGGCTGGCTGTAGTCTAGCTGAACCGTTGGCGAAGCAGGTGTGTTTGAGACAAGATTACTTAAGGAGATTACTCACCCGTGGCTTCCGGTTATACAATTCAAATCGTCAGTCTCTCCCAACTCCTCTGCATGTTCTGTGTCTTGAAGGTGATCATCCTCAGAGTCATCAACATTGCGCCCCGTTGTCTCGCCATTCTCCTGCCTCTTCTCGTCCTCGATGACGATACTTTCCCGAATGATACCAATGGAATTGTTTGTACAGTTATCGTTGTCTGCACCATCTTGATGTTGATTTTGTTTGCTCTTATGCCTTTGCATTCGACCTTGCCGCAGATCACACTCACCAGTACATTTTGAAGGCCCTTCTTCCATACTTTAGAAATTGCTACACTGAATAAGCTTGTAGATGAAGCGTGATTGAGGCAATGTAATCTATCGTGGCTTGACTCTTGAACGAAGCCAGCAAGTGCCGTTCGTGGGTTCCAGGCAAAGAATGGCGACTCAAGTCCTGGGTTCCATCTCACCGCATGACATGCCTGAAGACAATGTTGTAATTTGTTCAGAGATGACACGTGAACGGAATCTGAGCTCACCATTCAGCCTACATGCGGCACGGTGAGGTGCATATCGATGTGTCTTTAAGATTGACCTTCTTCAATGTGAAGATGTAAAAAATTGCATAATGAAACGCGTAGGCAATAATGAACGCCTATGATTATGATCTGTTGCAGGTCGCAAGATGCACGAACCATAAGTGAGTCGTCACAAAGTCTCACTGGAGAGTGGAGTCACCATTTTCTAAGCAAAAATTGTAATGCTTCAATTTTCAATTTATTAACAATGACAATCACATGCATTCCATTCTCCAGAGCTGTGGCATATACCTTTGGGATCAGACAAAGAATCCCGTTACGTAATTGGATGAGCAAGCGAGAGTAATCATATGTACTCTGTAAAGACATGCAAATTTCCTAACGAACCGACACTAAGACGATAAGCAAAACTATGATTTAATCACACAACGAAGTAATATCGTCATCATGACCCAATGCTCTGCTGAACGTAACTCATCAGGAACTCACCATCCATTCTTTAACGCAGGCTATTTTGGAGCCTAGTAGCCTTTGATGCTGACTGCAAACTAACTAAAAAGGAGTCGACAACAATCCTCACATGGTATAAAATTCAGGTTTAATGGAGCCACAAAATATGATAGGAATGTATAAAAGTAAAACCAAGTATTCAAAAGTGTAGTTTTAAGCTTCTGCATACTTCCACTTAAAGAGAAGAAGTCTGTGCCAGATTACGATAAGCAAAGAACTGAGACTTTTGTCTGACATAAGGAGTGGCTGCAACAAATGATATCTTATCAGGAACGGAGGCGGATTTCTCTTTTCTTTTAAGAAATTTTGAGATCTTCGGCAGAGATTCATCGATCTTTTCCTCCTCCACTTCCCTAAATAGAAAAACCGGTTCCATAAAAGTTAGAACTCGAGAGCCAATCAAATCTGGAAGGCATTCTTTACCATTTAACTTTTGTAGCAGTCTTTTCGAGAAGATCACTCGCAGTCGACCAACTGTTTCTGACGATATTGGGAAACCCAAAGATCGGATCCATATTTGCTCTAAGAAATCTCTTGGTCTTGGGGTCTGAAATGAAATGAAGAAGCATAAAATACTAAAAAAAAAAGTTGAATTGACCGAAACAATTACCTCCTGGATACCCACTGCCGCACTCTTTAACTTTCAGGGTCTGATTCTCGAAGTTCCAATCTCTAATAGCTTGATCCCTTGTAACTTTTGCACAAATACTGGCTGCGCTAACTGGCTTGTATTTTGCATCTGCCTTTTGATCTACCTTGAACGTGAGACCTGGGAAGACGGACTGAAGCTTTTGCTGCAAGCACCATGTGATATGATACAATTGTATGCAATAGGATCTTTTTGACAAGTTCATCTCAATATGCTCAATGCTCATACCTGGTACTTGTCCATTGGACCGACAGTATCCACGAAAATCTTATCAATTTTGACACCTCTGTCAATGAATCCCTGAATAAGCTCGATTGCCGCATTATGAGATATCTCATTCAGGCTGTACTTTTGTCGTCGGAAGCTTTTCGCTGATATCTGGGTCGGAGAAATCAGCTTGAGTCCAAATACGACGTACTCGAGTTTGACCAACAGCTCCAATATTTCGTCTCGAAGTTTCTCTGTCAGTTGTTTGGAATCATTGAGCTTGGCAATTGAGTCTATGAGCACAGGAGGATTTTTCTCAATTTCTTCTATCTTGTGACCCTTGTCCTTTCTCGATTGTATGGCCACGCCATCAGCAACGCTTCCAAATATTCCATAAACCATAGGGCCTTTACATCACAAGAAGGGCGCCCAATTTGTATAACTTTCATTCATTTTGTAAGTTCCATTAATATCTTGAACTCCCACTACTTACCTAAAACGGGACCACGTCCAGCTTCGTCAATTCCAAAGTAGCAGGATTCCAGCTTGCATCTCTCTGGTACTTCGCTGAAGACTGTTAGATCTTCCGAGTTGTTCTCCCGAAATATTCTCAAGGTGTCTTTGATTAAGTCCATAGTTTCGGCGAAATGTCACGATATTCGTTTCTTGGCCACAAGAAAGAGGCACTGCCAAAATACACCTCCGCCTGCTGCTAATGAATGAATGCTGGATAAAATCTGTTCCAGTATCTTACACGTACTTACATTCGGTCGAACTTCAACTCCTGAATATGATGAAATTGCGCTCGTTAGATACAGTTGGTCAGTATTTCGTGATAATTTCTGATAAGAAAGTATAACAGAGAAAAACAAAGAATCTTCAGTGGTCGATTTTTCCAAGACCGCCAATTCGATTCGACTTCCCGAGTCCTGATGCATGCTGAGCATGTACACACGCACTCTTCATGCTCCATACACCTGGATCAACACAACATGTAGAAATCATCTCGGCTCACTTCTCGTCGAGTGCTTGCGAATCTTGAATGTAGAGCAAAGTGCAATATCATGTCCATGTCCAGCAACAGAGCAACTTGAGACAAATGAAGAGCAATGCTGACACTTTAAACGGTGTTGCATAATTCTAATTTGACAGACCTATTCTCCAGGCAAGTCGATTTTAATAATCTGGACAACAATTTTCTACTTGTTAGTGGAGCACGTGTTACTCAGGTGATGAGACAACATAATTTCTAACCCAAATAAAGTCTGCCAATTAAATTACGACCCACTCCTCAATAGTAAATTCATTAGAACGAGTGGAGCGTCTTACAATTTTATCATGTGTCTTCATTAATTCCAAATCTCAAGCAACAATTTAGAAGTACCTCAGTGAATAGTATGTTATCACCGATAGGCAGATAATTGCAACGGCATCTAATTTTTGGGTCAACGTAACTTAAGAAGACGGACGATGTATCCATCAGGCTGTGGACTAGTAGTTGTTCGCCGGTATTTGCTAGTTAGACGTAAGTATTTTACATTTGGTAGTTTTCAAGGTGCCAACAGGTTATTACTAATAATTTCGTGATTCTAATTTGTAAATTCAGGTCCTCATGGACGTGCTCTTCTTCCTGGGGTTACATCGCCAAGCTTTAGCCGTACAAATTTGTACTCCATTTTGACAAGATCATCGCAGCCAGAAGAATTGGTACTCCGTAATTCCTGCCGGTTAGGATTACAAGTTCGAGTAACTCGAATACGATTACTTCGCACGACTTCAATTTGTCAAGCTGGTGGAAATGAGACAACACCACACAGCTCTGCGAAAGATAGTGACAAAAAGCCATCTTCGAAGGTAGAGGAATCGCTAAAAGCAATTAAGACAGATTTGCAAGATAGGGACAAGGGTCCTCCTCCTAAGCGCAGCCTTTGGAAAAGAATCGAAGATGAGGTAGGGTATCCGAGTTAAACGAGTTCACTGTTGTGCACGGAAGTATTCACCATTGAGATCATGCTGAGTATAAATTGGTTTTACTCCACAGATCCTGCATTATTATCATGGATTCCGACTTCTAGTATTGGAAACAAGGATTTCAATTGGATTAATAAACAGAGTATTAAATGGACACAGCTTATCCAGACGAGAACATCGTCAACTTGTTCGCACTACGTCGGATTTGTTTCGTCTTGTACCATTCTCAGTTTTCATCATTGTACCATTTATGGAGTTTCTGCTCCCTGTCTTCCTTAAGTTCTTTCCTGGTATGCTGCCGTCGACCTTTCAAACCAAGAATGACAGAGTAAGTGATGGTAAATATGAATGATAGGCTTGAATTTACAAAAACCACTGTTGTAACACTGTATATTAGGAGAACAAGATGAAGGCTGAACTCAAAGTGAAATTAGACATGGCGAAATTTCTGCAACAAACACTCGACGATATGTCCTTGGAATCAAATGGACACTCTTCCGAGAAGGCGAAGGAATTCGCTGCCTTTTTCCACAAGGTAGACTTTGTCTCATCATAGAGATTTAGAAAGAACTCTTCAGTTAGACATAATTTGAACGTTTACAAATAACAGATCAGAACTTCGGGAGCTGAAGTTTCTAATGAAGAAATTATTAAATACAGTAAACTCTTTGAAGATGAGATTACACTGGATTCATTAACAAGACAGCAATTGGTAGCACTTTGCCATGTGTTAGAAATGCCTGCATTAGGGAACAATACTTTACTACGATTCCAATTAAGAATGAAACTTCGCACTTTAAGTTCGGACGACAAGGTAAGACATCAGTATATGCACTACTGTACAGTTCTCCGTTTGCATTACCCGGTCATTGTGCATTCTCGTTTAGGCAATCGAACGCGAAGGTATCGACACTTTAAGTGTGAGTGAACTGCAGCTGGCGTGCAAGGCTCGAGGAATGAGAGCTGTAGGCGTGGCAGAAGATCGCCTTCGTCGCCAGTTATCTCAATGGCTTCAGCTATCTCTGCATGAAAAAGTTCCTCCGTCGCTGTTATTATTATCAAGAGCTATGTACCTGCCAGAGGACTTACCTCAATCTGCGAAACTTCAAGCCACGATATCTGCCCTGCCTGAAGCAGCCGTAAGACTTCTAGAAGAAAAGCTTACCAACCTTGAGCTTGAGCATAATTAATACGATTCACACGATTGCTTTAGGCTACTCACGCGAAGGCAGCAATCGGAGAACGAGAAGGAAAGGTCGATCATAAGACTAGAATTGAAGTTATCCAAGAGGAAGACCGCCGAATTAAAGAAGAAAGGCAGGAGTCTATTAAGGCCAAAAAAGCGGCCGCTCCCGTTGATAAGGAAGTCTTGGTGGACACTGCTCCACTTCTTACAACTGAGGGCAGTGAGAATAAAACTAAGGGTTAGTTCCTTTATTTAACCAGGTTCTCTTCTTTTGATTGTCCAAAATTTGATGATTCGCTGTCCAGAATTTTTTAACTCAATCTCATACTGTTCTATTTAGTCACCCCCGCTCCAAAAGAAAAAGAAAAGGTCAAAGTCGAAGAGGATGCTACAAAGGAGAAGGCTCCTGCAGAATCTGGGATGCCTCTGCCAGGACTGTCCCCTGAATTACTTCCAATTAAAAGGCGGGATCCAAAGACTGTATCAGAAACGGTGGCAAGAAGCCTTTGTCGAAACATCCCCCACCCTATTGCGGATTTAGTTAGAGTTAGTCCGACCCACAAGTACCTCGTTGAATCTACATAACATAATTTGGAATATGTCTTATTTCAGGAGGGAATCACGAAAGACGATATTGCTAATATTGAAGGTGCATTAGATTCGCTTGGCTCCGAGAAGAAACGTTTGTACATTGAGAAAGAGGAATTGAAAGATCTTAAAGCGGAAATGGCTGACTATAAAGAGGATATTCAAGATCTACACGTTCTAACGAAGAGAGGCGACACTCCTGTGGAAGTAAGTTCTGGATCAATTCGCTTTTGTCGCAGAGATGTGTCTACTTTTGCCGTGCCATTCTTCGTTCTAAGGCTCAACTGCTTGTTACAGGTGAGAGAGTCCAAAGCCGCAAAGCGCCTTTACAAGAGAGTCAACCGAATGATTTCGAGCATGGATACTATTGTGGATCAACTGCATAAAGAGGAGAATAAGCTTATTTCCGAAATGAAGGACTCAACTGATGCTACTGAGGAGAAAAAGTATGAATCATTTCGCGAATGAAGTAATCGGTTCTACTTTCAAATTAATCCAAGTTAATTCTTCCCAGATCGCAACTGGTTGCTACTGAAGAATTGATTGATTCAATTCATCGATTGCAAAGTGTTTCCGACCCTGCCAGAATGGCAAGAATCAGTGATGTAATTAAAAACCTGGATTTAGACAGCGATGGTCATGTTAAAGTTGACGATGTTCTGAAAGTGAGCTCATACTAGACGATATTACTTAGTAAACTGTGAAGCTAATCTGAAGCTAACTGATGCTTATTATTGACCTGTTAAAGGTAATCGAGCTAATAGGACGAGAGAATGTGAAGCTTCATCCTAAACAGATTAGTGAAATTGTCCACATGTTGGGTAAGGACGACACCAGCGGCAACAAACCAACTGGTCAACCGAAACTCAGCTCAAATAACAAACCAACTTAATGATCAACATAATTAGATTATATTTTTAATACCAATTTCTTCATATACGGGCAAGTCGAGCTCTTACTGTGTAAGACAACTAACTTCAGCCCAATTTGTAAGCTGTCGAACAACTGGAACAACTTCTAAGCTAGACTATCCTGGTGCTTTAATTTCCCGTCTGTAAATCATTCTCAAATTAGTCCATGAAACCATGAATAAAGCCAACTTCTGAAACGCAAGGCGGTGATACTTCAATAAATTGAACTTTCCATTTGAAAGAATGACCCTTTTCCCTAATTTGAGGAAATATCGCTGGGTTATGATATCACAGGGCTGAGGTTGAGGCCAAAATCGAAATCAGCATGCTCAAATCCCTCAAATGCGTTGATTTAGCCTATATAGGCAACCAGCACATAGAAGATCCTTCATAGAAGAAGATCTCACTTTACCCCAGCCTCTAACTCTTTCATATGTAAGAGTTTTGTCTGGTCAAAGTCTGCACCCCAATTTTCTAACTTCTGGGTCTGTGCGTGTTTATTAACCAAACCCTGTGAGTGAGTAGCCCTTGGACGGGGATGATAATCCCAGCATACCCCAACTCGAAATTTGCTTGCAAGCGTCTGCCATAAATCGACGAAGTTTCCGACTTTGAACTTTGATCTCGAATATCTAGGGCCTGGGATGGAATTTCAGGTCCCTTCCTTTTGGGTTGTGTTTCATGATATTAGGGCTATAATATGAGGTACCGCAGGTTCCTGAAATATGGCACAGAAAAAAGTTGAAAATTCGGGGCCAAACCTTGGATTGACCTTTTCCCCAGGCACAATGCTGAATTTGACCCCAGGTTTGACTGGGCTTTATTCTAGACAATAAGGCCTACCGATAGAAAAAATAAAAAATTGTGGCCCAAACCCACTCCTTAATGAAAACGGTTCTTTGGCTGTAAGTGCTTTAAATAAGTTAAGCTGTTAAAATGTATTAGTACCAATTTTTCGGGATTGTAGAAAGCGGCTGTAGAAGAATGAAAATGTAAGAGTGATAGTAGTATTTTAACTGAATCAAGTTTTCAATTCTTTCTTCTTATACTTGGCTCCTCTACCGGATCCATTTGGTCTTCATGTCTTTCATGTAATCCCATTACTAAGCTTTACATAAGGTTCATACCCTCTGGAAACAAGACAAATGACGCGTTGGTTGACTTAGGGAAACTTTAATTATGACGTAAAAACTAACGACACAATGGACAGAATCGTGTAAGAAATAACATTGATGCAAATTTTCAAAATGTGGAGAACAATTCCTGTATACACTATTATGAATTCAACAATCCCGTACTATAACACAGATTTGGAGACGACAAAAAGAGAGAGAATGCTATGTTGATACGAAACTTATTTAGAAATAAGATTCGTACTTCTAGTTAAATCTCATCCGATTTTAATACTCTTATTTGGCATAGCTGAACCCAAGAGTCAGGGTCTTCTGGGAAGCTCTTAGGAATTCCTCACACACAATCGATCATCAGCTGAGGTGGTCTTAATTTCGACCTTACTGATTTGAATTTTTACTTTTTGGTTAGAATTTGATTCTATTCCCATTATCGAAATATTTTAAGAGATGCTACAAATGTTTCTAAACAAATACTCAAGATGATAAGCATTGAGATTGTAATTCTAGCGTTTCCAAAGTTTCTTCGAGTACTCCTTCATGTCGGCAGCATCGGGCGTTAATTTGACATGTGAAGGTCAGTTGGCACTCCGATGACAAACTAGAGTAGAGTGGGCAGAAGTGTCTGGCCCTAAGACCCAAAATGTTTAACTTTGTGATCGCGATCGTTCTTTGCGCAAGTAACTTAGTTGCTCAAGAAATTGATGACTCCGAACTGATTTTGCATTTTCATCGTCGTGATATTTTTACTATGTGTCGGAATCCTTCGCGTTCGTCTTTCGGGCACAGTTTATTGTTAGCATAGCATATTGTTAGATTTCATGAATTTTTGGAAAAGTTGGAATTGGAATGGAGATGAGACTTGAATCGTTTATATGAATCCGGGATTACCATGACATGGTAAGTGCAATACGTCGGCCCAGTCGGCTTTATGCAAACTACATCTCAAGCTCATGTGCACTGTCAAAGGAAGAGTCGAAGCGTTGTGTCGCATTGTACAAACACGACATGTGCAATCGTACAGTGGCAGTGAGTGAGGTGCTGAAAGGAAGAAAGGAAAGTCTGCTCGTTCTGCGAGTTTTATGAATTGATTACTCATTCTGAAATTTGCTCTTCAGCAGTGAAGAAGTGAAAATGCGATTTGATTAAGTTCAGGCTTATCTCGCGTAAAAAGCATACATTTTAGCGTATTGAAAGTGTAAAAGTGTCCCGGAGATTGCAAACTGACTATTAGTTAAGTTTCTACTTCAACTTTAGATTGGAATTTCCAACTCTTATACAACCAACCCGCAACCCCAATACTATTCAGATTTGGTAAGTAACACACGGAACACTAACTAGATAACTTTGGTCATTTTAATGGAGCATCGTTTGAGTCTGACTTATACTAAGCCAATTCGCCAGTGACCTTCTGTCTGTCCAATACATTGATCAGTTCATGAATTGATCATCTGTTAGCCAGTTTAATTCAAATCTGGAATTTTCCTTGCATACGCATACGGATTGTCATCTCATTCTGAATTCTCTAATGCCATTAATGATATGTACTTACAAAGCTCATAAGTTCCCTTTCGACAAAATGAAACTATCACGTTCTTTGACAGCGTTATCAAATGAGAATGGAGGTAACATTTTGTTTCTTTTGGTGAGCATGCCTTAAGCGTGGCTCGAGCCCAAACACGCGTACATGCCGCACTATGTTTAAAAGCGTACTCATCAAAGGGAAAGAATTTGTTATCTTTATTTTCCTTTGATAACGCACCTAAAAACCTTGATAATTTCTCCTCTTAAATACTTCATCTTATCAGCCATTTCATCAGGTACTATTAATTAATTACCACGGACGGATTTGACATCTTTCTCTTCATTTCATATGCAAATTGCTGGATCCCATTTTTCGCTGATGATACAGGCATTGCGTCGTGATGTCCTGTTAATCTGTCTCATATCATCAAATACGGAAACCTTTTGCTACAGATAAGAGATGTTGGATTTGTTTTTCATATGATTAATTCAGCTGCAAAGTCGTTGTCATTGCATCAGATTAACTCTTTCGAGCATCGACTGTTAACCAGAATCAGTTGGTTCCAGGTCATAGACCTGGAATTGTTGGCCTTCATAATTTCATTGAGTTGAGGTCGCTACCCGTTTAGCTGAAATTTTAGTTGGAATTCGGAAGCCGCTGGCACTTTAAAACGTACAATAAGGCTGCAATTGTTCAGGGGACATTATAGCCAACTCATGACTCATGAATTTTGTCGACAGTAATCGTTAGAACTGTTATACTATTTACCAAAGCGGAAACGCTGGGTGTCATCGATCGTGTGTTTCTCGATACACGAAAACTTAACCGCAATTAAAAGTCGTAAAGTTTGCCTAGACCGCTCATCATGATTTTACCACATGCATCATTGGCTGTCCCATTATGCATTGACAGCAGCATCGGCGTGGGCAATAAAAACTGAGAAAGGCTTTTCTTAAAAATAAGTATTCTTTAAATGGAGCGCACTGGTTGGGTCTTTACATACAAATTTATCCCATCACAGTACGCATTTTCAGTGCATGTATTCATCCTAGCTACGACTCTGAACGCCTTTTTGAGGTAAGAAATAGAGACCAAATTGCCAACTAGAAAAGACATCTGCAAAAACCAGCATCTTGAATCGAGGATTGAGGTTCATGTTTCTGTTGCGCAATGTAACGATTCGCTCACACTTTACCTGTGTGCAAACTACTACTATACGCAAAGCAGCAAAGGAAGGGGCGACGGAGTAAAAATTAAGACAGACAGTAAAAGCTTGCTTCAGGGAGGAAAATTCACCGTTCTGTGCTCTCTTTTTTCGGCATTCATTATTACAAGATTTTATTACCTATTCAGACCATCCGACTCCTATGCTGTACTATCATCATCCTTTTTGACCTTGTACTATGAAAGAAATGACGAGCAATAAATTCGGTAATTGTGACTTGTGAAGTCTGAAATGCTTCGTAAACCTCAAGCGTTCGACATCTTGCCTTGCTATGAGTCTCATCCTTCCGCAGACAAAAACTGCAGCAAAAATAGACTGACGCTTGCTTCGATTGTTGTGCGAAACTGAAACTGGTTGGTCGCATACCCTGTCTATAAATAGAACAAGAAAGACACATACAGCATTAGCAGCATTTTCGTGACAGTTTGTACACGGTGATGCACCTGACATTGCATAACATGGCATGCGCATGAGACTAAAAGAATTGCGACAATTTGTTATGCAAGCTATATGTAATTTATGAGTTTTTCCTGCAATGGCTCAGACGAACTTGAACTGTTTATCATCAAGGCTCCTCAAGCTTTAAGCAATCCACTTTCTGGACAGAAACTATGCTAACTCTGCTTTGTACATTTAAGAATTTAAGATTGAAAATCCCAATGAATGGTACAAGAATTCACTTATTTTGGGTATGTTAGTGAAATTTGTGGAATATTTCGCGCATAATTTCGCTTGAGAGACTGAGACATAAAGGAAGACACGAAGACATCTAAGATTTAATGTGTTCGGTTTGAGACAATGGGGGGACAGCGAACATTAAAGATAAAGTAAACGACTCATGGAATTAGAAACGGAAATGAATCAACTGAATCTGCAAAAATGAAAGATGAACATTTTGACTTTTAAGGTAGTGCAGTGTTGCAAAGAGGACAGGCTGGCGATGTGCATATGAGAGCACTGAAACTTGTAACTTGTTCGACGTGATAGTCTCTGTCTACGAAGGGAAGAAAAGCCGAAGCTCGTCCTTTGTTGGTAGCATGTTTAATTCGAGTTGGCCTCACTACGCTATGCTAGTGTTCGAGTCGTCTGTTATGGCAAGAGAGAATGACGACACATGAATCTTCTTTCGTTGCAGAGTGTAAAGAGCACTGCACTGCTCTGTTTTCGTAAATAAGAAGGAACTGTTCTGTGCGATTGTTAATTGTTTTCTTCTTGTGGCAAAGATGCAAAAGCACACACAGAACAAGATGACAATATAGGTTCTGTTCACTCATTTATTGAGTGCACCGTTTTTCATAAATGGAATTAATCTAACTGTGCAGAATGTGATCATAAGAAAAGTTCTAGCGAAATATACTAGAAACTGTGCAATTGAGTAAATAGCTAAGCATCCTGTGGAGTATTTGTCAGAATTCACTAATATGGTAAGTAGAAAATAAGTCCATCGTGCAAGGTAATTCGACAAACCCACTTCATAATAATTGCTACATAACTTCGTGGATTATTTAGACAAGGTTTGTGGCACAGCTAAAGACGTTGTAAAGCTTATGCCAAATCGAGGTGATCGCCCTCCACAAGAATAATTAACTGTTTGACTTCTACAATTTCACTATTACCAGGTGTAATCTTGTTTTTATGAATTCACTCTACTGCTGCAAAACGTCTGGCGATACCAGTGCATGTTAGACACTCGACGAGATACTTAAACTGAAGCCATCATTGGAAATATTCTTTGCCTACCTTAATTCTTACCATTCCTGATTGTATGATTGTTGTTTTTCTTTCCACAGTAAATTCATGGTACTGGCACAAGAGGAAAATCATAGAAGCAATTCAAGGGCGTCATAAGTTGGATGAATCAAAGCTCGTTCGCCTAAGAAACAAAGTCCGATTCTTCAGGAGACTGACTCAAGTATGACATAACATCATGAAGATTGACCGCGGAAAAGGAAAGAAATGTTCTACGGATGCGGTAAATTACAATTCTTGTAAAATAGCTTTCAGATTATGTGAGGCTGTGTAACCAAAAATACACACTTTAATTATAGCCCGCCGAGGCGAAGGCGCTAATTGCTAGACTGAAGGAGTGTCAAAGTAAAGATGATCTCCTCAATGTCATCAAGAGCATCAAGACTTGGACCTTCGGAAAATGTGAACTATACCACTGGGTTGATGTACTGGACCGCTTCGATGGGATACTTGAGGAAGCGGCACGCAAGACAGATCCTGGAAGCTGGATAATTGCATGTGATCAAGAAGGAAACACACATGTAAGCATTGTCTGTACATTCGTAGAATATCCGAGCAAGTTTGGTTAAATCTGCTTTCTATTTCTTTAGCTGAAAGAATGTGCCCTCCATGTCCTACGATTTACCACCATGCTGGTCGAGCATTCTTTTTCTCGACATTTGTATAACTCAATCGAACATCTGATCGATATGCTGGTATCTGTCGATCTCGAGGTGGTTCTGGAGGTTCTTCATTTGCTGTACATGTTCAGCAAACGGAGCAATTATTTGACTCGGATGTCAGGAATGCTAAGAACATCTCTTAATCAAAGATTGACTTATCTTGCTGAGGTAATTGACGATTATATTACTGTCACGGTTACTTCTTGAATCTTGATGTCATCTTGAATCCTACACTTTTCCGTATTAGAGCTGGGGAGGAAAGGAAGCTGGATTCGGGCTTGCGGACTGCTGCCAAGATTACACACTCTCCGTAAGTAGAAGCAAAATATTCGAATGCATGTATTTCTATTGTTCAATTAATACCCGTGATGCCTTTTTCATGCCACAGAGCTATCCGAGTTCGGCTACAAGTGTTCATTTGGAATATACAAATTTGCAAGCAAAACCAACTCGAGGAAAGGCAGACGCACCAGCAATTCTCCATCTTGTTAATCTGCATACGGTTGGGAAGAATGCTGGGAAACTAATGGACGAGATTACAGTGGAACATAGCATACCAACTTCTAAAACGGTAATTTACTGAACCTCGACGTTCGTGTAAGGAAGAGGAGGAGCTTTCAATATTGAAAATGTCATTCTGAAACGATGGCGCGGGCATGGGAATATGCTGACGTTATTGATTCTTTTACTATTTACTTGTTACTTCCGCTAATTCCATGCATCCTGATAATCTATTCTGATTTATTTCTAGAAGAAATGATCACTTTGCTAAATTTTCGTCTTTGTAATGTTTTGCAGATGCTTCTTTTCACTCACCTAAGACTGGCGACCAATTTCGCTGTTCGGAACACGCGAATCCTATGTGTCCAGGCTCGGCTACAGGCACTCTCTGTGCTTATTTATGCAAATGGAATTTCAGACAATATTTACCAGCTGTTGTACCGAGGTTTCATGGAGGAACTCGTGGATGTTCTTGAGTTGGAGGATCCGCGACTAACGGAAATTAAAGCAGCTGCCCTTCGTACTCTCACGTCAATTATCCACCTTGACCGAGCCCAACATTTTCCTAAGTATGATGCTTATTTTAGCTTTCCAAAGTATGTTTGGTGTTTCTCGCATTGCGTATTTGTCCATTGCTAGCCGACATATTCTTTATTGGAGTTAATGGTTTTCTAGCAGAATTATTGATGTGACTGAAGTTGGCTCATATCATGGATTTCTCCCGATGATGGTGCGCAGCTGCATAGCTGCATTGACGTCACCCAACGGAAAGAGTTCGGAGAACTTCCCACTGCCACTTGCCACAGCATTGTTCAGCTTCGTCTATCATCTTGCCAGCTATGAGCAAGGTGCCGAGGCACTTGTCACCTGTGGAATGTTGGAAAGCCTCATCAAAGTCATCAACTGGAACACCATCGACGCAGAGCAGATAACTGTAAGTGTGTAGGCGTTATGGATCATCATGCTTTATTGCACTAACGATCAAATGTTGAATAGTTCGTCACAAGGGCAGTTCGAGTCATCGATCTTATTACGAATATGGATATGCACGCATTCCAGTCGCACAACGGATTGACCAACTTTATCAATAGACTTGAGGTAACTATTTGGCGAAGGACACAACTCTAAAGTTGAACTTCTCTATGATGTGCTAAAATTAATATTTGTTTCTCTCGAATTGAAGATGGAAGTAAATGAGTGCCGAAAGGACCAACCGTTCGAAATACATCACGAGGAAGTTCACATGGTCCAAGAAGAGGAAGCGGCGACAGGGCAAGAGAGTGATGCACCGAAGTTGTCTGATTCCAATAGCAGTCCCATGGACACAGATTCCAACAACGAAAAAAGCGACGTAAGAATACTAGTACTTGTAAATAACATTACGCGCTTACTGACTCCTTCTTAACAATATCTGATAATAATTTACAATCTAGGAATCTACGACAGGGGCGTCTACTTCTGAAGCTTCCAAGTATTTGTTACCAGCCACTGAATTCGAAAATAAAGGACTGACGTGTTTGCCACAGCGGGCTGCTTTGCTGAAGTCTATGCTGAACTTCTTGAAAAAAGCTATTCAAGATGTGGCATTTGCAGACAGTATTCGGCACATCATGGAGACTTCCCTGCCGAGCTCGTTAAAACATATAATCAGCAATGCGGAATATTATGGCTCATCTCTGTTTTTGCTTGCGACTGATGTCGTGACTGTTTACGTCTTCCAAGAACCTTCCTTATTGTCGTCATTACAAGACAGCGGTTTGACCGAGGTCATGCTAGATGCAATTCTAACTAAAGATGTGAGTATTGTGAGTGTATCCACGACAGTAACATATGGCCCGAAGTTTCTTGTGCCAATGTCAATACATGCTCTTCTTTCATTTCTAGTTGCCGGCAACTCGAGAAGTGATTTCATCTATACCAAATGTGTTTTCAGCGCTTAGTCTTAACACAAGAGGCTTAAATTCCTTTGTCAAGCGGAAGCCCTTCCATCGCATTTTCAGAGTTTTGATCACTCCAGAATATTTACCACCAATGCGACGAAGGCGAACGGCAGAATCGTTGGGAGATACAGCTTCTAATCTTGGAGCCGCAATGGACGAGTTGATGAGGCATCAGCCCAGCTTGAAAACAGAAGCCATAAAAGCTTTAGTTGAGGTAAAGTTAAAGTTAAATTAGTTAAAAATTGTTGTCATGTGAGAAATAGATGCACTGAGTTAGAGTTTGTGAAACAGTTGTTGCAGGAACTGTGTAGCATGGGTCGTGATGCCAAATATTCATGCTGGAAACCTCAGAGTAAAGTTGTCGTAACTGTTATGAATAACAACACTCGGGCTGGAACGTCTGAAGGAGGAAGCAGTGACGATGACGACGAAGAGGACGAGGAAGGAGTCATAGGAATGGCAGAAAGGATTAGTCAGACTAACACAAGAAATAATCGGGAAGATACTGCGCAACCGGGTTCAGAAACAACCGTCCCTAGTGAGGAGAAGACTGCTGTTCCGCTTGTAGACTATATCCTTAACGTGGTAAGATAATCATAATTTGCATATACACCTTCTAATCTTCACTTCGTGTGCAGTATTACATAAGAATGTTTTTGCAGATGAAATTCGTGGAAGCCATTTTGAGCAACAATTCTACTGACGACCATTGTCGGGAATTTGTCAATCAAAAAGGATTGGAACCCCTCCTAGAAGTTTTTTCTATTCCGAATCTTCCACTTGATTTCCCCACTTCACCAGCTTGTCAAGCTGCCACTTCTGTTTGCAAATCCATCCTTGTAAGCGACAGAATTCGTAGAGTGTTTCGGCGGTACGAGCAAACTTGTTATAATACGATTGTATTTTCTGTAGAATTTGGCACATGAGGGTCGAGTTTTGTCTGAAGGAATGACGGGGCTGGAGAATTTACTCAAACGCTTGAAGCCTTTAAATCAACCACTGGAAGAGCCTGGTAGTAGCGTTCTCCTCCATGAGTTGGCATGTGCTGGAATTCCTCCTGAGTTGGTTGGAAATCCACAAGATACTCCAATCTTAAACGCAATGACTGCTACACATGCACACATAATGATGTTCATTCATCTTTGTCGTACTGGCCAGGTAATCAATTAAACCTTTAGTCACATTTTCTTGTAGTGAATCTCACCATCACACATCCTCTAATTTCAGAACGACATTAGAAGCATGTCCATTTCAAATTGGGGCTCGCAGGGAGGTCTCAAAATCCTGAAAGAGTTATCTGAATTGTACTGGAATCTGATATGGGAAAGCAGCGTGCTTCTGGCTATTTGCGGCGGTGATTATGAGCCGGGTCCCAACGAGTTTGCCCGCGCTGACCTGGATAAGATGTTTCCACCAGAATCAAAGGTTAATCCTACTGTCTTCTAATAATCAACTGCACAAACTTCTATATTTCAAATTCGCATATAACTATCTTACAGACTGCGTTGGAAGTTAGCTTGAAAGATGCTGTTGAGGTCCCAAATTTTGATGGCGAGGTGCAGCCTTCAACGTCATTCGCACCAGATGCTATGGATCTAGATACATACTCTAGTGGACCTGGTGAGAATTCGCAGGAGACGTTGCCATTGCCTGGCGTGGAGTCACCACAAAAATCAAAGACTGAGAAAGGTGTGAAAGCCAATACTTCCCAATATGGAAAGCTTCTTCGTCCAATTCTCAGCTCTTCCTCACGCCTCGGTCGAGCCTTGGCAGAATTATTCGGACTGCTTGTGAAGGTATGCTATGTAATGCAATACCAATGCATTATACGAGTAGAGTTTGTATAGTCAGCCAAAATGTTAATATACTAAACATTCGTATCATTCATTTTTCAGCTGTCAGTTGGCTCTCCAATACGTCAGCGTAGGAGTAATCACCATTTGCCTACAATTCCTGGCTTCGTCAGCCCATCTTCCTGTGCTGTGGCAAAAGCGCTGGCTGAGCTTCTGATCGACGGTTTAAAATGGGAGCCTGTTTCACCCACACCTGTTCCCAGATTGTCATTTAAAATTTGCGCGGTTGGATTCTCGGCTCCACTCCTGCTGGATGAGAAAAAGCTTCCATTCCATCTAATGCTGAAAATGTTTTGCGACGTGGATGGCATTAAGGCTTTGTTCCAGTAAGTTTTGTATCATCGAGTCGTCGCATCTGGTGCGAAATTACATTAATTCAGGTAATAGAAGAATTGTTCGATCCATACAGAGTCTTCAACCTGGTTCTTGAAGGACACCAATGTCAACCAGGAATAGAAAACGACGAGAATCGCACCCCTAATCTGAGCGAGAAGGAAGTTGAATTTTTGGAAGCTTGGCTCGCCTTGGTAGAGAAGCTTGTAAATCCTTCCTCTACCCTGGAGACACCGCATGTTCTGCTGACGAAAGCTCCGAATGTTCCTAAATCTGTACTGCAATTTGAACCAAACACGTTTCTTGGCCTTATGCATAGGGTGAGTATTAAAATTAACATTAACCCATACACACAATCTATTTTTTTCTGAAATATTTCCTTGAAGATGGCATTTGACGCTGTGATGAGCCTCTGGAGTTCGAGATCCATGTCTTCTTTGGGCACCAAAGGAGCGGAATCGATGCTAGGGATTTTCTGTCATATTCTACGTCACACTCACCAGGTAATGTTTCATGCAAAGCAAAAAATTTTTATTGTCTCGACGGTCTAGAAATAGATATTGTAACATGCAAACGAAATAGTAAATTGCCTTTGAGGTAGTATTCTACCCAAGTGTGACCCTCTAAACTGAATCTTAATTACGATCCAGTCAATGCTGTGTACAACCAATATAAATTGCGTTACGAACTATAACTGTATGTTTCATTCATGATTTACTTCCAGCTTCGTGCCGATTCTACTCCGCAAAGTGGACCAGCAACTACACAAATCATTTTGAATGGCCCTACAATTCAGGAGACTGGAAGCATTCTACGCTCGAATCGAACAGTCATGGCTGAGCCATGGGAGAGAAGACGTGTCTTGACACCAATCTTTGGTTCGCCCTTTGCTCCGCAAAGCTCAGGCGAGGCTCCATTTGTTAGTATCGCTGATTTGAACACATCCGACCCGCCCGATGTCGCAGCTGATAGTTCCTTGGATGATCTGCCTGGGTTGGAAGTAGTTCCAGTACCAACGGCAGCTAATGATATTGGAAGTGCTACTGCAAATATTAGCAATATCTTCAGCGCCCCAACCTCTGTTAATGTTGAAGGCCGTACCATCAGTCCCCGACACCGGACCGAAGCGGAGGCGATGAATATTAACATGACCCAATTACAACAACTAGTTGATATGGGTTTTCCAGTTGAAGGAGCCATGGAGGCCCTTGTCGCTACACACGGGTTGCTGGAGGCCACTGAGTACCTTCTTAACAACGGAAATCCGGCGGCAGCGGAAGCCGGGAGTGCAAATGAAGCACCGCCGAGGGCGCAAGCAACGCGGGTAGGTTTGACTTGATCAAGTTCTATATCGACTATGTGTTTCTTGATTCCCGAAATGTTTTCAAATAGGCTCTTGCACAAACCGTAATGGATTGGGCGACGTTGGGAACCGAGGGAGTGGAAGCGTCTCAAAGTGTAACGGTTCAGTTGGAAGACGGCACATCGAGACTTCAACACATACCAGCAGGATTCACCATTAACGTATGTGCTTCCTTTCTTTCTTAAATAGTAGTTAAGTTCTATCTTATTGACGTCAACCTAATGATATTTACTTTTCTAGGATTGTTTATGCGCAGAAGACATAAATACCGCAACTGATTCCATTCTTGAAAAGTGCATTGCAATAACTGATGACTTGCCTGACACAGTCTTCAAAGTTTGCGAATTATTGGTTGTAGTGGCTACCCGCAGAGGGAAAACGTGGATGAAGACTGCATTGTCACGTATAGTGACAGAGGTGAATAGAATAGAACACATTTAGAATAGCATGTGCCTAGTTGTTGAGGCATTTATTATTTATGAATGTTTAACTATAGATTGAAGAGTTATTGAGACAGATGCATCAGCTCATTGCAGACACTAAGCAGTCGAATTTAACTCTGGAGCATATCTGCAACAACTCCTGCTCCCAACGCCTGTACATCAGACTTCATCTCTTCGCATTGATGTTCGATCATGTACGCCTCGAACTTTTATTATGCATATTTAACCAAATGCTCTTGTATGGAACGTAATGCATGTAATGTGCTTTCAAAAACAGGAGGCTCATCTGAATTGCGCTCTTCTAATGGACGAAAAGGGGATTGTGCCTTTAGCAATTTCAGAAATACGGTACTTACAAGAATTCATGGCATGGCAGGCTGAAGCGCAAGGCGAGGAGACCATTACAGCAAGCACTCCGAAATGGCTGTCTCCGCTCGTATTAACCCTGGACTTGTACCAGAAAAGTGCTACTGCAAATACTCGTCGCCGTAAGCTTGCTATGGTAAGTAAAGCAAAATATCCCTCTTATAAAATTATTACAAATTGTCAGTCACAAAACGAACACAATTTTCGCTTCATCAGGAAACGGATCATGTGTGGAAGTGGTTCGATATTAATTCCGGCAAGTGGTGTCTATACTCAGCACCAAATAACCATACGATTGATACTGCCTTCTGGAATGGCGAGAATACAGTTCGAATCACGGCTGGACGACGTCGTTATGTCATTAGTTTCGGCGGAATGATACAACTGAATGAAGAAACTAGTAACAGGAGACCAATAACTTTATGGCTGAAATCTTCTCGTGATCTCAAAGGAGGAGCCTCGAACCCGATCCCACGATCCAAAGAATTCCAAAGTTCGGAAACACAAGACCCATTCACAGTAAGTGGCGTTAGTAATCAACAACAAAGCCTCAATAGTGATAAGTAGGGATTTAATTTCCCCAAACAATAAATTCAGTCCACAGGTACGCACAGCGATAAAATGGATATCGAATTTTGCAATATAAGTGTGAATGAGTACGACACGAGCCGCTTTCCTCACGTGGAAGGTCTCAGTGGTGACCAGGCCGCCGAATTGATTAAGTAAGACGAAATTGAATCTAAAAATATCGAAAAATTGAATGCTCAGCAAGTTGACCTAACATCTTTTATTTTGACGCACCCAGCTGTTCAGTGACATTCTTGCGATGGGTGCCTTCCGACACTCTGCACTCAATCATGCGTCTGTGCCTTAGATTAACTAGGAGCTTCGAAATGGCGTCGAGATTTAGTGATGCAGGCGGTGTTCGCACTTTGTTGAACTTGACTGAAGATACAACATTTGCAGGCTTCTTACCTTTAGCCAACTTGCTTATTCGTCATGCAATGGAAGACCGCGCTTGCCTTCGTTTCGCTATGGAGAAGGTAAACTTTGTTGTAGTTGCTGAAGATGACTTCGCAATGTACAGTTAACATACGAATGATTCTACTAGATGATTAGAGCCAAAGCACTCTCCACTGGCGCTTCAACTTGCAAAGAGTTACATTATCTTCTTCGTGTTTTGGCACCCGTGGCATGCCGTGAGACTAATGTCTTCACTGATGTGGCAGAAGATATCCTTAGAGTCGACATCAATTTTGTAACCAGACGTGGACTGAGTGGTGAGGAAGAAATACTTACTCTCGGTCCTGGATGTACTGCAACACAATTAGAAAACATGCTTGATAATTACTTATATATGCTTCTAGCAGCTGAGGACGATATGAGACTTATTATAAAACCAACTCCATGCAAGCCCGAAAACCTGAAAGCTTTTATGTCAGAGTCGAGCAAGCAAGTCGTCCACGACTTACTAATGGCGCTACCACACCATCCTCAAAATGATGACGGAGACAACGAAAATGTTAGTTTGCGTATATTTAAAGTTTTTGTTTGCCGAATATGCAATCCTCAGCAATCAATTTATTTACAGAAAATTGAAGATGATATGATTTCTCACGTTGAAACCTGCCCCTTGAGAAGGTCACAAAGACATTTTCCTCCCAGGAGAATTGTACTTGAGGATGATATCGTTAACCAGGAAGGAGTAACCGAACAGGTACGAATAACTCAATTCTTTCGGGCAGCCAATCGTCAAGGTTGTTCTTGTTCTTAAATTTTAATTTATGTTTAGATGGACACTGACTCTCCGAAACAACCGACGGAGAAAACTGTTGGCAAGAATAAGAAGTATATCATTCCGAAACTGGCAATTTTTCAGCTTTTGGCAGAATCGGTGCATTCCTATTCGTATTCAAGTAAAGTGATAGCAGAATTCACATACCAAGCCAAAAAGACGCCGAACATGGCTGAGGTAGGTTATCATAAAACAAATATATTTGTACTTGGGTATTAAACCTGTTCGGTTTCAGGATACAACTGCTTTGGCCTATATGCTCGACACGTCCTTAACTGTTACCGATGCAGGCGGAAAGGATGGCATGAAGGTGGTTATGGATCTAATTTCTGGAATGGCAGCATGTAACCACATGCCGGAAGTACAAACTATTATAGTTGCCGAAGTAAGATTTTCCACTGAAGAATGCATCTATTTATAGTATTCAGCCCCTTCATATTAATTAAAATTTTCTAAACGAAATAGATCAAGGGCGCTCTGCAAAGGGCGGTGGCATTACGAGAGTCGCCAGCCAAGCACGCCAGAATTACAGCGATTTCAAACCTTCTTGGCCAGATGATAGAATCGTGTCCATCCTCGCCGACTACCCAGTTAATAGGACACGCGAAACCATTGCCCAGGTAGAACGAGGCCCAGGAGATATTCTAACACCGCCTTTGTTATCCAAGCGTCCATCAGTATAACATTACATTCATGTATTTTTTGTCAGCATGAATCCAATTTTAAAATTGGTGTTGAAGAAAGGGTTAATGGCAGACTTAACACGCATACCTCATCATTTGGATCTGACAAGCGGAGAACTCTGTGGAACGTTGAATTCATTGCTTAGCACTCTTGAAATAATCTCGAGAATTGTGAACCAACCAGTTGCCGTAAATCCAAGTCGACCGAAGCCCCGGTCCGAAGTTAATCCTTTCGAGTCAATGCTTGCACAAGGTATTTCCTATCCTACCTGCTTATCATTTTGGACACGTTTTATTAGGGCAGATTACGTTATTCGGTTTGAATTATTTTAGACACAAGCAATTCTGCTGGAACCAGAGCTCAAGGAGAAGAGACTGTTGAAGACGCTGACAACACTGAGCACGATATTTCAGCCGCCGAAGCGGAAAGCCTTGACCCGACCTCTGAAAACCATCAGGGTCTGCTCGATGGTGACGATGCTTTCGTTGATGCGATGGCAAACAACATATTTGCTACGATAACAAATCAAGTCAACGAGTCAATTAGAAAGTGAGAACCTCATCTATATAAAGTTTGAGGCATTCGTACTTACTATTTTGTCTGACCCACCAGCGGTGAAAATATGAACGATCTGCTTCGTTCTCCAAATCGCATGGACACCGAACAGGACGAAGCCAACGACTCGAGTGATTCGGACTCTGAGTCGGAAGGATCCGTGGAAAATGAAGAGGAAGAGCAAAACGAAGGTTTGGGTATAGCCAGACGATCAACTTTTTGTCTGAAATCTTTGACTGATGTGATAATTCGATTATACATTTCCTGCTAATTTTAGAAGACGACGAAGATGAGGACGAGGAAGATGATGATGATGAAAGTGAGGAGGATGAGGAAGATGAAAATTTCCTCGATGCTGAGCTACCTCCTGAAGGGCTTCGAGGGCTTGGGCTCGCACGAGAACCTCTTGACCGGGAAGAGGATTTGCTCATGGTTCAATATGGAGATCTTCAAGATGAAAACACTCCAATGTTTTTCTCAAATAACACCAGCTATAACTTCAATTTGGGCCTATTCGAAGATCCTCTTTCAAATGAGGGAAATGTCAGTGGTGAGTTCCCTTAATGAATATAATTATTTGAAGCATTTTGATTATATGTGGTACTTGGATTTCAGGTTTACGAATAAATCATCCACTACTTTCCACGCCTATCATTTCTGACCAACCAGACAATCGGGCATTGACCAGAACGCGAAACAGAGCAAGGCGATATCAGTACTTCCAGTACATAAATCCGAGACATCCTCATCCTCCAGCCATTCTCCAAAGGTTTGTTCCTACATTCTGTAGTTGTGTTCTTGCAATAAAGACGATTTTCTAAGTTCGATATTTTCTGAAATTGTAGATTACTAGGACCCTCCACGGCGCAAGAAGTGATGCAGTTAACAACTGGGCAGGGCCTGCCACATTCTCTGAGAGATACGAGATTTGTCGTTCAAGTTGAGGACCCGCCCATGGTAAGACAATTTATATCATTCGAATTGAATTGAATTGAATTAATTTGAGTGGATGTGCCTCATTCAGCAAATTTCATCTCTGCCACGAGAAGGAGGGACCAGATCTGACTCACTTGCTAATTTTACTGCTCTTCATTGGTGGTGTGAAGAGGCGAGGACACTTGATGGTGATTCAATGCATGATTGTGTCGTCGGTAAGCAAAATGTCAACTAGTTTATAAATTGAAATTCGGCTTTTCGTTACGATGTTTCGACAATTACGGAAGATTACGGTAATTATCAATTTTTTGTATGCAGGAATTAAACGTAAAATTGTCGAAGCTGTGGAAAACGAGCGTGATCTAGTTTTTAAAGTAAGAGAGGAAAAAAGAAGAAAAGAGGCTGAGGAAAGTAAGAAGAAGGCGAAAGACTCTGACAATCTAGGCACAGGTAATAAAAAATTAAACATTCAATTTAAATCATATAGGACATTACTTCCCTTCATTTTAATGTAAGTTGTTATTCCTTGTTAGATCTAGTAGCTTTGGCTCGTCGAATGCCCGAACTGGCGATGGCTGCGTTAGCTATGAATAGTCAAGAAAGCGGCGCATCATCCGTCCCAGCGTTATTTTCTCCTGAAGGTTTTGGCGATCACGATGAGGATAATTCTGGTAAATAGTTTTTACTGTGTTAACAACTCCAGTTGTGTTTCACGTCTCCTGTGTTAAATACTATTGCAGACAGCAACATGAGTGACCTTCCAGATTTAGAAGAAATTCCACCAGCGAATACACAAAGCCAAGAATCTTGCGCTAATCTACTCGCCGGACTCAGGGCGGACCTTGACCGCGAATTGGCTGAGATGGACGATCTCTTACCTGCATCTTTGAGAGATGAGCTTGTTATGACCGTGAGTCACTAGCCCAGGTTTCGCATCCTGGGTCGAATATCTCAGTATACGCATATTTTTTATCCCTAGGAGGAGAGCTTTCGTGGAGCCCTTGATCATCGAGACAGAAATGAAATTGTGAGTCTCATTACTTGTTATTTATCATTTATGAAACAAATACATTCATACGTACATTCTTCACAGCGTCAGGCCATCGATGAACTCTTCGGAACACCCAACGAAAGTATACATGTAAGTTTAGGTGTATGTTCAGTTGTGGATCTCTGTTTCTTGATGAAATGTGGTGCTAAGTGATAATTTATATGTTCACAGAATGAACTGTCAAGTATGTCTATACAACTTGACGATGACGAAAGCGTAAGTCTATGATTCTATGCTGCCTTTGTCCCTATTTCATGTAACCGTTTAATGCAAATATGCAATTTATGTCTTTGCAGTCAGCTACGACAAATCTTTTACGCGAATCAATTCTGGAGATCAGAGGGGAAGAACCAGTTCCAACACAGTCAGGTAACTTGTACAAAGTGTTGCAATTGCTGTAGTAGTAGCAGTGATGTGAACTACATATTTTCTGCACATTTTTGTAGTCTCGACAGCAGACCCGCCTGAAGCAAGCGCAGCTAATCAGGCGGTTTCAGATGATAATAAGGTCGAAAATAGCGAGGATCAGGATGACATATCTACTGAACCTATGCCGCAGCCGCCGGGGGAACCGGTTGCTGGACCATCTGGCCTACAGAGTGACGACTTTAGAAATATCTTAGGCGATATTGAAGTCCCGGAAGGTGTTGATCCTTCATTCCTGGCCGCGCTTCCTGAGGAAATGAGACAAGAAGTGATCGCTGAGCATTTGAGGCAAGCCGTTTTGCTGTGCTGTTGGAAGTAGAGAGATGAAACTGGTGTAATAATAATATCGGTCTTGTCCCCAGACAACAACGACTTAGACAACCACCAAGGAGCCAACCAGCAGTGGCCGAGGCTGCTCCTGCTGTCGGTATGGACTTTGACCTCGATGTAAGTCCCGAGTTCTTGGCCGCCTTACCACCACAAATTCAAGAAGAACTACTCGCGCAACAAAGAATTGAACGACAGCGTCGGGCTGCGGTAGCAAGTAATCCAAATGATCCAGTTGACACTGAAGCATTCTTCAGAAATTTGCAACCATCTCTAAGGCAGTCGGTAAGTAATTATTTTGTTTACCCTTACGTTGCTAAGTTTAATTTGCATCTAGTACTTCTAATGATATTATATTGGTGGATATAATAGATTCTCGCGGACATGGAAGAATCACAAATTGCTGTCTTGCCACCTGAACTTGCAGCTGAAGCTCAGAATTTGAGACGAGAATGGGAATCTCGAAATCGCCAATTACTTCAAGATCGTTTCATTCATGGAAGCAATGCTGCTACCAGTGCAACATTTACTTCGATCCTTAGAAATAGTGGTATGTGCCGTGAGCTCTATCAGCGTGTAAAGTATTTAATGTATACTGGTGTTGTAACCAGGCCTTGTTGCAGGGATGCGTCATATGAGCTCTCGATACGCTCTTCAAAGTGCGGTTCGTGATCGTGGAACGACAGTGGGAAGGGGCTGGAGAAACTGGGGAACCGGCCCGAATGCTGCAGGGCCATCTACAAGTAACCAGTTGTCCACGTAAGTTTTAAACTTGGAGTATCAATCTCTCCCCACGTTCAATTCCATTTTAGCGGTTATGAACACCGCTAAAAGAATCAAGGATCAATAAAAAAAAACAATTCAATATTTTAGGAACGCGAGTCGTATCAAAGGAAAGCAACTGGTTGACCACGAGGCCTTGTGCTGCATTCTGATTATTTTGTACATCGAAGATCCGAAAATCAACAATGGCAGGCTTCATAGAGTACTTAGAAATCTAAGTTACCATGCTGGTACAAGAAACTGGATTATACGGGTAAGAGCACGGATCCACTGAAACCGGCCTTAGTATTTACGTTCAGAATCAATTCAGCCTGGTCTTTCGTTGTTAAGGCATTGCTGTCAGTGCTTGAGAAAGGGAATGAATGCACAATCCCTCTTCCATCGCCAGTTCCTGAACTTTCAGTCGAGGCATCTAAGCCATCGGTTCGGCGCAGCTCCAGAAATACAGCAATGGCGTTAAGACAATTAAGTTCAGGGTCAAGTGAGAAGAAGCGGGAGAACGCGCCTCAAATGCAAACCGTGAATCCGTCCTGGTTAAATGTGACTTTAGAATCGGCAATGGGATGTCGTGCGAATGTATTCCATATTCAGAAAGCCGTCACCACTGGAAAGAAATCAGGATCAGAGCACCGCCAAATCTCAATCCATCCGCAGGCTGTTCCCTCCATGTGCAAGTACGTGCTCAAAACTTAGACTTGTCCACTTATTTACTTAACTGCAAGCTGCCCGCAACAACTGAATTTTATTTTATTTCAGGAATACTATGGACATGCTCTGCAATTTAGCTAAAAGTTTCCCGTGTCATTTTCTACCCGGTAAGCATAAGTCATCTGTTGAATGGACCAATGATTCAGCTAAGATAATGAATTCCGACGGTGAAGGGAAAGGTCGCTCTTCATCCAGTTCAAGTGGGAAAGGAAAGCAAGCCGATAGTGTGGATAGTTTCTTCGAACTTCTCTTAAAGCTGGACGCAGCTACGACGAGCAAAAAAGTAAGTTGAAGAAAAACTGCTAACTCTCGTTAGCAATTCATGTATTGGCTCATATTACAGAATTTATTTCTGTACACTAGGGAAAGTCAGCAGCCAAACCTCACTCGTCGGGTTCTATGAATCAAAACCAGCAAATTGCATCAACCGGCTTCGAGGAGTCCCATTTTGGAAAACTGATCTCCATGTTGGGCTACCCTTTCATTCGCCGTAGCTCCTTGTTGACTGATAAGCTTTTGCGAATCCTTTCAATGATATCTCTGGGAATTCCTGACACAAATGGTTATGGTCGGAAGGTTGTTCTGGAAGAATCTTCAAACCCTGATTACATCCAGGTTCCTGAGTCTCATTTACGCCTGATCGTTGAAGTGATTACGGCCAAGAGCTGTTCTGAAGAAGGTTTAGAAGAAGCTACTTCTCTTCTGCTCAACCTATCATTTGGACCGCCCGCCACCAGAGACAAAGTAAACTGAACTTCTACTTACAATGATCAATCTTGCTAAGTTATTGAGCCTTTAAGCTACGTGACTATAATTCCTATATTTCTTCTTAGATACTCAAGTTGCTGACAGAAGGTGTTCGGAAACTTGGTATAGTTGTGTGCGAACATATTGCAAGTCTGATGAATGAATTACGTGCGCTGAATAAGGACGGAACAACTAAGGAAGCTTCTGAAGAACCCAGCAACACCGAAGCTGAGTCCTTAGATAAGAAAATCAGAGGCACCGTTTTAGATAGGTAAAATTTTCCCATTCTCTGCTCTCCCGATGAATATGTTTCTAGGATTTATTTAAAGACACGAACATGTATTTGTATTCATGAAATAGATTCACAAAGGAAAGTGTTATAATTACCAGCAAAACGAAAGGCAAACCCACTTCCGAACTTCAACTGCCGACAATGCTAGCACTGACGTCCAAGTCTTCCAGCCAAGCTTTCTTTCTGCGATTGTTGAAAGTTATTATTAGTTTGAGAGAAGCTATTCGAACCGCAGTTAAAAAGCACAAAGGTAACCAAATTAAACTTCTTCAATCTCGTTTTACCTGTACCTTTTACAGGCGGACAATTTGTGAATAATCCTTTCGCTTATATAATTTTACTTGACTTTTCATCACAGACTCAGCCGTCGTTGAAGGTCCAATTATGTCCAGCACTAGAATCAATGGAGCGAATAGTGGAACGAATGAACCAATCGGTGAGACATATGATGGCTACCTTATGAAATGGAACTCTGTCAAGCATATAAGTGTGTAACTATACTTGTACAGCAGCTACAGAGTCTTCCATTGGGAGAGATGATCAGCCGATGGACGTTGATCAAGAAACGATGGACACAGCTGAATCGCCGCCAGTAGCACCGACTGATGCAACTTCAAGTGCTTCTGACACGAAGGTGAAGGACAAATGTGTCGGAAATGAAAACGTAAGTTCAAGTTTAAGGGCATTAATCCGGTAACTAAATGTAATTAATGTAATTCTTTCATAATATTTTGGTCAATTTTGCAGATGGAAGCAAAGTCCTCTATCAATGTAAACCAACTACTTCCAAGACTAAGCGAAGTGCTTGATCTTGACACCCTTTGGGCTACACTAAGCGAATGTCTGTTAGAACTAGGACACACTCCTGATCATCACGCTGTGTTGGTACTGCAGGTAATTTAAATTAATTATTCCTGTATTGACATGAACACAAAATTCATTAAATGAACTTGTCTGACTAGCCTGCTGTGGAAGCCTTCTTTTTGGTTCATGCTTCAACAGTTGACAAGGACAGCAAAAAAGTAAAAGTTCGAGAAACCAGAGAGGCCCAACTGGCACACTTGCAACAAGATTTACCACCAGTCTCCCCTGTCGCGCCTTCCGATGCTAACACCGCACGTGAGAATGAATCCAGTTCGCAAGTGGCCACATCCAGCCAATCACAACAAATGGCCAACCTAAGTCCAGATGCGCAAAGCTTTGTTAAATTTGCCGGTATGTGTTGTGAGAATAACATTATGGCCATGGACGTTTACTAAAAGCATTTACGTTTACATGGGTTGTATTTACAGAAACGCATAGAACTGTACTTAACCAAATTTTACGGCAATCTACATCTCATTTGGCTGACGGTCCTTTTGCTGTGCTGGTTGACCACACAAGAGTCCTAGATTTTGATGTCAAGAGGCGCTACTTCAGAACCGAATTGGAGAGGCTTGACGAGGGAGTTCGACGGGAAGATTTAGCTGTGCATGTTCGTCGATCAAACGTTTTTGAAGACTCCGTCCGAGAGCTTCAAAGACACAGCGCAGAGAACTGGAAGAACAGATTTTATATTGTGTTCGAAGGTAAGCAGAAAAGCGAGTGGGTGATTGGAAGATGCCTATTTGTTTATTCAATGAGTATGTATATGTACTATTTAGGAGAGGAAGGTCAAGATGCTGGAGGGCTTTTAAGAGAATGGTACATGATCATTTCGCGAGAAATCTTCAATCCAATGTATGCCCTGTTTACTGTTTCACCCGGAGATCGAGTGACTTATATGATCAATCCTTCATCGCATTGCAATTCCAACCACTTGTTTTACTTCAAGTTCGTTGGCAGAGTTATCGGTAAGCAATTTGCCAAGACCGCAAGACTTTACCTTATGGACGTTTCAGGCGTAAAAAGTTAATGCTAATATTTTTTTGTTCAAATAGCTAAAGCAATTTATGACAACAAGCTTCTTGAATGCTATTTCACCCGATCCTTCTACAAGCATATTCTGGGCAAACACGTAAAGCATGTTGACATGGAGAGTGAAGATTACTCATTTTACCAAGGGCTGGCATATCTGATGGAGAACAATGTGTCGGACCTTGGCTATGATCTCACCTTCAGCACTGAAGTCCAAGAATTTGGAGTCACTGAAGTCAGAGATTTGATAGCTAATGGTAGAAATATTGCCGTTACCGAAGATAATAAGATGGAGTACATCAGACTTGTTTGTCAGATGAAAATGACCGGTGCTATCAGGAAGCAGTAAGATGCAAACACAGTTTGTCATCTGTGATACGTCATCATCCTAATGGCTATGCATTTTCTTTCAGACTGAACGCATTCTTGGAGGGATTTTATGATATTATACCGAAAAGATTGATTTCCATCTTCAGTGAGCAGGAATTGGAGCTCTTGGTTTCCGGCTTGCCAAATATTGACATTGAAGACTTGAAGGCTAACGCTGAATATCACAAATACCTACCTACATCACTACAGGTAAGGCACACACATATGAATAGAGCCTTTTTTGGATTTCTATTATTAAATGCTGACCCAACTCTTTCAGATTCAATGGTTTTGGAGAGCACTACGTTCATTTGATCAAGCAGACAGGGCCAAGTTCCTGCAGTTTGTGACAGGAACATCCAAAGTGCCTTTACAAGGATTTGGTGCCCTCGAGGGCATGAACGGTGTACAAAAATTCCAAATTCATCGAGATGACCGGTCAACTGACAGACTTCCTAGTGCTCACACGTGGTAAGCTAAACTACACGGGCAATTTAATTGACTGTTTCAAGGAATATGTTCACCTTATAACATTAACTTTTTTGCTCAACAGCTTCAACCAACTGGATTTGCCAGCGTATGAGACATACGACAAACTTCGAAGTTACATGTTGAAAGCGATCCATGAATGTTCAGAAGGATTTGGGTTTGCTTAAACACATTGCGTGATAACGTTTCTACAGGATAAGAAATTTGAAGTACCTTCTCGATAATGTACTTTCTCTATATTTGCAAAAAAGCTAATAATATTATCAGCAAACTACATGCAATGAATGTGAGGCTTGAAATAAATAAAAGAATACGAAATAGTTCAAAATGTACAATTTTGTTAGAATTTATAATTCTGAAAGTATGTGCGAATATTTAAAATAAAATAAATAGGTTTAACAGTACGAATAAAATGATTTAAAATATTACATGCCATATGCAGTGAAGTAAGAGATCATTTATATTGATTAAATCTCAAGGACAATAGTACGATTTGGATGCAACATGCAAGGCGAAAATACTATTCAGGAGGCCCCTCGTCGAGTACAAGACGTGTGGCTCCCTCTGTTTGGAAAGGATTGGGTAAAATCTGTACTACGCCGCACGGGCGAGTGAGTGCTTGATGATTTGCTGTTCTACATTCTTGTTGGACACTATTTTGAGTGGAACTTGTTTTTAGTTTTCAGTGTTAGTTGTCAGCAATTAAATCAGCAGTTAGTTCACAAAAATGGATAGACCAAATTATACAGACGGGTTTAACATTAGCTATCGGGCAGTGGAGCAAGCCGATCTGGTTGATCTTTCCGTTGTGAAGGTTGAAGCGGAAGAAGTTCCTCCATCGATAACGATGTTTCGAAGTTCACACGAGTCATCTTCAGTCTTGACTGATAACATGCTATTTAAGGCAGAGAATGCACAGAATGACGAGGTAAGCTTCCTAATAGAAAATGATTTGACTTTAACACAACGCTCTAACCAGTTTGATTAAGTTAACGCTTAACATTTATGAGACGTGTTTTTGATCAGCCGGTTGGAACAACCACCGACAATGCCATAGCCATACAGTCCAAATTCATCGAAACGACTGAGCAATTGTTGCTACAAAATATAGCATAAGCTATGATGAGGTAGCTTAGAGAAATCCTGCCTGATCTGCATAATTACAAAGTTTTCATAATCTAACATTTTATTTCACAGGCTCGGGCTCGAATAAGTTGGCTTTATACTACGAAATTACGACAATTTTTAGTGCAGTGTCATATTTTGAAAACAATTCTGTTTTACGAATTCTTGTCCTTGCCTCTTTTATCCCGATTAACTTTTCAGACAAAATTTTCAAGTTTTCTAGCCTTTAAATTCATAAGGGACAAGTTTAAGGCTGTACTGAAAAAAAATTGATTGAAATTCCTGAATTAAATAAATTTGGATTTATGTCGCGGTTGCGCAGTGTCGGTCTCATTTTAAAGCGCAGTTTAATTATTGAATGATTTCTTGAATGGATATTTATTCCTGGAAGGATACCTCACCCCTTCCATTTTTACTGAGAGAAAGACGTGATATGCAAGAAAAAACAGTAATTTCTGCCAACGTATACTGAACATGTAGTTAGACCTTTTCACGCGAGGTGGCCATGGCGTTGGAAAACCGGAGTCCGTTCCGTTTTGTGTCTACCTGTCTAGCCGTATCATATGTTTGCAGTAATAGCGGTGGTTTTTTCTTTCTACTTACACCAAAGAGAATGTAGATATGAAATCACGCTATGGCATTTAGCAATTGCAAAAAACCATAGAGCTTGCCAATAAATGTGTAGCACATTACACGCGCACAAATCGTTTCCCCCAAAATAGGTGATTTTTCAGTATATTAAAACAAACCAAATCGTTTTAGTTGGCGAAAGTGTGATTGCGCTCTGATTGCAGTACTTGCCAACCGAATTTATTTAAGTGGCCCTGCAGAACAATTAGCTTCAGTGACACGAAAAGTTTAGAAGGCAATTGCAAAGAGATAATTTGTTTGCTATTTTATACAATTTGTGACGTGTGATCTCAAAAACTTTAAACAGTGATAATGACAGAGTTACAACCATAAACAAAAATGAAGCGATCGCCAGATATTTCTGGTGTGGTTCCGGAGCCTCCAACACCTAAACGGAGAAGACCGAGCCCACAGAAGGATGTCAAAGATAAGGAGGCGGCACATGATGATCTACTTGGCAACAATAATAACAATAACCCCATCAGTGTCAAGAAGCGGGTAGAAGGGCAGCAAAGTAGCAAGGCTTGTGTGCGAAAAGATCGAAATGAGTCCGTTGAATCCAATATTTCAATGTCCACGTTCATTGAGAATAATTTATCTGCCAAGGCTAAGCAAGCGCTCCTGAGACTTGAGAAAAACAAGGCACAGGATCCATTCAACGAAGAAAATCAAGCAGTAAATGAACGATAAATGGCATTAATTGACTTTTTCTGCAGTTGTTAACTTTGGATTACGTTTAACAGTTACTGAGCGAGTTTGCGACGGAATTTACACAACAGTCTGTGCGGGACGTTAACTTGGCTGAGGCAGGTGTATTACTGGATGGGGCTGCGCAAATATATTCCAGACAAGTGAAAAGACTTCACTCAGACGTTCTGGCACTGGCTTCATTTTGTGCAACTACGTAATATTTCATTGCATTTAGACCTTTCTTTCATTTCGCTTATTAAAATATGTTATATTTCTTATTCAGACCAAAGCCGAAAACGAAAGAAGTAAACAAAGAAGTCTCAGGTGAGCAAGATAAGGTCACCATCGAAGGCGAAAAGAACGAGCAGGATGGTCAGTCACTAGCAAAGGACAGTGGTGATCATGATTCCGACAAGAGCCAATTGGATGGTGAACATAATGAAGCTAGTACATCGGGAACAGATTCAGGCGAAAATAAAGACGTTGACCAAGCAGGATATGTCGCTGCAAATAATCTACAAGATACAACTTTTGATACTTCTACTGGCGATACTTTACCTGAGCTCCGTATTCCAACTGAAGAGATACAAAATGCGTTCTTACAAAGCTTAGTGCTTGATGGTGTTAGCGGTATAAATCTCGATGCGGAGGGTGGAGATAAAAACGGACCTGAATTTAACCCCGACAATTTGATCACATCCACTCCATCCAAGGGTTTGTTACTCGTCTTGCATTATGTTCAGTGTTCATAATGTGTTACTGATCAACCGAACATTTATATATATAGAGACTGGTGACGGACCATCTGTGAGAACAAGGGGATTGAAGAAGGGGTTCTCCATTAACGATTTGCTGAAGGAAAATTCGTTTTTCAAGGTACGATGGTTTTAAATAACTGTTTTCTTTAACATGAAAGCACTTAATGCGGTAATTACTTTAAAATTCATATGCAGTTTCTGAACCATGCACTAAACTAACTATGCATCCCTTCCTTATAGTCGTTAGGCATTACTCTGAATGGGCAGCCCAAAAATCCGAAACCCAGGGTCCCGAGACTGGTGCCATACTATAAAATTCCAATCGTTATTGGCCCGGAAGACGAACCTCCACCTTGCTTAGACTCATCAGAATTACCTAACCCCGCAGAGAATGTGAAGAGCAACCATATAATAATGGACATTAACAGAAACATCGTCCTCAGTAACGCAGCGAATTCGGAGCCACTCACCTTGACTTCTGTTGTACCTGAGGGCGTCGCACTTGAGGCAGACAAGATGAAGGCAGAGGGAGTGATTAAATCAGAAGATCTCGCATGCATTCATAAGTTCATTCAACAGTTACATTATCTCTCCCTTAATACTGAAGTTAGCCAGCACAAGAAAGAAGGAATGTTCAGAAACGCAGTTTGCCAGCTACAAAAAATTTTTGAAACTTACAATCTCGCCCAACCTGGTGCTTCAACTGACGCAGGTAAGAGGGGACTTGGCTCTACGCTTACCGAATTTCTAATCGTCCGTCGTTATGAAGTGATAAATTACTAAATGATAAATAAATTGCTCTCATCAGGTGATAGAAGCAGTCAAAGCATGAACTCAACTGTGACTGTCGAACCAATTCCAAGCTGCAGTAGCTCCGCCTCAGCGCCTAGCTCCACAATTGTTTCAAGCCCGGTTTCCACGCCATACACGGGATCTAGGAAATCAAGCATTGATGAAGATGATAGTGATCTGAATCTTGATCTTGAAAGTCTGCACGAGTCATTCAGCGAATCCTTCGATGAGGAATCTACAGTTATGCAACGGACAAAAGAGAAATCTCGCAAAGAAAGCAAGCACAGGCTTCAAGAAGTCTTGTCGACAATTTTGAGCCCTATAGTCAAAAAGCATTCTGTCAAACCTTTGGTAAGTTCAAAGCCTTCAATGTAGAAGAGCTTGTTAAGCCTTGCTAATTACTTTGGGTTTCAGATTGAGGAGCATAGCGAAGCATTTTTCAGAAAGGTAGAGTCATTCCAAACGCGAATGAAAAAGATTCTAGAGGAGGAAAAACGAAAAGATCAATTCAATTTAACAACATACGAACAAGAGCTGCTGGAAGTAGCGAATAAAGATATGGACTCAGATGATGGGTCGCAGGTACCGCGTCCTGTCTCAAATATGCATGATCAGCATGGGTCAGATTCTATCTCAAGGGATTTTGCGGAACCCCAGAGTCCATGCAGGTCTGAAACCAGTTCTAACAGCAATGGACTGAAATGGATCAAGCTCGAAAACCTGTTTGCTCACGTTAAAAATCAGGATAGGCGTGAAGCAGCGAGATACTTCTGTGCGGTGCTGGGTTTGGTAAAACATTTAACTTGTATCACATGTACTTTACTTGAAACCCTATAGCTAAATATTTTGTGTTCACCCTATTGCAGTTGAGCTTTGAAAACTTCGACGTAAACTACGACCGATTATATGACGAGAAGTCTGCGAAGAAAGTGAAGAAAGTTCATGACCATTCTCAAGATCAGAAGTACCCTCGGGGAGCCAAAATTGTCAAGAGCCGATGTCCCGATGTGAACGAAGTATTTGTTACAGCTTTGTCTTCAGTTTCCAGAACTGAAAGTTTCCGGCAAAAAGAACACGGAGTATCGGAAGAAGATATCAAGAAGATGCATCAAGCTGAATTTCTTGAAGCAACTGGTGCTCAAGCTGCATTTGAGCAAGTGCAAGGCGAAATTTACACGGGTGAATTGTTTTCGAAAAGAAGCAGGTCCATTCAGGCTAGGAAACTATTGAAGGCTCAGGAACAGGCGAGGAAAGAAAAAGAGGCTTCGAAGGGTGATACCGTGGTTCCGTAGACACTATTCTATAGTTTAGCTTATGGAAAATGTCTTTCAGTTAGTTTAACGTTTCAGTACATCGTACGGCTGAAGGAATACCTATATATTATGTACAGAGAACATATATGACGAAATTTTGGCATCTCAAGAAGTCATGAAATTAAGATTTCATTGTTGTAATTTCCTTATACGACTTCTGTTGTGGAAGAATGAAAGAAATGAAAGTCACTACTTTTTAAGCTTTGAAAGGTACAAAATATTTTCGTGATTCAAAAATTTTATTAAGCACGGTAAGTTTGTGCAATAACAATACTCAGGTAGCTTGTGAGCATTTTGACCACCTCAGTAATTACTCAGTATTTTAATGAATTCACACAAGTATTTACTCTAGCTTTACAGTTTTCTCTTCGATTTTGTTACGCTGACTTATTCACGAAATTTAAGCGCTTGTTCTTTTTATACCGGTTCAGACAACCAGCCCGAGAGTTTTAAATTACCCTACTACAACCTTTTGTTCTAGTTTTATGTTTCAATGCGCCATCCACCCATTACTAGATAAGGGAACACGAGAAAAGGATCTACGAATGGACTTTCCATAATTCTATTTCTATTGTTTCCTGAACAATTTTCAAATTTTGTTACAGCAAGTCGTGTCCTTAATTATTAATAATTATTTCTCAATAATAATTGATGGTTGAAAATGCGAACTTAAACTTGCTCAGTTTAAAGAATTTAATAGATCTGGTGATAGAGAGGCTTCTCGGAGAAATGGTGTAGCTTAAAAAAAGTTTAATTCCATCGATTACGATATTTACAAGCAGAATATAAGCAGCATCTTTATTTTGTTGATCCCTTGAGACTCTTTACTACTGTTGAATAAGATACTTATTAAAGTAAATTAGTCTTGTAAGTACAGGCAGAAAACACGAATTATCAAAATTAAACCATTATCAGTACCTTTATTATTTTCAGAAGACATCAAACATCACATGTTCCACTTTTATATTATTTTACAGTTTATTGAAAATTTTCATGCAATGCATATACTGAATGGAAGAGAGTATTGCTTGTGAAGCGTTTATTTCCAGCCTCCGTGGATTTCTGCTGCATGCTTAACAAAATCATGGTGACAAGCATACAGCTTTAAGGACGGAGTGATATCGATCCACTTGGCATTAATTGCGTCACTTCCAGCTCTGAATGAAGTGAGAAGTTGGTTTGAGTTTTCGTCATCTACATGAAAGTTAACAGCATGAGTCTCCATCCATGCATTGTCTGTGAAAAATAAGACATTTAATTGATTAATCAACGTCGTAATGTTTTCCACCACCAAGCACACTGCAAAATCTGGAAACCAAGAATGTCACCTGTATTGCGTGGATCATCGACATAGCCCTTGTAAATGTCAATTGGATTTCCAAATAATTCGTCGATAGCTGATTTCAGTTTGACCTTCTCTTCAGGGCTCGCTTCGTCGATGTCGAAGACTTCCTCCAAGAATTCCCTCTTGCAGGCTCTGTACACATCTTCGTCTGGATCCACCATGCCTGGAAGTCAGTTTGAGTTTTGACTTTTGACATATTTGACACGACGTGGCTGCTGTTCATTAGGAAGTATTACCTCCAGGAATCGCCCATTCACCGCCTTGTTTGCGCTGAATGCTGATGAACTGTAATACTCTGGATCTGTTTGATTGTTTCCACCTGGAAGAATATAATGGTAAAAGAACACTTCATGAAGAGAAGGCAGGCGATCTGTTAACCGCATAACCGGTAGCTGTACAGATCAATTCCGAGTCAGTGCCATGAATTTATTACCGAGTTACAATAGGATCAGCCGCATGATTAGGACCGTAGCGACCTGAAATAGAAAGTAACGTAGTCACTTTCGCGACAGGGCTTATAGAGATCTGAAAAGAGAGACCAAAGCTACATTACCTAGCATTCCACGCCCCTTGATTCCAGTTCGCCCAACCGGGTTCAACGGATATCCGTCTTTGTCCAACTGGTATGGACCCAGGAAGCTGACTCGATCTACCGGACCATCCAAACTATTCCACTTGGGTACACCAACAGACTGTCCAGGAGTTAATTCAGCGTCTGCCCATGCTGGTTGGTCGTCCAGTATCTTGGGTGATGTGTACTCCGGTGGATTGTACTCTCTCCATTCTACTGACCAACTGATTTTGTCCTGCGGAATTGCTATTCGCCTGTATGGAATGGACTCGTGCAGTCTTTGCCGTAGTAGATGGAGTCCGATTGATAAACTCATGACGAGAATGAAAAGATACAAAGATTTTTCTCTCATGAGCCGGAAACCACTAAAAACTAGCTAGTGTTGTTGTCTGCTTGTCTCTTTATCTTGCTTTGTTCTCTTTTGAATTTTACTGTATACAACTTCGAATAAACTCCTGGAGCATGACTCATCGTAACATTCTTTGTTTTCTAAGGCGATGCATCAAGGTTACGCAAACATGCAGACTTATTTTGATTATTCCTACACTTCAAAACAAACTGCCTTTATTACTTTTCGATCACAAAATAAATGTCCAAGTTCAGCCGAATCTCTTGTCCTTAAACATAGTCATTCGAGATCACGCAATGAATTCAATTACATAGACTAGAGGTACATTGAGAAACTCCTGGTTCCTTTTGGGTTTCACGACTTGGGATTTCAGAGTACATTGGTGACAAAGTCGAGTTTATTAGAATCAAGCTACCAGAACTAGATAAGCTTAGATATACTCAAATCTAACGGAGTGAAAAGCGTGAATACTAGATCAATGTAACGTTTCCATTATCATGAACAGCTATCGAAGAATAAGCAGAATCCCAAGTGTACAACTGCACAAACTGCCAGACGCACAAACTTTGAGTATTGGTTGAGATTTGTTGAAGGCAAACTAGCAGGAAGCTAACAGAGGTTTAGCAGAAATTGCATACAAAATTTCGAGAATTCCTGACTAGATTATGAGATTATGATTAACGAGTAGAGAATAGATACTGTAGAAGATTAAAACTCAAAATTATAGATGACCTGCGCCCAAGCAAGATTGTGTTTACATTTCAATTTTTAATTAGCTCATATTCCAAGTTCATAAACCTGTAAACAACTAGTTAGAAGGAAATCACAACCTCCTCACAACGAAAGAGTAATTTTGACAAGAAAAACAAAAGCAGGTCCGAAAACCTGATTTTTTTGCATATAAAAATAATTTCAAGTTAGTCTTATCGAAATGTTAATGCTGAAAGATTAGTAATTTGAGATAGGAACCAGAAGATTTAATTTGGAAGATAAGATTTCCTGAAAAGGCGTGAGTGATAGATAATGTTAAGAAGTGAAGCGCGAAATATATTTAATTTTGCTAATTGTCGCAACTCGCAAAGCACTCTCTTTAATCTGTTTTGAGGCAGTACGGACCAATTGTTAGAACTCGGTCATAAAAATCCCAATACGACGTCATATGAAAGCCCATGTTGGATAAGATGACGAAGTACTCCAGAAGGGCAAATATCGTATACACTGGAAAAAGTACACAACGTTGAAACACATATTTCCGAATACGTTTTAAATATAAAAGCGGACGTACTTCCTTCCTCGCAGTAAGTATTGTGACGAATAAAGACATAGCAAGCCAGTACGAAGCAGCTGAGGTTTATAATGACAAGAATCCATTTAACCCGAAGACTCTTTGACTCCAAGAACGTTGAGGGAATATTGCGGTGACTCCTTAAGAGTTGACAAAGCAGTAACATATAAAGCGTAGAGAAGATCATAAAGACAATGAAGCATTTTTCATGGACACCTGCACAAAACAATTTTTCGATTAACTTGGCGTTCACGTCCAGTGATTAATGTTGAAGTTCCGTATAAATGACTTACTATAGTTCTCTGTTGATGAGACGTAGGTAAGTCCGATTAATCCTAAGTTCTCCATGATATTGCACAAGCATGTCAGCTGAGTTCTGATGATGTATTTTCGAAAAATTACGGAGCGTAGATAGTGATAGTACATGCCACTTATGGCAAACCGTGGAGCTGCATGAAGTGCGATGCATATTCTCCAAATTGCCCGTGAGAGTGTGAATTTACTCATGGCAGCAGATACTGATGGAAGATAGTTACGCACCTGTGAACCATCGAAAGAGGAAGTTACAATTGGACAGGTGCAGTGAATTACTTTACAATCCATAAACAAAACAATTTTACCCCGCAGTGAGTGTAAGTGGCAGCTTCTTTGTCCAGGTAAAGAGACCAAATAACACAGAATACGAAGCCACAAAGGGGCAATGATACTGTAATTCTGGCAACATCACGAAAAGGAACTCGTATTACTCCCCAAGACGAAGCTTTAGAAGACCTCGCAGCGGTTGGAAGGGCGGAGGTAGTCTTGTTAAGGAAGTCATTGGCGTTCTCCGTCAATAATTCTTTAAATGTATTGCAGGTTCTGCCCATTACTTGGAAATGTGACTTTGACTCGCTTGGCTATGAGTTTGAAGACTTTCCAGGTTTCTAAGAGATCGAGGTTGACAAGAAGTCCAGACAGTCCGGAGTTGTGAGCACGTGTGCGGCAGAGCACAGCAGACCAGTTGGCCTTCAGCTGCTTTCAGAGGATATTCTGATTGTGATTTTGCTCGATAGGCTGTGCCATTCCCTTGACCATTTTAAGGTGATACTTCTTGATGGCTCCAAATCTAACTATGAGCTAGTTTGTAGAACAAGTGTGTACTTGGAGTCACTACTAATAGATTGATACGGCATCATCCTGCTACAAAAGAAGCAGAAATCATGTCAGGTGCAACCTCTCGTGGAAGGAAATTCGTGTCATGTCGCATTACAGCCACCGAATCCAAGAATATGAAGATCAACTTACTCGCACGCTGTGAAGCCATCCTAAAACCTAACTAAGCTGAAACGCTCCTGCAGCAGAACTAGGCGTGATCCAGACCTTAATTGCCAGTCCAGTTCAGTGTTCCAGTGAATTCTTAAACGTGATCCGGATATGACCACTAAACTACTTAATATACTGTAAATACCATCATGGAGCATGATACAAAACCCAAAAGTCACATGCGCCAGCGAAAAAACAAGGACACGAGAGTCGGTATACGCTCACTGTCAAAGTACAAGAACGTCAATCGGACGTCCACCACGAAGCGAGCGAATGCAATGGTTCGGCTTTTCTCTGAGTCAACTTCTTTGAACAGAGCGAGAACTCTCGCTCCCAATTCAAGTTTTACTTAAATTTAAGGTGCAATAAAATCAAACGCACGAGCACAGGAATGTCTTCTTTGAGTTTAGGCACGTGTAATTAAATCAGGCGATAAGAATCAGCAGCTCAATTTTAACGTATCAATAATTAATGTGTAGCTGCCTTTGGACATCAGCTAGGCTATCACGATATCAGTCTGATTAGTACAGACGCTGTAACCCTACGAGAAAGTTCACAGTGTGGTCAGCGCGTACAGTTTTTGTTTAATTTTAACCGTGTTCATTAAACAAGCCTAAATAGCGAAGTTGAAGAGAAACGGTGAACGACAGCGCAGCCCTTGTGACGTGCTTTCAGAGGACATATTTGATTCTAATACATTAGTCAAGCTATATTCACTGTCGAAATCTAAAGAATAATTTTGGTCGTCGCTGAATTGAAACGGCCTAAAGGTAAGCTACGTTATGACCTTGACGTGTGGTCGTTTAGTGAGCTATATTATTATGAAGATGAACTACATTCACAGATGATGGACGATAGTGAACTCGCGAATTTAGAGGACGAGCAGTATGACACCGTCAATGACGAAACGTTTGGTGATATCGCTGGTACGTCTTAGGCTAGCCCTGATGTTTTATGACTGGGATAGGTTACTCCAATCTCCAATTGACCGTATTCATCAATTTTACAGAGTACAATTGGGAGGAATCTAAGTTACCAGCTAAGGAGAACGCCATTGACGACGATCTATTTTTGCACACCCACAAAGCTGACTGGGAAGATGAGTTCGACGCGGTGGAGGAAGAGATGGAGGCCAATGTGTCAAAGCTGTTGTTGGATGATATGGACGACTGCGATAGTCAGGACGATAATGCCAAAGCGAGTGTGCTATTTTATTCTCCTCCTAAAGTGCGAACTAAAGCGTATAGTACCTATCTTGGTTTCTTCGCTCGCCCCTCACCTAAATATTTCTTCTTACTAGACGGATAAGTATTCTGGACGATCGGCATGGCTAGATGAGAGAGAAAGTGGTGATCGCAGTTCTCTTCTTGGTAATTCTGTTTGGGGAATGGGCACTTCTTCCGCAGCACAACCTCACTTGAATCAAGATTCTAAGCCTGAATATCGAAACCAACTTGAACGCAATTCAGAAAAGCCTGTAAGCCAATTCTGCTCGGTTCCTCGTTTCTTTACTATACATGTACTCATGATAAGATTGGATCATATTTTGTAGAAAGCACGGCCTATGAACCTCCAAGAACTGGAGGAAGGGTTCTTTAAGGAAAACGAAGCCTTAACCAGAAAGAAACCGGCTAAAGCTATAAGAGCTGAAGATTTAGAAAAGGAATTGAAGGAGCAGTCCAACGCGCCGAGGCCACAGATGCCACCATGGGGAACTCTACCTGTGGGAATGGTTCCGCCGTTTCCTCATCCTATGAATGCGATAGGCCCACCTCCGAACAACTCATTTCATTTACCTCCCGGACAGAGGTTTGATCCAACTCAAACGAGGCACATTTTACGTGAACACGGCTACGCTCAAGACTACAACAGAAATGCAAGAATTTTTACGCACGACGATCCACGAAAGCCTTACCCCAACGTACCTCAGTATTTGCCGAATATGTCAATTAATCCAAAAATGTACGACATACCAGTGAGACCTGAGCCTGAGCCGCTGCCCCCAACATTCAATGGTTTAATGACTGACAGGGAAAAGCAAAGAATACGAAATATTCAAATTATACAGCTCCAGAATGATCATCCGCATAAGAACGATTATTACTACCAGGTATGATTTTACAGACACGAATGGATTTTCGTTCGAACGGGCGACACAGAGAATCCTTATTACTACCACTGAGTTATTGAGTATAAATATATGATACTACCTTCTTATTCATTTCAGATGTATCTAATCAGAACGAATCCCTTAAATAAGGACTTGAAGAACATAGCTCTCAAGAAATTATTTCCAAAAGAGGAGCAATTAAACAAGCTGGATTATAAACCCGTACAGTTTGATAAATCTCTAGGGAAAATTCAGGTATAAGTTGTTTAATATTCTCGATTCCTGCTATCCTGCTAGCAATTGCGTGATTTGGTTCTCGTATTTTGTATGCACTATAGGTCTCGAGTGCGCAAGCTCCGAAACGGATCTTTGACATTGAAATGAGTGACAAAGCCAAACTATCTGCTGCCTCGCAGCCAGCGCAAACTGGTTATCATCGAATGACCCTTATAGCAATTGAACAGGTAAACTTCACAAGATGCAAAATTTAAACTTAAGCATTCTAATAATCAAATTGGCACATCTTTTCTAGGGTTTCAAGCGACTTCAGGCGCTTGAAGAGTTGTTGATTAAAGTGAAAGTCATCGGCAGCGTGGAGGTTGATGATCATTGCGAAGATCACTTGTATACTTTTCGTGCATTGGTCTTTAACTCGTTGATGAACAGCAATTTACCCAGAAATTTGAATTACCGGAAAGGGAGGGTAAGTTTTCTGAATTTCTCGCCCTTCCTTACCTTAAAATCAGTTAAGATTAATGTCAATCAGCAGATCATATTCGTTGGCATGCTGCAGCTTTTCCCACCTTCTAATTCAATTCTTCTTTATTTAGGTGTTCATCTTTAAAGCTCTCCCCAGACTGGAAACCCGCCAGCGAGTTCAACTTTTGGCCACTATGCTTAGTTATTTCGATGTTTGGGCCAAGACTGTAGAAACAGACACTGACTACAGTATCGTGCTCAAAACGATTCTAAGTGTGGTTCTTGATCTTAACGCAAAGAACAGCTTTGCCTTGCTTGAAATGCTCGAAGAGAAGGAGGTTTTGATTTTACTTCAGTCAAGGGTGAGTATTTTGACGCCAGTATGATAAAAGCTCCTCGTTTTTTTAATATTTGCAAAATCGTCGCTTTCTATGCAGTTGGGCTTGAGCATTTTCAATATTCTGGCGTACATTTTGGATCGCCATCGCAATAATATACAGGAGAATCCTGAAAGATGGGACAAGTATACAACGTGTATGGATAAAATTGACTGGACTATTATACCTTGTGTGCTTACTCCGAAATATATTGACGAAATGATGAAGTAAGTTGGTTTCGGAGTCTGCAACCTCTGTGTGACTTGTTTCAAGTTGTGCTTAATAATGTTTGTGAATTTTTCCAGAATGTCAATTAACAAATGCAAGTCTGTGCAAGACGGTCGACGAAGTTTTGAGGAGTGGGCTAAAATGGAAACTTCTGTGTATATTCGAAAGTATGAAAGTCCTGACACACTAGGCTTATTTGGTTTCCCTCGCGACGTCGGAAAATTTTGGCAAAATACGAACGTTCTATGGATTGACGATGAAATGACCCCACAAATGTAAATTTTCGAGTTTATTTTGTTAATTTCTTATAATTCGTTTCTAAGTTCAGTTCAAATCACTATTAAAAATTATTCGACACTGATATATTCATGACAAAAAAGTTTTGAGACGCTATTATTAAAATTATGTATGTCGAACTTTTAAAGGAATAAAATCACGAAAACCCCAATTGGGTACCAAACCTTGACAGGTTGCATTCACATGTCTTGACAAGTTGGCTTACCTTCGGCTTTCCGTTTCTACAGATTATTTGTGTCGGGGACACTGGCCACAACTGGTGTAAAGAACAAAGGCATTAAACTTTTGAGTGATATGTGTAAGAAATACTCATACCTCTGGTTGGTGCGCCTGTTCCGCGGTCAACTTTCATTGGAACCGCCCAAAGACGGAATCCCTTCGGTGGCAGCAAGTGAAGATTTGCTACCATCTCCAACATGTATTTTCCACGAGCAGCAAAAATTACGTGAGCTGGGAAAGTCTGAGAAAATTGGACATGGAGTAAATAAAGCAACCCGTGTGATTAGCATCGCTTACAAATGAAAAACTTGCCTTGGAAGTGCCAATGTCAATGCTCAATGTGTCTATTCCAACGCCTACGATCTGACGCTCAGTAACCAAATATTGGGCAGCGCTCGCGTCAAATCCTGGGAAAGAATCAAACATTGTCGTAGAAGTTTGGCCGAACTGAACTTCAACTAACGAGAATAGTAACCTGGGTAATTCAGCTTGGCGTTGAAGTCGAGGCTCGGAGCGTCATCGGACTTTGGAGCCGGTGTTGTATTTGGATCCACCTCCAGTCCCTGAAACTCTAACGCGTTTGGCCATCTGCGTCCCCAACCACTTCTGACCAGTACCAGTGCTCCTCGTGGAATCTTACCATTGGTTTTCTCCCACCTGGAATATGCAAGCGCGCAAGATAGGAGAAACAGACTCACAAAGGCATAAGTGCACACGTCTCATGGTAACTTACTCTATGATATCTTCCCTTGTCAGCGCATAGTTCTGAATCACTTTGACAGCACCATTTTCATACCGATGCACCTTGTCATACATGTCGATCATGATACCTGGAACGTCAATCAAGTCTTCCATTGGAATCTCGTCCAGTTTTCGTCCATGTTCATGGAAGTGATATGGCGCATCGATGTGTGTCTGTCCAGAAAAGTAGAGCGTATATGAGTCATGAGAATGAGCCCTGAACTATTGCGGGCAGAAGTTCTTACTGCGGTGTGTTCGGAAATGCAGAATCCTTTTGATGCGACCCTGTGAAGCGTATACGCGAAGAAAGTGAGTTGGTTTCATCTTGAACTTCCTTTTCACTCGCGGAAGCTAATTGCTTACCAAATTCCGGAGTCAGTGTAGCCCTCGAATTCCACATTGAATCTATTGACGCGCCCTGGAAAGGTCACGGTTTGATTGTTCAACGCATACGTCAAGTCAACAAAGGTAGCGTCGATCGACTTTAGTCCCAGCACTAAAGTCAATACCACAGCGAAGCTCAACTTAGCCATCATGAACCGCGATGAGACGGAGAATTAACAGCAACAAACGGACCAAGAAGTGCCGAGAACAAATGACCGACTGAGTGAAATTTTAGAATTGAGTCTCAAGACTTTTGAGTTGAGGGGTTGTAGGCCATGAGATAAGAACGCCCAATTATTATTTAGGATCATAAGCGTACATTCTTCAATTTTCAGTGTATTGAGGAAGTAGCCGTTGAAAATAGGGTTACTTTAAGATTGTATCAGTTAATCTCTGATGAATTGGTTGTATTATCAACATAACGCACAAGGGAAAAATTAGAACAGCATGATGGCAAATATGTGGGCAGTTTGGGAAGTTGGGCTGAGAATGCACACGGACCGAATAAAGAGGAATTGGGGATTCCTTGTTCACATCAGGGTATACAACTTGCATTTTGCAAAAGATACAAGAATTGGACTCACATAAGGGTTTCAGGGGAACATGAACGGGGACAAAAACGCGTTGGGAATATCTGTTGAGATAATTCAGAGTAGTCAAGCCAATTAAAGGCCAGAAACTGGACAAACATGTTCTGATAATCTATTCAATTATCTTGTCGCAATGAGATGACATTAATTACGATAATGAGGAAAACGTTGGTTGAAATTGATAGTTGCAATTCGTCGTTTTGAAGACTGACGAAAACATCACATTAATATGACGCCTTTTACAACTCCTTCCTAACTTATTACACGGTGCACTTTCGACACTTGGACTTGCTGGCTTGAACAATGTCCAAATCCAAGCACATTTGTGTAAAAATCAAACCAGTACTGATCAACTCAAAGTATATTCCATTTGTAGCACAGCTTGAATTCTCCAGCTTCCATCAATTGCGCAAATCCCCCGCTTGGTCTTCTCTCAGGTTGTCCAAAATCCACCTGCAAATGACCAATGTCCTTGAATATTATAAGATCCAATGAAGCTGTAATGGGTTAAAGTCCACGAGGAATAACTACGCTCAACTTACTCAAGTATTGTTTGTCTATCCTGACCGAAATCTTCCCCATATGAATATTTTCGACACGGTGACACTTTTGCCTTCAATATCTAGAGCAATGTCATTCTGACAAAATTCCCGGGCAGACTCCTGGAGCGCCTTGTCGATATTTCCCGCAGTGTACAATCTTAGTAAAGGACATGACTGTAAACAAGGTTGAATTTGCCGTTTCATCATATTAACGGTCTCCTGCGCTTCTGTTCTAGTGCGCTGAACAAATTTGAGACGTACGCTAGCTTCACAATTTAATGCAAGATGAATTCTGGGGACCACCTGTGGCTGGATGAATTTCTTTCTCGAGTCCTCATCGTCGAAGCAGTGTTCATTTGAGAACGGGTGCTTCTGGTTGCCTTATTGAGGTTATCAGGTTAACAAACCTAAGCAAAAGAGCAAATCGCCATATTCATATATCTGACTCACATCGAAGGATTCCGTGTTCGATATCGTCCAAAGAATGAAATGATTCTCCAATTCGGTATCCATTAATTTTGCCAGAACCCATCCAGTTCAAGCATTTTCTGTTCCCGAGTGACAGAAAGTGCCAGCGCGTGCATGGTATGCTTATTGTAAATGTCTGCAGAGGGAAATTTATCATTAATCATTTGTTAGCGCAAGTCAGGCTAGAACTCAAGGTGCAACACTAGAACACAGCGACTTGTCCCGAATCCCCAACCGATTTAACTCGGTTAGCGTAGCTTTCGCGGGGCGCTGTGAGACAAGAGGAGAAAAATGAGAATGTTTTTTGACTTAAGTTGATGCAAAACAGGAATCACAGTTGGATTCTTTACAGTTTCAGAGGGTAACTCGAGCTAATTACCACTTCGTATCTTGCTTTAATTTGCTCCGCGTGTTCTCAATTTGCCTTCAAAAGCATAAGAATAATACTTATATTCGGACTTACTGAGAAAGAAGGCATTCCTTTCATGATGATTAGCAACAGTCGTTAAATCTACTCGAGCAAGTCGCCTTGTCTCGCGTTGGAAAGCGCTGAACTCTGAAGTTTGGCGTAGCTTAATGTAATCTACTTTGTTGAAACCGTCCAGAAACTTTCCTTTTAACCTAACAAGAAAAACATGGCCCTAAGTAATTTATCCAAGGTAAAAGAAAAGTAATTATTACATTACGCCGAGCGACATGCCCACCACAGCGAACCGCCAATCGTGTAAAGTAAACAGACGAGTAAAACATCCACAAGATTCATCAAGAAGTGTAAACATTCTCTACATTATGTCACATTGCAAATCTCAAGGCTGTAATGCGCTCTCTTTGCATCACGATAACGGTGGTGCGTCATACTCAAGTTGACAGGCGCGGAAGCGTGTTTGTCAAATCGTCTGACTTGCAATGAAGGGAAATCCAATTAATTTCAGATGCATGAATTTGATTGTATAATCCAATCACAACTCATTCGATTGAGGATCGATTACAACTCCATTCAAATGTGGCCGTCACACATTTAATCACTGCGAAGCAGCAAACGCAAGTAAGCGAATATACCTTCGTATGCTTTGGAACAGCTCTTTGGACAGATCACCGAGCGAAACAATGAGACTCTGGGATCCAGAGACTTCATTCGCGGAAGCCGTAGCGTCATCATCCTCGCCCTCATTCAGAATTCTGATTGTCGCATCCTTCGAAATGAAGACCGATACACGCCTGATTAAACCAAACTAATAAGTTTCAGAATTAAAATTGCGATAGACATTGAGGCATTAGACAATGCTCTTCGAATTAATTGACACACTCTGGCAGTATCAATTCCAACTCAGCAAGAATGCTCGTGCTCGTGTAAGTTGACACTTTGGAACACCGAACACACGAGTTTTTTCAACACGAGCCGGCAAAGGAATGGAGCACAAGGTGAACTAGAAAAAGTTTGACTTCATTGACATTCAGTCATGTAAATCAATGCGTGTGAGTTTTAAACCAATGTAAAAATTCACGCTATGTGATCTTCGTGTGTGCTGGAAATTTCTTCTTTTCCTACCGTCACACTTTGCTTGAGTATAGAATGCATGTGTTCATTATGCTCGACTCGGTCGCACTCCTTCAAATTCGTACCCCAGCCGTGATATTGAGCGAGTATGAAAGTTACTTGTTTCTCTGTCGGAGTGTATAATGAGATGAAATTAAACAAGTTCTTTCGTGCATGTGATTATGGAATATACCAGACGAGTGGAGTGTAAAATGCCAATTACCAAAGCGGAATCATTAGTACACGCGGCAAGAATTAGGAGCCAGGAATCTGGCTCCAATAGCCAGAATACGCGGATTCGAGGAACGGCATTGTAAACTGTGAGCGGATCCACGAGCTATCAAATAGGTCGTAAGTGCAAAAACACAGATTAATCAAAATCAAATCCACGATCTTGTGAAATTCACATGGAACTAATAACTCTAAAGACTTGAGGACCTGGATTTTTTTAAAATTTGTTGATGCCGCAACCAATAGTAGTTCTGTAGTTTTGGACTTTGTTCGTTCGGTCGAATTTGATAAAGTTCAAAAGTGGAATTTTAAACAAACTTCGCGGAATTTTATTACTTTGTTTATCACGTTTATTCATAGAATTAATAACAGGATGCATAACTCATTCGCAAACTTTCGTTATTAAATCAGTCCCAGCAAAATGGCGATGCTGAGTACGTTGAGAAAAACTTCAGAATTCTATTTAGCATTATATTCGATATCAGAAAAAATTTTATTAATAATTTGAAGGGCTTCGAAGGTTTCGCTTTGGCGATTCCATGCGTGAAGTGAGAATTCGACGAAGCACGATTTGGAGGGGACGCAACGTGTGCGTATTTTATTTTTATCGGTATTTCTCTGCTGTTGGAAAATCGTAAATAATATTCCAACTTTTCTCCCTTTCTCTCAATTTCCAATAAAAGAGTAAAACTTTTTAATGGTGTGCGATATCCAGCCGTCCGTCGTGAAGAGAAACAAGTCACGCTTCGCTTGCTCAACAAGATCGTGCACTGCATTATGCAAATACTAGTTTCACGTGGGATGGCGTAGGGAGAGAAAGGACCGTGGAGGAGGTCGAGATTCAGGAAACTCAGAGGCAGTTGATTTGGAGTGGTAAACCGGCATCTGGACGAATTTTATAGGATGGCTTGTGCAGATTTGCAAAAGCCTTCAGCGGTTTAACTCATAAGCAAGTCAATTGGAAATTCTGCTTACTGGTCAGTACCATTCTTCAGTGGAACCTCCGTTGTGACATCAAGTTCATGACGCACGTAATTGTATGTATCGAGTATCCAATTATTTCTAGAATAGTACTAACCACTCCTGTCTCACTAATGGAATAAGTCTATTGCAGAGTATTGGGGTTGTTTACAGACAAGCGCTGTTTTCCAAAATCAGATGCATGCTTCAGAAGCATCTCGCATTTGACGTGACGTGTTAACGTGGAATTCAATTTACCTCAAACAATATCAAAAAAGTGCCTTGTAGATCCAACATGAGAATAATCAAATGAACTAAATCCAATTTTCCATCCTCACGAGAACGCATTCCGAAATATCCTGAATCATTTATAATTTGCTGAGCATATTAAATAGGAACGAAAACCCGTCCAATTTAGCAGAGAACAGTGCACGTCACAAAGTGCACTAAAACACACAGTTGTGGGAGAACTGTCCCTCTTGCTTGTTAAGAATTGATAAAATTCCCTTCTTCATCTATAACTCCACCGTGCGTGCTTGATCCGGTGTCCTTCGTTCACTTTTCAAATGGCTATGATTGCACGCTTCCTGCTCAGATACCAGCAACTTGCATCTTCAAATGGTCCGGCCGAAATCTCAAGGCATGTTTGTGGTAGATGGGAAGAACGCGTATAGTATTTTTCATGAATGAATGAGTAAGTTTGCGAAGATACGCGACCTGAAACCATGAAATAACGTTTGTTCTTGTTTGATACAAACGCCCCTTGTTTTTGCACACTTCATGAACTCCAGAAGAAGTTTAGAATATCATAGAACTTGACTGCTTTCAAGTTGATCCATCCTTCCGTCTCCTTCCAATTCAACAATTCAGTGATCAGAGGATCACACGTACCGCTATGCCAGATAGTACGCAGGCAGAGAGAGAAAATGAAAAAAAATACGTCGTGATATCGCGAAACTTTCTTCTTGTTTTCAGACCTCGTTTTTGATTACGATCGCTTTGACTCTTTTTTCTCGACACGTTTGGGATTTGAATACGTAAAGACTTCTTAAATCCATTTTCTTGGGTATTTTCAATTTAGATACAAGATGAAGAATCCTCCTTTTGTCTGCAGACAATGACAGAGAATAAGATCAGAGTCTAACTCTAACGGCAGTTTCCGCTCGACGAGCCGGATCTTGGATTCAATTACTTTGTCTTCGTCTACCTTTATCTGCTAGTAACCCGAGGACCCTTAATGGATGGATAAACTTTCTCCATTCACTACTCTTGTATCAATCAGAAGGAAAGCAACTTCATCTTGTTAAACGAATTAAAACGAACTTGATTGCATAATACGGCTTTAGTCACCAGGACCATGATTTGTTGAACAGCAAAGAAATGGCCCCACGGCGGCGTCGGTAGTGACGTGCAACACGCCTTACTATCTTCTTGAGCCCTTGCTCTTCAGTAAATGTACTTGGGACTACGAAAGAGGTGTATAACTCCAAGTAATAAATGTAGTGCCCGCGAAGGCCAAGAATACTGGTCAACGAAAGATCAAAATGCATGGAAATGGGTGGCCTGGTTTTGACTGCATGGAATGCGCAGCTACAAGTTCAATTTTAATCTTTCTTTTAATCTGTCTGAAAAATGCACTCGATGACCCTTTTATAGACAGCGATGTTAAACTTTCCATTCATCGCGATGATGTGAGTTGAAAAGGTTTTAGCTGGAGGCTGGAACGATACTTGAACCCATTAAAGAAGCCTCAACAGTTTAATGCCCCTGTGCTCGTAGGCAGTGTGGAATTTTGTACTCAGTCAGTGCTCAGTTGGATCCTACTTTATATTACATAATTAGAAGTTGTGGGCACTGAAGACTGGGAACAATGAGAACCTTTATTCTGTGGGTTCAGAAATTATAAACTGTTGGTCGATTGATTAAACAAGCACTTGACTTCCTGAGCACAATGATTACTGTACCCGCACTCGACCGACTGAAGAGAGGGATAAGACTGAAGGTCACACGTACGATAGTAATTAACATCACAAAGAGGCCAGGTCCAGACGATCACATCCATCGCAGCTTAGTTTTTCTGTTCGGTATTGCCTGTACATTGTATACGCTGACCTTATTATCGCTTATTCCACTATAAACGATAAGAGCATTCTCAAAATAATGTTGTCAACCATCATGGGCCATCAGTCAAGCACACGCAGACTGCGACTGCGACTACCCGGCTTCGCTTCTCCAAATCGCCGTCAATTAGAATCAGATATAATTTGTGAGCCTTGAATAAAGGCCACATGCACTCTCCCCAAGTTCCTAGTCCAACATTTGTGTTCCTTTAACGCCCTCAACTTCCAGTAGTGTTGCAAACTTCCAGAGTGCAGGATACGCCGGGAATCCAGAGATGGAATTCCAAGACCCAAACAGCAATCAGATTGGGTACGTTGCACGTTCTTTTGTGAAGGTTGCAAGTTTGCGTGTCGTGCTTACATTGAGTCGAGCCTCCGGTGTTCTTGTGACATGCGACATGTTAGGATAACTTATTACATTTGCTTAGGGAGGATCCGAAGGAAGGCCGGAAAGTTTTGGGCGTCAAACTAGCGCCGCTGAATATCCCCTGGGAACGTCGAATGCAGACCCTGGCCGTCTTCACATGGATTTCCACCTTTTTCTTTATGGGCCCGGCAGGAATATTTATCCTTATTTATGTTTTCTTGTTTACGAGATTTGGCATTCTCTCAGTGCTGTACGTCGCATGGCTCATTTATGATATTGACACCTGCAACCGGGGTGGTAGAAGGTAAGCTGTCCAAACTATAGCATTAGTCCCTAGCAGCTAAAATAAATTAATCTCAATGTGCACGATAAGGCAAGTTCTTTATTCCCTTTTGGTGACGAATTCAATGCTCTTTGCACTGCACTGCAAACAGGAAGGCAAAGGGCACAAATCAGTTGATTCATTTCACCTCTCAAGTTTCGCTAGATTCTCACAGAAGCTTAAGTTCTCATTTCTCATCAACTTCATAAAGCCCGAATTGTGAGACGTGTTTCTCTAAAATGACATTTATACACATTTATATAGTAAATGTCAAATGACGTTTGTTGCGCTGGTGCGTTGCAAAGGTCCTTGACTTTGTTTCACATGTTCCTACTTTGTAATCTCATTCTCACTACAGGAGCGACTGGGTTCGGAATTGGAATCTTTGGAAAAGATACTGTGCGTACTTCCCCATCACTCTGGTGAAAACCGTGGATTTGGATCCGTCCAAGAATTATTTATTTGGTTCACATCCTCACGGAATTCTGTGCAGTGGAGCATTTGGGAATTTTGCGACTGAGGGAAATAATGTCAGCCAAGTTTTCGGACTTAAAATGCACCTCCTAACGCTTGAAGGACATTATTCATTCCCGTTTTACAGAGAATACATAATGTGCTCAGGTAGAATAAATCTTTTATGGATCACATATAAAGCACCCATTTATAGGTACATGGTCGTAGTGAAAGGCAAATAGGTGTCTGACATTCCAAGAATGTCGTTCAATTTACCTGAATTTTTCCCGACAGGAACATGTTCAGCCTCCAAAGCGAGTATGAACTACTTGCTCAGCAGACCAGAGGGTGGGCACGCTGTCATTCTGGTGGTTGGTGGCGCACCCGAGTCTCTCGACTCGCATCCGGGGTCGTATGTGCTTCAACTGAAAAAAAGAAAAGGATTCATCAAAATAGCACTTCGAAATGGGTAATCAGTGGATACAATGTGACTTCCCCGACGTGTCCCATCCAGTGTGATAATGTATCTAAAGATATTTTCAGGGCGCCTTTGGTTCCAGTGTTCTCTTTTGGTGAGACCGACATCTACGACCAAGTGAACAATCCGCGTGGATCACGTCTTCGAAACTTTCAAGACAAACTGCAGAAAATAGCTGGTCTGGCTCCCGTCGTTATTTTAGGTGAATTAGTTTCCAGTTTAAAAGTTAACGCCAGGCTGGTGCGTTTCGTAACCGTCTTGTAGCTACTTCAGCGAACAGCTATTTAGATCATTTTGCCGTTTCGCAGGTCGTGGATTATTTCAATATAGTTTTGGTATCATTCCAAACCGGCGACCGATAACCACTGTTGGTAAGCGTCCTGAAATTTCAATTACAAAATTCCTTTATTGCATTCCACTTCGCATCACCTCGACCGTTTTCCTTAATTTCGCCACATTCCTGAATGGACTTGTGCTCCATAACGTAATAATGCAGTTTCTTCTTTCAAAAGTCGGTGCACCAATCCATGTGGAGAAAATCAGTGAGCCAAGCCAGGAAGATATCGACATTCTTCACAGAAAATATGTGGACGCTCTACTGGAGCTCTTTTATACGCATCGCGATAAGTATGCAGATCCAAATGCTCAATGTATTATTACGTAAACTGAACACTTCGCCAACTCTGCCGAACCATACCCGTTTTGTGCTCACAATCTGAAAAGCGTCCAAGGCTCTTGTGTCTAACATTCCATTTGATGCATGGAGGACTTGAAGATTTCCAGCTATTTATTAGGGGAATTGTCTCCCTTCAACTCAAATTAAACCATGCTTATTGATAGTTGTAGTGTGTTTTTGCAATGATCAAGGATTAGGTTATACGAGTTCAACAAATCAAATAAATTTCTGTTTCTGGTCTGATAAATTCTATTGTTAAGTGACAAAATGAGCTTAAATCTTGAATATGACACCTTTTGAAGTTGTAACAATGCAGAGATTCAATAAAATACTATTTTTTTCCATAAATGAACAGTCAGCAACGGTACCACTTGGCCTCGAACCGTCACTCTGCACAAATCTTTCCAATTGACTTCGGTTAGCACCATTGGGGCACCGCACGAGTATGCGTACAGTCGTAAAGTCATAATTCATTTGGTTTCCCATTTTATCTGTTCTTTGGCAGCTCGTTCGAAATCCATGAAAAGGAAATGAAATAAAATGATAGCATGCACTGCGCGATTTAATTCCGCACTCGTAACCTCATTTCCCTCAAATGCGAATTCTATTCGGGCGTCAACAATGCAATGAAATATGATTGATGGTGTGTGTGCACCAGATTGTGTCTATTGAGATAACCATCAGCACGCGTAAATCTCGAGTATGAATTATGTCTTGCAATTAGATGTGGACATGAAGAATTCTTTTGCAGCACAACGCACGTTCTGTACATTCGTGATGTGATAAATATTTGATATTTTCGTGTTTTCATTCTGTTCCCACGTAATCACAAGATCACAGACTGAGCGGAGAAAGTGCGCGCTTGTGTGACCGTCATTTCGTGTGCGTGCGAATGTGACTGTGCAGATAACAAGATGCCGGGAAATGTGCAACTCGGTGATAATGTTCTTATACCTGTTTTATTATTCGCATTCCTGGTCCCCAAATGCGAGCACGGAGCAAATAAGGCCCAGAAGCTACTCTCTCTGATGTTGTCATTTCCTGGCTACGCCACGTCTAATGGTAGAGAGGTAATAAAATTATAGAACGAGCATCTTTGAACCGGAATTTCCTTTCCTGTGTGTTGTGTGGTTTCTTATTTCCACGTTCCAGTTTCTTTGCCTGGCGGACGACCTGAGTAAGGCCCTGTTAACTACAAAAATGGGGAGATGAAGATGATTCATCAGATGTGGGCTTAACGGATGTGAAAACAAGAGAATACAATGTGTTTCTTCCACCACATTTCGTAAAATGTCCTCTCCGATTGTCAGTCCGCTAGAAAGTATCTTCTTGTCCAAATGGTTTTACACACGTAGCGAAGAAGTTCAATTTGGTCCTCTCGCTCCAGGTAATACCACGCGAAGGTATTTTCTGATCTCCTCTTTCCTCACTTCCTCCCGGAGCTATTTTTTCTCTTTTCTGGGAACCAGATGCTAGTTATTTAATACAACATTGCTTCTTTGTCATTCGAGGACGACGGTCTGTACTCACTTCGCTCCACTTTAGGAGGACGATCCGCTTTCAACGAAGCAAAGTAAAGTCGAAGGAAAATAAAGCCCTGAAAGATGATGAAACGAATCTCAATTTTATATTTGCACGTGGATCTCGTACCAGTCACTATGCTACATCCTCATTATCCCAAAGGCTTTCTCTTTGTTTGAATTTCATTTTATTAGACAAGACAATTGTATGATGGATGATGCCTCGTAGCCATCCTCTTTCCCACGACGAGCACGAAATCCCTCTTGCGTATGCACTACGAGGCCGATTTTCATTCTCCGCGTCTGGTGCCTACACGCTTCTCGAGGAAGAATCAGTTGGAATGATCTCAACTCCAGCTGCCCATCCGATTCGCTCCTTTGATTTTATATTCCTTGATAATCGAAACACGAAAGAGAGTCCATATTTGGGCAATTAATGAGCACGATATGAGTTGTGAGGTCATTATCATCTCATTCGAAACTGATTTTGGGGAAAGAACACAAGGTAGATTCCTTTTGGACCAAATGCTTGTTTCATTTTCATGTAATAACATGCAAAGGAAAAGAATGAAGCATTTCATGATTTGATAAGACAAAAGAACATGTGGTGTTTCGCATTCTTCTCGTCGCACAAACACTAATGTACTTCTTATGTGATTAATGTTAATCACGAGTTGCATCTTCGTGTTCAACTCAGAACTTCTCGGAACTCGCATTGTTGTAATCTTGTCCGTTTCTTTGTGTTTCTCCATTCAAGAATAAGTGAAAGCGAGCAAGAAAATCCATTTCTCAAAAGAATAATTAACACATGCGAGTATAAGAAAAGAAACACCTTAATAAATATTCATCATTTTCAGCTTGAGAGATCAAACGTAGCAACCATGAAAACCCAAGGGCTTTCTTTGCTTAGTCAGCAGTCCGAAATAAGCTTTTGCTACCTTTCAAGGCTTACGCCCCGCTTCAATTGTTCATGGGTGCATGGGCGAGAGTATCGCGTCTTTCTTGTCTTGAAATTTCTGGAAGCTCACACGATAAGTAAACACGCTGAACGATGTTCTCGCCTACGCACACTGCTGCTATTTAATGAAAGAATTTTCGAAGAGCCGGGAAAGGACTGTGAGGCGTGAGGACATCAGTTTTCCTGGCGCTGACCTTGGATGGATGGTGTCTGGTGGCAGCGACAACATTTAAAATCCTGCCTGAAGTCATCTTGTTGTTTGTCCCGCTCTTGTTGAAGCAAAGAGGTTTGAAATTTGTAGGTCAAAGTATCTTCAAGTTCGTTACCTCCGAGGTGCGTCCGTTTGACTTGTGGTTTCGTCATAATTTTAATTACTTCTCAGCCCCCAAGCTTGTGTGTACTCTTCAAAGAATTTTGCTGATAATAAGGATGGCTTTATTATGTCCCTCTAATTCATTAAAGCATGGCTCGTGCGAGTAAAGTACATGCTTTTCTGTTTATACTTCGTTAATGGCAATCGATTATTTGCAGAGTTTAGAGAATGAAAATATGAGTGTGAACCGAGCGAAATGTCGACACAAGGGAAGAAGACCTTCGCATATGATGCCATAGTAGAGGAGGAGTCTTTCACTCTTTATCAGTCCAGTGTCACGGTCTCCCAAATTTGATTTTAAGTACGCTGCGAGTAAGCGCAAAAGTCATATTACTCTGCAATAACTTACTGAAAGGGGAATCACATTTAATCATGTTGCGAGAGTTCTCTTTCCCGCACGAACTGAATAGTCAGCAAGATCGCCTCGCTTTCACTTCCTGCTTTCCGTGACATAATGGAATCGGCATTGGATAATAACGTTGAGATTATGGGAATTTGGATGCCCTGACTCGCCCAGCGTGAACCCGCCTAGCAAAGGACACGGAAACTAGACCATAGTACGACAAATAATGGCGAGAAGAGAAATATGAAAAACCACCGTTGAGAATTATCTGTGACACTGTTAAACAAAAAATGATATCAAACAATGCGGGCCAAAATGAGATTTCTAGCCTGTCCAATCCCATGAATTTTATATGGCGTACTCGACATGAATGAATGCTCAACAGCTCAACATGTGCTGTGCAGAAGTCACTTGGAGCTCTTGGATCTGTACACGGCTCGTGTCTGTGGCAGTTGCAGCATGGCTACCGAAGCTGAGACGGAGTGGGAAGTGCGAAACGGAGATGAATGGATCACATGTTGACACTTCTTGTATGAATTCCTTCCCACCACGTTTGACTTAATCCGAGCACTGCGGTTAATGCATACTTTCTCTTGTGACAAGACTGTCTCTTTGCTATCTTTCTGTATTCACGAACTTGAGGACGGAATTTGACTGTCAAGTTTCCGTCTGTTTCTTTTTTACGCGTCATGCCACTCAATCAATAATCGTTAGCACCAACATTCTGACACCATACAACAAGCCGCTGTAAAATAGAATTGTGGAGTAGGAGTTTTGTACTGCACTTTTAACGTTAAATAAACGATTTAACTGTCCCCTTTTCACTGCAACATATCCTGAGGTAGTGTCCAATGGAGACGCAAATCACGTAGACTAAACCGGTCTATTGGAAACCTTTTCGCTTTCACCTTTAGATTTGAAATTAAATTCAGTAAGGACACTTAATAAAATAGGCTGCAAGAGACCGAGAAACGGAAACGAGGTAGTATCAACGAATGAACGGACTATGACTTCTCGAGAAAGCACATAACATACGTCAAGTCAAAAATACTAATTTTACTGCTAGTACTCAATTCAGCTTCATCTTTATTGATTTAGAATTGGATAATTTGAATAATGTCACTGGTTAATTACTAGATTGGGTATCACTTTGGGATGAAATCACAGGTACAATTGAATTTTGGTACAAGATTGAATGAGCGGTCATGCTTCAAGGTTCAGGAACTCCAGATTCGGACTCAGAAGGTTGAGATTTTCGTTCTTCGGCATACTCAAGATCAGGCAAATCGTCGAAATCATCGTCGCCGCCATCTGATAAACCACTTGTTTCAGTATCTGTTGTCATTCGCGGTGGAATTTCTTCAAGCTCGGGCATCTCCTCATCGTCGCTCGCAGTCCAAACACTTGACCGAGTTGCCAGCAGCTCCGACCCCGTAGTGTAGTACTCATAGTTACGCCAGCAGACCATGACCAATTCGTTGCTGCATGCAAGAGTTCGGGTTCAAGGGAAGGTATAAACGAAAACCACACAAGCATGGTAATATTCGTATGCTGTACCATTTCCCGACACCTGACTGACAATACTCCAAGTGCGCAGTCAAATCAGTGATAAAATACGGTCTTGCATATAAAGGGATCGTGGTTGACGAATGAACTCCAAGCTTGAGTAAGTTTGCCTGAACCTTCTTCAGCTTGGCTTCTAGACGAATGAATTTCCTTTTTAACTGCTTGTTCTTCTTCCAAGGCTTCTTGGCTGATAAACAATTGAGTAGCCTCATAATATCATAGAAACGAGCACTTTGGGTACTCAGTGCCTTACCAACTTTGTCCAAGTCCTTGTAATATGCTGTAATTGCTTTATAGTTGCCAATATCAATTTTCCGAATCAATGAACACATTTCCTCAGTCAGCTGAGCTTCATGCTTGATCTGGCGTTTGAGGCAGCACTCCCGCAAGTCGAAGCAGGTACATTGGTCAGACATTCTTGGACAAGTTTGGAATCAGAGAATGGCGGCGACTGAATAAACGATTAATATGGAACTGGATCGCTGTTTGCGCATAAATTTGGCCAAACAGTGAGCTGGATGTCACACTCACCGATTAGGACTGTCTGATTGCTCCTCCGAGCCACAGTCAACGACTTGGAAGTATAATGCATTTGTCTTCTTTGACCAAACATGGTTTCTCATGTGATATCCGCACTCATAGTAACATTTCATTTCGCGCTTAAAGCAAGAAGACTGGTTAGCTTGCTTTAAGGCTTTTTCAAAAATTAACTGCAATATTAATGGGCAAGCTTTTAGCCACAGCTAAAACATTTGTGATGGGAACAAGAGCATATGTATTTCCAAAAGTTTCCCGGTGGAGCGGCCTTAGTCAATTAAATAGGCTGTACGAAGTTATAGATTTAGGACGTCACTGTAAATGTAGCGGAGACTTGACATCTTCAGGGAATGCCGGCGTTAGAGATTTGAGTTGTAAGACCTTCGCATTATTTGTTTAATATGTAATTCTACGAAAATTCCAGGAAAAGGGAAGGAACGTGTATAAAGGTGTAAATCTTCGGTTCGCAGCTTTTTCACAACATTAATCTTCACTTAACTACATGTCACTCTAAGTACGAGTTCACGTCCGCATTTCGCCTCATGTTTCTCAACAAGACAAATTGCAACAACTCGTGCCCGTGTCATCCAAGAAGGTTGACATTTGTGACAGATGATGTGCGATGTGCTCATCCGCATAAGAACTTTTCTAGTGAATTCTTAGGACCCGTCGCTCTAACAATGATGGTTACATGAATTTGAGCGCTCTTGATTCTGAAAGTCGGCTTTTATTTGGAATTTGTAGTCACATCTCAAATTACAAAGTAATATGCCTTCCCACTGAATTATTAAGGTGGTACATTCGAACAAGTCGTTATTCTCTTTCATGAGCACGGGCAGCAATGAATTTATTTCACTTTTTCATTCCGTGATCATTTGAGACGGTTGAATGCTTTATGTCTTCTTCGTTTAACAAGATTCAGATTTAACTAAGCGCTGGCTAGGCGAGGTGGAGAAAGTTAGCTGTAACTTTTTATCATTTTATAATCTCTTCATCGGAGCAGACAAATGAGATCTTATCATCTATATGCTTGTGGTTTTTCTCCAGCTATGCACAGCATGAGCGTCTCGTCATAGGCCAGGCACGAGCCGTGCTGTACACTCGCACTCTCGCCTCTGATTTGTTTCAATCAAGCGACGTCCAACCGTTCAAAAAGTTTCACCAATTCCACTACAAAGAACGCATTCACGGAAGAAGTTATTTCAATTACTCTTGTAAAAGAGAACAAAGCGTTCGGTCCTTACTTTTCATAATGAAAGTGAAGGCAGCAAAAGTGTACGGAGGGCAGGATTGTGGTTGGCCTCGAATTCAATTTGGGCTTCCTCGCGCACTAAAAATGTTCCTCAGCCTGATCAAGCCTACATTCCTCCAACTTGGCGGGACTCTGCATTCGGATTAATCGCAAGTCGAAATACTACAATAGTTTGCACATTTGAACATTCTTCCGAAAAATTATAATTTGCGTAACAAGTGACTGGCCCTGTTGCGTTGCATTCGTTCTATGAAGTTCGTGAATCGAGCTGGTAGAAAATGTTGTGTTGATGCTGGCCAAGACGAGCCATGCCATGATGAGCCAATTGATGCAGTAGTCCTTAATTTCAGCACGAATCAACAGGCTGCTACTTTCTTGCCAACGCAGGAAGACCCGTGCTAATTACCAGTGTTATCTGTTCGTTTGCTATTCTGCAGGTTTTCAGCTCGTCCTGAGTTTTGCAAGCCAAGTCAACAGCCGAGGTAAAAAGCATTCATAATTGTGCCTCGGCATCAGAGCGCCAGCAGCGAAATGCAGTGACCTCTTTAAAAGTAATCAAAGGCGGACAGACAGAGTAATTATGTTGTCGAAGGCACATATGAGTTCAGAACCATAAAATTTAACAACATTTTCCTCTCCTGCCGAGTTTCGTAATTCAGGCGTCCACCTTGAACAAATTACTCAAAGAGTTAATTAACATTCTCGAAATTATGACCGTGGGCGCTCTCCGATTTCCCTTTTATGCTTTTATGAAATATTATCATCAAAATGGCGGTGATGTCAACATTCTCAAATGATTTAATGACGACTAGATGTATTTCTCTGTACACGAGGAAAGGACGAATGCAGAGTGTAGGCTGTATTTCGTCCCAGGTTGCAATGACCTACTCGTGACAAAGAACAGGTAAAAAAAATTCTTTCATTTTCTTATGTTCCTAATCCCTCAGGTCTGACGTCAGTTCAAGAAGTCTTGTGCCATAAGGCAGAAACGTAGGCAGACCAACACAGGTCGGACGCCTGTGCTTTTCTTGTCATGGAGCTCGGGAAGATGTAGGTAGTTGAGTTAGTTGACTGAGTCAAGAACAATTCTCCATTTGAGATCCTCCTCTACTCTCTTAATAATACATTCGGTAGTTTCAGGTCACAACTGGAGATGAGTATGAAGGATCGTGCCGCTAAAACGGATCATTTATTCCGCATTTACATGGGTTAGGTGACTTTATAGAGTCATTTTAGCATGGTCGAAAACACGGCATAAATTAGCATGCACATTAAGGGTGCACTCATGCAACAAGGGGACGTTTAATTGAATCACTTGGACTAACGATTATTTGGAAAGTCGTAAAATGTAATGCCAACACCGAGACTGCGAGCCCCTCGCTTGTCGGCCCGCGCCGAATGAAGCAAGGAGATAAGGCCACGTCGGAGCGAGCAACTGGAAAATCTATAAAACATATCTCATCTTCATTATACCATGCAAATTGCGAGGTGCGACCATAATATTACATTGCACTGCTTTTGCTTTGAACCGTTCATTGCGAACCAGCTCTTCTTGGCTACAGTGCCCGATCCCATCACTGCGTCCATGTCTGAGGCTGAGCATTGACTTAAATATAAAACAGGGAACCATAACATTATTTAAAGCTGGTTAATCTACACGATTATCGGCACCATAATTGCTATTCCGGTGGTGGCATCGGCCTCGCTTGCTGTCCAGGCATAAAATGCTATTAAAATATTTCAAAACTTCCACCCTCGGTGTTGAGGAAAGTTTTTCAATAAATTCTGATGTACAAAAAGAAAGTGTAATATTTAAAGACCCACAGAAAGTGGCCCTAGTAAATTGGCGTGTAATAATTATTCATATCATGTATTTTATGTCACACGAGCCTGCAAGAATAAAAACTTCTGTAAACGGGGATAAACGTGTCGTATGTGAGTTATTTGGATTTCATACAAACCGCCACAAAGCAAAGTCCTACACCACCTGCGGCTTCGTTTGGGTATCATCTATAAAGACTTCATCGTTGCATGTTTCATCTCATGCTCTATTTAAGTGAAATTTGTTTCGCGGTATTGTTTCCAACAGTCTGTTTAGCACCAAGGTCAAAATCGTGTTCCATGAAACACGAGTGCGACTAGTCGCAAACTCCGAAAAGAAGACTTCGACCACCAGCATTCCAAAAATAATAAATTCAAGATACGTGAACAAATTATCACAAAATTGTTATTTTACGATTATTTTTATGGTTGGTGGAATATCGTGAAAGTTCTTTGAGGCCGCTCTAGGCTGTGCCTGCTGTTCCAGGCGGTTGTCCCAATGCGTGACCATGAAAGGAGTTTTAGAAGCAGTGGAAAAACATAACGCATGGTAACTTTCCCTTCTTGTAAGCATATTCATGCTTGCGAATGCGTCTTGATGATTAAAATAATACCAACGCTCCACGAATGGTCTCATGATTCGTGAATCCGACCCGGGTAGGTCTAAGCTACTTATTTATAGAGCGGTGTGTACCACGCACAGCGGGCTTGAGCTATATTTTCCTCCGTAATATGATGGAGTCATTCGCTCTTTATCTTTGAGTCTTGCCCGCTTGAAATAAAGGCTCTCATCATCAGTCATTCTTATGATCGATTCACGTTCAAAATATGACTTGGAATTTATTTCATAAGATGTACACATCCATAATAGAACAGCAGCAGTTTAATTCTTTCAGTATAATAATATTTGGTTCCCCATTTATCAAAAGCCAAAAGAATGAGTTGGCCAACACATTATCCTGCTTCCACCTTCCTATTTTCCAGACACCGACAGAATAACCGAACTGGCTATTTTTGATGTGAATGCACGTAAGTTGATATTAACCACGAATAATTTAATGTATTTCAATATGAGTACATACTACGATTACACGATTAAACTAACTGCAAGATAACGGTCTATACTATCATCTACCGTACTCAATACCCAATCTCAATACGTATTATGCAACTTTCTCCTAGAGCCTATTCTGCACAATGAACTACTGGATCCCATCAAAATAGACGTGTATTCAATAGAATATAATAATACTTTGATATATTTGTGTTTGTATGCTACTGTACCTCAGCGCTAAACTATCGCTTCAATATTTTCGTTTCGTGTCACAATAGAGTCTTTGGGTTCGCGATTCAAACACATTGCAGTAAATAATAACATTAGCATTGGTTTGACGGGTCATATTATCGATCTTCAATTATTTATGAATTTTTCCGTTCTTTCTTTCTCTTTCATATTTCATGACAAACTTACCTTTGGAAGGTACACAGAAGACTACGTAATTCATTAAATGCGACTGGAAAGCGAGTTCCCTCGTCCGTTTTGTTTCCATTTTGTCATTACTTGAGTGCCTTCGAGACAGCAACCACGTGGAATGGAATTGCAATAAACAAGACATGAAAGTGAGTCGGAGACAATTTGAAATGAAAGAATTGCGTTGCTGCTTTAAAATTGTACAAATACAGATGGCGAATGTTCATTATCGTGGAAAGTTTCGGCGAGACAGGAAAATAGAACCGTCGATCGGGAAGAGAGGCAAGCAAACGAAGCGAAATATTATTTACGTTACATTAAATTGATCGATTATTTTCCCGTTGAGGCTTGATACAAATTACCGTGCATTGTGTTGTGTAGTCGCTTCGCTAATGGGAACATAGAACTTTGGCTCCTGCAAGTATGAATAAATAATGACCGTATAAAATTCAGCACGAGAGCTTTCTCCCGCGTTACTCAGCGGTGAATACCCCATAATGCGTAAAAGTACAGAACCACTGGAGACAGTTGATGAGAATTTGATATGGAACAATCAATCAACAACTGGTACAAAGTTGTTTCGGAATTGGTAATGTTTTGCTAACAAACTAGCACCTTAATCACAGGGCATCGAAAGAGGGAAGTACGGCTAAGTGGAATGGTGAGGCCCAACTTCGTCATGTTCCAGAGCAGCTCACACAGTTTCAGCTCCCTGCGATTGAATGAACTGTTGTGATTCCTTCTTCGTTGCCTGTTGTGTTTCCCCATTCAACGGATCAAAAAACAGCCAATGCTTTCTCGGAGATGTCCCGGATCCCACTCCACTGTTTGATTTTCTCCGGCGAAAATTAGTTGTCAAAAGAAGAATTATGATGGCGGCATAGAAGACGACTACAACCTTCAAAACAACAAAAGAACTCAATTAGTTCCTCATATCTAAAGTTGAGATGACTAAATTACGTCGAGAATGAAACAGACGATGGAATAATAGAAGAAAGGAACGATAATTCGTCTCTCCTCTTTGGCAACTGCACGGCACAGCTTCGCATTGCAAACTTAAGCTTCTTAATAACTATTGTCACATTCCTTTACGCGCATAGCACAATGAATGAAGATGAAAGCCAAAAGGAATAGCGCGAGTTTACAAACACAAGACAATGGAAAGTACAGGAGTGGAAATGGCAGTGCAAGTAGTACGAGTGATAAAATAGAGGAGGCTTGCATAAATAATAAATTATGCACACGTGTGGGCTGGGTAACACGTCGGGGTTAATATTGGCTATTGAGTGATTAATCTGTCGTGAGACGTGCCGCATATGGATATAAAGATTGTGACATGAGAACAAAATGACACGCTATGCTTTTTGTAAAATCCTCAATCGGACTTAGCACGTCCCATATTTTCTGAACTCTACTAGAAAGCCGTCGCTTTATTCTTCCTCCACGGTATTCCACTTACTCGCTTGAAAGAGATGCGTTGATCTGGCCAGAATTGGTGTATTTGTAATTACTTTCCTGGCTTTTACACTTTGGCCTGTCAAATAGAATGGACTGTGAAGTTCCAAACTCAAGGCACAAGTGAGACGTGCTCAGTAACAACTCCTAGTAAAGTTCGGAATTACCCTGCGTACGAGTTTGTTGAATGATGGATGAAGTGAAAGATACACGAAGACAAATATGGCTGGAGCAGACCAGACAACGAACTTCAGAGTACACTTTTAATGAGTATTAACTTTGGGAGAAAATAACTTTTGTCGGAATTCCTTTTCTATTATGCATACCAGTGAATGAACTGAACAATCTTTCTGCTACAGCGACGTAACTAAAGTGTTTGCCTTTGCCACGGCTGTGTTTCAATTCACAACTCACTTAAGATTAAACTAACGTCTCTTTCACAATGATGATAGTAGATTCCTCCGCTCTTTCTTCTCGCGAGCACTCCGAAAGTACGATGTCGTTAAGCAGTGTCTATTTTCACTTCTTTGCACGCAGCGTGGTACTAAATAATTACTTGCCCACGAGTGTCTGTCACTGCCAAACACTTTAGGTTTCATTCGTACGCACGAGACACGAGTTTGAGTGTCTCAAGCAATTGGGAAAATGGAATTTTCGAATCGGGGATTACATTAAGTGTTTGGAATTGAAAAGCTATAAATGGTAACGGCAAGAAACCTTAGGACCGTAAGTGAAGAAGTGTGTAGTGTGTGCATGATATCAATTATTAAAAGGTTGAAATCGTCAATGGTTACCGTAAAGTGTTCTGTTCAACCCAACACCACCGCCACCGATCTCGATTTTAACCATTTCTTACTGGTTTCCAACAGCAAAGTCAACACTCTCCAAAACACATTCGATTGTGATTGTCCACGGAGGCGTATAAAATACTGACATTTTTTTTATAGGAGACCACCATAAAATAGAGTTCTCGAAAATGCCCCTAAATGTCGCTTCAGAGGTCAGGCTTAGGTGGAATCATTTAAACAGAGTAAACATGGCTAAACAGTTGAAGTCTGTGCCCATTCGGACCAAGAAACACTTTGACTGTTCAAGTAATTCGATATTACATCATCGTCATGTCAGCTCAATTCGACTCGGCTGCCTTCCACTTTCGCATCGCGCGTCGTTCTTCATTAGCTGAGTAAAGCAGACACCGTTCAAACGCGTAGATTGTACACTAATGCCTGGGCTCGGCTCAGAATTAAAGTCTAGACTCACTATTACAACTTCATCCGGCACATTACAAATGTACGTGATTGGACTTTGGAAAATCAAAACAAATATATAATACAACAACGAGCGGTGCTTAAATAAAAAGAAATGTCTGGTCTCGACGATGTAGTGTTGCTCGTGCTCGTGTTGGTTCACTGGTAGTGAACTTGGCTAATGTGTCTTTCGAAATGAAAGTATTGACAAAACTTTGTTCCAGCGCAGCGTCCTAACAAGTACCAGGAGTATAATAAATGGGACCCGAGTACCCTTCCCGCACGGGAACTTTACTTTTAATCTTTGCCATCGCAATTTTCTGAGTCCGGTACACCGGTGGCCGGGGCAGAGGAAAATGTAATTAACTTGTCCACGCGTAATACCCGGCATGCCTTCCACATGGCCAAGCTGCAAACGGCGAGTGTTCGTGCCGTGCCACGCAGGTGAAAGCACACGAAATTAAATCTGCGTTCATGTGTGCTTGCAAGTACCGAATGAGATTTCACTTCCACATTCTGCCTGAGATCTTTTTCCCGGCGTGCCCCATTTCACTCGTCTTACGAAGTTAGCTGTTTCTCGGTGATAGGAGTTTCTCATTCTGATTTTAGGGTTTCTTGGAAAATATGTGCATTATATATCACCATTAATATAGACGTAAAACTAAATGAAAGGAAAGACTTTAAATGACCTTTCATGTTTACGTGGGGCTAGAAAATTACTTGCACCTGTGACGACGCAGTTCCATGGGAAATTCGTATGCTTTCCTCCTAGCGCTGTACCCATTGCCTCAAGATTGGCAAGTTTTGAGTAAAAACTCAAACTGGGCGCTTGGGCACATCTCTCCTTTGTACGGTGCTTTCTCAGCAACAACCTTCCAAACCTGGGTCTCTTAATATGGCTATATTGGATCTGGAACGACCATTCATATGTGCACACTGCTCACAGATGTGTCGGAGAGAGTTGCGTGTGTGTGTGTTTAATTTGGCGAAACGACCAACTGTGGAAATAAACGGATCGGCTGCAAATGAGACAGCTAGTTAGGCAAAGTTTGCCTTTATCTCGGTCTCGTGGTACGCAAATTACATTCCGGCAAGTGAACCGTATTTGAATATCCGGAAGATTCGATAAATCTCATTGTGCAATAAAATTATGCATGGACCAATAGAGCGGACTTTGTGAAGCTTGGCATGGACGGACGGTGAGGATAAGTGGATTAGATTTTTCTAAAAAGAAGGGAAAAGGAAGGAACGCATGGTATTTTAAGCCGCATTCATGTTTTTATTTATTTAACAAGCCAGACGAGTTTCTTGCTTGAGCCTAGAGAAAATTGCAGAATACCTAATAAGCAACCTATTTTTCTTCAGCGAAATTCATCTTTGCGTCTTTTTCTTTATAATGCAAATTGAATTGAATCTGGTTGCCAGACACTCACCCAACAGGGCACTACTCCCATGCACTTCCTCAAACATGATCCTAGCTACAAACTCCTTTTCGTCTCATCCCACAAAATGTAGAACTCGTTCAATATGGCCCTGAAAGTGTGTGCAATTCGGGAACGGGAAGGTAAACAAGCCAAGAGAATAAGTCAGCGATCCGTTCTGTACAATTATGTGAGAGAAAGGCGCAGAATTTTTCCTTAAAGAAGGGAGCATTAAGTAAGTCCCTGTATCAAAATCCACCAAAACACCAAACACAATTTAATTTCGCCTTTCGTTCTCATCTGCTGCTACGACTTCGATCTTACAGGGGAGGATGTATGTGCAGAGGTACCAAAACTGGCTATTTTTATACAAACCATTACGGTCTCAAACTGCTCGTTAATTCTATTGTAGAAAGTAAAGGAAAAGTATGCAGCATGCGTAGTTAACCTTTTTATGTTCGAATTATAGCGCTCCTGCCCCATTTTTACGCTGTGCATAAAAGAAAGATTTTGCTTCCCCAGAAACGTTTCTCATCATCATTACAATCTGCAAACCACTGCGTGTCAGTAGTTACTTTTGTATATAATATTACACAGTGCCAAAAATGTCATGCGATATTTTCCATAATTATAAGTAAGCACCGCGCTTCTACGTTTCCTTTACGGTGCATCGCATCTGGAATGCATGGAAAGCTGGAGCGCTTTATATGGCGGTTACTTGCGTATTTTTGAAGTTCGTTTAATAAATAAGTTCAGCACGCGAATAAGAAAAAGAGCAGACATGCTTCATCAACCTGCTACTGTTTGTCTGCGCTTTCTCCGTGACGATTTAAACTCTGAGTATTTACACGTAATCCCCAACCCACATACATTACGCATAATGGTACATGGTTTATCTCTGCGAATCTTATCTCCTAAAGGAATACGTACATGTGCGAAATTTAAAAGTGCACGTAACAACGGCCATCTTTAATTAAATCAACAATTAAGGGTAGGTTAAGGTCTGCGCTCGGCCGACAGCTTTTCAGGGAAACTGGTAGGAAGGCGGGGCTCCTTCGAGTGGCCACCGCGAAGCCTTGATTTGACTCCGCTGGATGTTTTCCTTTGAGTTGAACTCAAGAACAAAGACCTAACGGTGAAGATTGTCGACGAATGCAAAAAAAAAATTACACCGGCTACGGTGGTGGATGTTAGGAAGGAATTTCTTGACAGAATTGGATAATGCATGTTTGCAAAGGGCAAACGCTTTGAGCACTTGATTCGTTCAAAGTGAAATTAAGCTTAGCTTAGTCAAAAATTAAAAGTGGCTGATACAGACCCTAACCTACCCTTAATTAATTGTTGATTTAATTAAAGATGGCTGCTGTTACGTGCACTTTTAAATATCGCACACTGTACTTTATATTCTCAATAAATGTTGCGAAACCAAACTTCTTGACTTTGCCCTGCCAAGCATCAACACTACACAACTTGTTTCTACCGTCGTTTGTCTTCAGTGTTGTCTCTTTCGCTGCGGTTCTCACATTTTGTATTTATTTCTACCGATAGCTCTTTAACTTTACTCGGTTCACCTTCAATAGGGCGACTAAGCAACAGCAATACAAATATTCTGGTATTTTGAAAGTTCGTTTTCTCCTTAAAAAGTAAACACAAAATGCAGGCTCCATACAAACTTTATAGAAATATAATAGTTACGGTCCCTTGAGAATCATTCGATTCGCTGAATGTGACTTGTTCGTTCTCCTCAACATAATAAAATATATTCTCCTCTTTGTATCGCGCTATTTCTCTCATTTGCCATCGTTCCACGCAGTGCACGGATTTCTGGTGACTGCCGAAAGGACTTTGTACACGGAATCCGATGTCCAGAATCAAATAAAAAGTAATATGATTCGTAAATCCACGATGAATACACCCGATAAATGTGAAAGAAAACCCATATTCCAGGTGCACAGCAAAGCGTGCAGGCTAGTTATTTGCGCGCTGCCATAAAACAGCGGTCATAAACGCGGATCACCGTAACCCTGCTCTGGTCCAGCCAGACTTCAATTCTGTCGCGTTGGCGGATGAAATTGGAGCTTATTTTATAGTTATTAGTCGTTTATCCGAACGATTCTAAAATTCGTACAAGGCGAGCAGAAATCTGGAACTGATACTCACGGCTTACTTTCCTGGCTTTGTTGTGTACACAGCAAGCGAAATTTTTCAATGACAATAGAGCGATTTCATCACCAATTCTGTTTAACATCTGCTGCTATTAAACCCAATGAGGCAAACGAATGTTCGAGGGAAGACGGCTATTTCTGAATTCAGTACCATGCATTTTAAATCCGGCGAATGTTCCCAACAGATCAACTTACACAACATTTTTAATATCCATCAACTACAATATTCCGCAGTGGCGGTTCGATTTCCGTGGAACACTCCATTTAATCTCACTTCGCCGTTGCCCGCAGGGTACGCACGGTCTGAACCTCGTAAGAAGTAGTAAACCATGTGTGCGTGATCTTTATCCAAATTGATTCAATATTTGCTACATCTTCCTTACTCCAACTTGAGCGTGCTGTTTATTGCTTCCCCCGATTCCCCGATCGATTATGCCTGTAACTTTGAATTTCAATGTTTCCCGATCTAAAGACCATAAATTCCCTACCAGGAGTATGTTTTATAGCAATCATGCATTTTTTCACCCTCGCGCTCAGGCAGAAGGCAGTTCGGGGATACCGGAGATGCAATAATAGTAATGACGTGACATAAATATGAATGAATTGCCAGAATTGCATACTTCAGATGCATGTGCTCGTTTTGGTGCTTGAGAATGACCAAAATTGCGTCTCGATGTGCATGAATTTGAGCATGGAATTTCATTGAAAATAAATGAGTAACGCAGCGTCCAAAAGTTCTTACACTTGGAAAAGAATGCTAGGAAGAAAGAAAATTAAACTGGTTTAAGCTGCAGCCAGTTATAGAGTCCACAAACCAAGAAGCAGAAACGCCATGCATTGGTGGCTTTAGGAAAGAAAGCCTAAAGATTTTGAGAATTTAATGCGCGAAAGCCGAACACTGGCGCTATGCAGATGACAGTAGACCTGTGTAAAAGGATTTTCTCCTTGCTTGCCTCCATTCTCACCGCTTATAAGTGAGCTTCGAGGATTTTGTGTCTGACTGGGAACAGCATGAGTGAAATTGTATTAAATGGAAAGTAATGAGATACGGCTACCGCCATGGCAGCAGGAAAGGCAAGACATTCTGTTGACCGAAAATCATCCTACCGTACTGAGCAACCACAGCGCGTCGGACAGAAAAACGAGTCCTGTTTTATTCTCTATTCTATTCATGCATGGACTGTGGCAGGTTTACAATACTCTGTCAAGCTTTGCAGAGACCGTGGTTTACGCGCCACGGATCTATCGCAGTCAATACAGTATCGCAGAGACATGATGCACGTTAAATCCTGTTCAAACGAGTCTCTAGGTCAAACCGCACTAGCACACATTCCCCATAGATTATTTGTACAAGTTAAGCAAGCTTGTACAGGAAACTGTATGGAAATTCATCCAAAACAGAATTGTGAGACAGACAGCGGCAAACTTACGGTGACATAAATGATGGCATCCGTCGAGTAGTCTGGTGGACCAATTTCATGATGTGTGTTGTGATGGTGTTGATAATGCCTCGCCATTTCTTGTGCCGATGAGTACTTATATTCAGTAATCAGAGGTCAACGAGTCTGTTGACTACGTGTCCGCTGTGCATGAGTCCTTGAAATCACTGCAGCCTTTGGAGAAGTTTGGTCGACTGAGGTTGGATTATGTCGCGTGAGACGGTTCAAGGCCTAATATTCTGCTATCTGTAAAAGGTACAAAGAGAGCTCTTTTAAACAGTGATCCATCTCCGCTCGGTGTGCTTGAGTGGAGGAGTGAATGAAAATTGAGAAAAGTGCTCGAGACATTGTCGAGTAGATTCTCCGAATACAAAAGAAAGTGTCTCAACATGAATCGAAAATGTAAAGACGAGTCGGTCGGAAATCCTTCCTGCCTGATTCACTTGCAAAATATTTTGTGCGTGCAAGTAAACTGAAACTTAAATTGAGTTTTCGTGTCATCATTTTGATCCTTACCTTGCCCTGTGAGCTCGCGCACTGCTCTTCATGCAATATCTCCCTTTATTTTTTGAGATATCAAAAAATACATAAAACAAAGGGAATAATCGAAAGAAGGAGTTAAGACAGACAATAATAGAGTTTTTGAAGAAAAGATATATAAAATAGATTGAAGTTGAGCACAAAGAGGTAAAGAAGAAAGGGTGTTGTGAAATCAAAACGTGTTTGGATTTCCTACTTTTTATGTCCGTAAAATTCAATACAAGAAAATCGTCATCTACTCCATGTACTCATTGAGTCCTTTGTATATAGGCTGCATCGCGATCTGCTTCAGTACTCAGTACTCAGGAACCGAAGATGGTTTTAAGATGGTAATAATCTTATTACCGTTCTCCTTCCTCTACCAATTTCCCACCAGCACGAAACGATTTCGATTTCGAAGATGCCACTCCATAGACACTCATCTGACTGAATTGTGTGAATGGATGATGCATTATTGGAACAATCCAAAATGTGCTTGTACTTTCGCAATTCCTTGTGTGTGTGCCATTTCATTTTTTGCGAACAGGTTGAGTATGTTTCCACTTTTCTTGATTCAACATAGAAAAATATCGAGCCTCTATTATTTATGTGTTTATTATTGGGTAAAAGCGATGGGCGCAACATGACAGTGGGCAGTGACTATTAAACATTGAATTTGGCAAGTAACAAGGCACAGATGAATAAACCCTGACTTGCGCACCCTGCACATTTGAGAATGATATGAAGCTGGGAATGTGACGCCCATGCTTCCCACATTGACGGACCATTTAGCTTTCATCTGTTGAAATCGAATCTACGCCTCAGACTTGAAATCGGAACCGCATCGAGAATATAACCTTGTTTTTCCATGAGGATCAGATCGGTAGGCAACTCGTTATGATAGTTTGTATGAGCATAAGGTTGATGAGTAGATTTCAATAATTCTCAACTCAAATTCTAGCATGACTTCGAGATTAAGATGTGCTCGTTTAGTCATTATTTTTAATATGAAATTCCCCTCGTAAACCGCTCTCTGTAGAAGTACTCGAGTCGAAGATCGAATCGATTTCACGAAGATTTAATAAATTCTCCAATTGTCTGTCGCATATTTCCCCAGAAATATGAACTGCCTGCGTCTTTATCAACTTGAGTTTCGGACTCAGAATGCTTTTAACAGCAGTAGTCTGCATCTGACAGAAGACACGCGTATTTATTTTTCCATGCAAATTCTTTAGAATTTTTAACTGTACTTGTCCTCCTTTTGTTTCCTTCCTTGCCATCTTCAGGACACACTTTCCGGCCCAACTGCGATAATATTGGACTGAAAAGCTTAATGTTCTCCATTCTTATTTGTGTGATGAATTTACATTCATGGAGTGTTTACAATTTCACTACGATATAATGCATGCACATAAGGACAATTTCCTGTTTATGCCTTGGCTTAGATGCTCGAGGAAATTAAAAGTACGCAGTATGGAGTTTATAATTTTAGTTTTCTCTCAAACGGAAAATTCTTAAAGTATATCCTCTTTGCACGTATCCGTTGACGTGACTTCGGAACTGTGTGGGATCCATGTTCCTCTCGACCTTTCGCTCGTTCATGATGAACAAGGTTCACTTTTCCGACTTTCGTTCTGTTTTCTGCATTTCTATCGTTTGCACCTGACCGTTTCACTTTCATCATTAAAAACTTATAGAAATCTGAAATGATCCTTTCAATTGCTGCATGAAAAGACTCTTACATGAATATCTTTTTGTACTGAACGTTGCTCCGCTTACCTGGAATGAGAAAGTTAAGTCCACAATTTGCAGGTACTTCAATGTAGAACTTGATAAAGTTTGTGTCTTGCTGAATTTTGAATCTTCGATCTCACACGAGTTGCAAGTCTCCCGTACCCCGCTCGTAAGTGGACAATTTCCAATAACATAAAACACTTATTATGTGGATTATACTCCTCTGTTTGTATGGTCCCGTCCTGTTACAGCGGAATACTTCTGCTTTTTCTCCAGCTCAAGAGACTGCATTCAGAACTTCTTAAATGTGTTAAAGTAATGACTTTTAATCTTCTCGCACGCGTCCTGTCTCGAGTCGTTCGAGTGTATTGCGTGAAGGTAATATCAGGAATGAGAATTGAAAGAGGAACTGAAAGCGGAGACGGAAACTGGTTCACATGTAAATGTGCTTCACAAACCCGATTTTAAAGAGAAAAGTCACTCTAGGAACGCGAAGCTTCAACGATGTCCCTCGTTGCGCGGCTGGTGTTGGAAGAAGACTATACTGCTTCGACGTCAGACGGCCACATTTTGTATGATTCTCAACTCACTTTCACAGTTCTTTCTTGTATTTGGGCTCCTTTCATTTGTGCAACCATTCTGTGAGTTCACGACTTTCCCACTACGAGAGTAGCGAATATCGTCTCACGCGATCGTACTGGACTACACTGTCGAAGAGAAAGCAGGGGAAAGGTATTTCCCCATCAAGCACGAATTATACGGCAGTGTTTTGAATTTGAATGATGTACTCGTATCCGTTGTGCTATAAAGGGACATGAAGAAGAGCACACTAGCCGGCCCATTTGCCTTTCACAAGTTAAACTCCGTGATGGTAAATCGGTATTTGTGTTACAAAAGCCATGGCTTTTTAAATCCATTAAATCATGACTCGGATTTTTTATTTATTTCTCCGTGTTTCCAACCAATCAAATTGAGAGTGAAATCTGTGACCAACCATCCACTTAAAAGTGCAAAGTCAACTCATTAATTAGAGCTCTCAACGGCAAATTTAACATGGCCATCAGACAGTAATTACTAGTATGAAATGCTGAAATACCGGTCACACACAAACACACTGAATCGCCTGCTGGTTGCTTCATAGAGAAGTTGAGACAGATTGCGTCTTGAGCTTGAAACCAATTTGTCTCATGTTTGAGAGTGGAATTCAATTTCGAGAGGATAGATCCAATTATTAACTAGGAGACAGAGAGTGCCCGCAATCATTGAACACGTATAGCACTCGTGAGTTCAATCCCGACTTCCGAGCAGTGTGTATACGTCAAATTGCGCCTCCAAGTGTAAGATGTAATCTTGACACTTAATTCCTCATGCACGTGGAAAGCAGAGTACAGGTTCAGACACATTCGAACCCTGCGATTTTCGTACGTGGATGTGAAATGTGCGGCTGCAGTAAAGCAATCTTCACTCTGCAACCTTAACTGCAGAAAGTATGGAGTACGAAATCTGATTAAAACAGATTGAATTCTGCAGGATTCATGGTTGTAATAAAAATAGTATTAGATCTTTCGGGAGACACTAATTCTCATTTTAAGAGAGCAATAACGGGATGTCAGAAGAAATTATGAAAAATGTACGCCCAAGGCCCGACCACATTACGAATTTCAGTCTTGGCCCCAGGTCTTGGCTATGCATGCGAGAAACCATCTTTTAGTTTGCCTAATTACTTTTCTGTGACTTGAATCTCTAATTTGACTGAGATTTATTGCACAAGTCGCAGAATTTTTTATGAATGCTGAGCTAAGTTTTACTGTGTTCTTTGAAACTTGGAAGAGCTTTCTCTTCTTAATTACGGTGGGTTACAGATTATGAATCTCACCTCCGATGGAGAATAATCTTCCGAATTTAACAGCGATTATTTTGAATTTTTATTCAGATTTCATTTTACGCAATCCGGTGTTTCGAGCGGACGATAAAAGGTGCGTTCGGTGTTTAAAATTTGAAATTGAGAAGCAATATTTTCCCTTCTTCCAATGAATGTTATATGAAACTTCCTCTTTGGTCGCTTCGGTCAAGAGAAAAAGCAACACAAGAAAGTGCTCAAAATGAAGAGTCTGCAAACGGTCGACATTGAGTGAAAGCAAAGGAAATCACCAGCCAAGCAGGAAATCAAATAAGAAAGTGAGAGAATGGAGGCTCGAGTTAATGAGTATTTGCTGCAAGAAAACAGGAGCGGAAATATACAGCGGAAGCAATATCTCTGCTCCAAAAGAAAACGGCCTTTCTTCGATCATTGGTTTCACACACAGGAGAATGAAGCCTCCTTTGATGTCTAATAATATTTATTGCTCTTCCTTCATCGTTTATGTGGAAGGAAAAACGATCTAATATGATTTATTAGAGCTTGAGTTTTGTACCTTCTCCAGCCAACTTCCGCAGGACATCAATATCAGAATCTGTCCAATTAAGGTTACAGGAGCAGGTCATCCCAAAATTAACGTCTCTAGTTTGCACTGGCTGTAATTGCTTTCAAAATGATGCATCCTACAATCCATCTGAGGTCATTTGCTTTTAGGATCACATAGTCGTCCACCTACTCGTTCAATTAAAACCAATTCCTTCGCGACCCAAAGAATCGAAAATGAGCAATAAACACGCATCATGATGATACGGTTTCCGATACCATCCTCATTTCAGGAGCAGTGAAAGAATTCAAAAGTTTTCAATACTTTGTATAACCAATCTGAAAAACTACAGATGCAAAGATGCCATTCATGAAGTAGAACCGGCCGCAATTAAGTCAACTGAGAAAAGCATATACTAGTACGGTGTTACCAAGAAATTTATTTGAAACTTAAACAAAGAACCATAAAAGTACACTGTTTCATTTTTTCTCGGAATTCTGACAAATTACGCATAAAAAACATCAATACATGTTGCTTGAACAAATAGTGGTATCGATTAACCTATGGTGGATATGATATGACGTTTTCATTTTGGCATTAATTCTTCGAAGCAAGCATCACAGACGCGAACAGGGTTCTTGCTGCTCGGAATCTTCGCAGTTTTTGCAGAACAATCTTTGCAAAATATTTGCCCACAATGCTGAAAATAGAGAATCGTTCCTTCGAATAGCGAATCAACATTCCACAATGAACTTTACTCACACGACAGTGATGTTTCCGGTTTGTAAGCGTGAATTCCCTTTCGCATGTTGTGCATATGGTCACCAAAGCGTCGTCCGCCCACTGACGTCCATTCAGCTTGGCGCTTTCCATTACCTGAACCGAACAAATAGAATTAGCTAGTCTTCCATTCATACCCTGTCATATCGAGGAAGATTATTTGATATGAAATACCAAATTCTGGTTTTCCCTTCCCAACTCCTGCAAAGCCGCATTTGAATCCTCCCTGATGGAGCAATGTAATTACGTGAGCTTAATAATTAATAATACATAATCACTTTAAAAAGTGTGGCAACAAGGTTTCTTACAGTTTGCGTTTCAGTTCGCTCATAGCGTCGTGTAATTTCTCCTTCTCATTTGCATCTGCGAGACAACGCTCCATCAGTACGGCGTATTTATGCTCGTTTTGCTTCACGTTCTTCTCGTATTCTAAAACGCAAAAGTAATCGTTTGATAACATAAACGAAACGAGGGTTGTGAGGACCACTGCTGATGGCGGTCCAATGACAAACAACTTTACCTAACTTTTCCACCAGAACTGAGTCCAGCTGACTTTGTAAACGACCGAGCTTACTCGTGGATTCAGCCATTTCGGCCTTAATGTGATTAATGTTCCGCTCTTTTTCTTCGACTTCAGATTGGAAGGATTTTTCTTTGGCTGTCAACGCTTCGATATGCTTTCTAAGTTCCTTCTGTAATTTCAATTAAAGCAAATTAATAACGTAGTTTGAGAAACTCTTTTTCCGAAAACGAGCGCGCAAAATCTCATACCTGAACGATTTCGGTGGATTTTGCAGTCTCCTCTTTTTCTTTTTGAATTATTTCTAATTCATGCACAGCTTGACGAAGGTCTGCTTTCAGGTTTCCAATCTGACATTCATAACTAATTTTTTCCTCCTCATGCTTTTCACCATATTCATGAATTTTCTGATTGACGTCTTCAATTGTAGTTATTAACTTGATCTTCTCCTTTTCTATAGCTTCAACTTTTATTGATAGGTCATTTAAACGATCTTTCAGTGAGGTTGCTTCGTTCAAAGCTTCTTGCTTCTCTTTTTGACAGGCCAAAAGCTGAGACTCTGACTCTTCCTTAAACTGGTGTAAATTGGCTGAGAATTCCGCTCTAATTTCCTCAATTTCTTTGCAGACTTTACTCTTTTCCAGATTTGCCAACTTAAGTGAATTCTGAAGTTCAGATATCATGCTTTGGGAATTCTTCAACTCCTCAGCTTGTTTCTCTACTTCGGACTGAAGGTTAGTGTTGACGGCCACTAATTCCGCTGCACTCCGCTCCTGCAGAAGGATAGGTTAAGGTTTTACAATCTAATTACTTCAAAAGCTAAACGACTGAATCAGACCAAACTAAACATACCATGTCCTTGATGGTTGCGCCGTAATTATCCGATAATTCCTGTATGGAGTTAGACAGCCTGGAGGTTTCTTGCTCGAACTTTTCCAATCTGTCCCTGTTTTCTTTAGCTAATTCTTTTGTATTTTCGTCCTAAACAAATAAAACTGGTACTTTAATAATAGCTGTGCAATTTTAAAATCTTTATGTATTTATACCTTCTCTTTGACTTGCAGCTGCAACCTTTCTATTTGTTCTGCTTGAGTACTGGCTTCAGCTACCAGTCGTGCAACTTCCGTGGTAGATTGAGACAATTCCAATTTCAAATTGTGTAAATTCTTATTCAGGTCACCGATTTGTACGTCGTCTGATTGTTTTTGCATTTTCATATTATTACACAGAATGTCCAGCTCTTCTTTCGCTGACTCAGCTTCAGTTAATTGCTTCTGAAGTTGTTGAATATTGTTCATACATTGTTCTATCTTAATGTTAGCTTGCGTCTAGAAAATATAGTATCAGAATAAATTAAAAGGTAGACATCCAACAAACTGGTGAATTTTCGACTTACTTCCAGAATTTCGGTTGGGTTCTGCTCCTTCAACTTCTCGCAGAAACTTAACTGAGCATCAGCGAAAGCTTGTTCCCTTTCATGCGCCATTTTGTTCATATCAGTAATTTCCTGCTTCAGGTTTTGGATTTCTTCTTCTTTCTGAAGACTGACCTCGTCCATCATTTTCTGTACCGTCACGAGTTCTTGCTTTAACACCTCTGCGTCGTCAAGACTGTTCCTAAAAAAGAAATCTCAAACCTTATCCATGAGGCTGCTGTGATGTTAAGCTGCTATTATCATTCAGGACAGCCATGACTATGAGCAACGACACGTTGGCGTTCAAGTTTAAGGGATCAACTGTACCTGTGGGCTAGTTGCACTTTTAATGAACTGTTTTCTTGTTTGATTTTGTCAACGTCACCGGTTAAGTTTACGACCGTTTGCTCATTGTCTTTTCTCAGTTGTGATATTTGCTCTATCCTTTCTCCTAGCTGCTGCCTTAGTAGAGTTACATCAGAGGTTACTGCAATTATTTTATATTTCCACTTAGGCATAGGTAATCGGTAATCGAAATCAATCTAGATTGTACGCTTACGTAACGCGTTGGCGGCTTGTAGCTCTTTCTCCGAATTTCTCACTAATCTGAGCTCATCGCATTGTAACTTCAATTGAATTTGAGATTGGTCATACTGCTTGAGTACCTCCTTTGAGTAATCTTTTTGTTTCTGTTGAGTAGAAATTGGATATTTTACAATTAAAACAAACATACGACCGGTTTCAGTGCAGCACAGCTCAAGTTTAAGTCTACTGTTGTGACTTACTTGCAAAGAAGCTTGTAAATTTTCAATCTCCAACTGCATATTTCTGATATCTTCGCCAATTTCAGAAAGATTGTCACTGCGATCATCGCTGTTGCTGTTGGCTTCCGGTGGGTCGCTGTGAAGTGTTTCATAGTGAACCTTCAAGGCGTCCGGAGACGAAAATGCCGTCATACACAATGGGCACAGAAATCCTTCAGCGGAATGCTGATCTTCGTCATGCTGATGGGACGGCGACGACTCATCGGCATTGCTGCCTTCATTACTATTCTGTAGAATCAATTAACCATAACATCACGTCAGCCGGAGTAGCACAACTGGAAAAAAATAGATACAAGAAAGAAGGGTGGCAATGTAAAGCACAACTTACAGTAACACGGTTGATCAAATTCTTAATGTTGAACATCACTGATTGGAAGCAAAGCTGTACTCGATCAGTCTATCAGGCCAGGCACTAGAATTCCTGCAACATAAAAGATAAGTACAGGAGGTATCCATAAAATACGCAGCTAAACACTTACACTGATTTGCCTCAAGGCGTACTTAATTGTATTTCACCAGTTGCATTATAATAATTTACAGCTAAATTGCACTACTTGATACTACCCGATTGCCGAAGTGGTCGAAGGAAGAAACTCCAAACAGATCAACTGCTAAGATTCTAATATAAAATATGCACTTACTCGAGTTTCTACTTTAATGAGTTACTGATGCACCTCAATTAATAATTTTAAATCCGAAAGTGGGAGGTCCTTCTTGTGAAAGAATGCAAAACTCGCGTTTCCAAGTCAGAAATTAAAAGCAGTTCGCACTTCGTGGCTTAATTTGTAAGCTCTGCAACGAATTTAATGACAGATGATAAAAAATACAAACATCGTGTTGCTTGTGTATACGCGTGCGACTTTGCCTTGCTATTATACTACTGCATAACGATGCGATCATATGGAACATCAAGAGATTACAGTACAGCGGTTCCATATCCTTTCGCAGAATCCAAGAAGCTGTTGTAGGATTTGTTGGGTGCTTTGTTCGATGGTCTCTACCACTATGTTTCACGATATCGTGATTGAAACGTGCAAGACTGAGGACGTGTGGTACATGTAATGAATGAACCCTAATTAATTACTTTAGTTTAATGTGTTGTGCAAAGTCTGTTACTAGCACAAGTAGTAAAGCACAAATACATTGATGGGTTCAGACATGAGGCAACCGACCAAGCACGCACTTCTGTGAGGAGTATCACCCATCGGCGTCAACTTGAAGACAGCCGCATGTAGACCTCAAGGCACTGGGCGTCCAGCATTTGAAGCTGCAATAATTACAACAACAATCAGATCAGCCAGAAACTAATGACTTCATCTGGTGAGATATTTTCCAAAAATTAAACAAACCTGGCTCAACTTGTCCTCTCGATCGCTTGGTGAACTGGCCGTTAGTTTGGCTAAAAGTTTCTTTCCACTTCCATCTTTCTTAATGTCCACCTTTTTCCAGTATTAATTTTAGTACAATTATTCGGCTCCTCGGCATGATGTCATTACGCTTGAGGAAAATTCGAATGCGATAAATGTGGAGCACAGGCGTCCTGCAGATGTGGAATGTGCAGAACCCGTAAATGCCATATGAGAAAACCGAAAATCAGCCCAAGATGATGACGATAATTTAAGAGAATACAATTTGGAAAGAGTGAAGGGTTTATTATGCATGGTAAAAATGACGACATGATTATAAGTTTGCTATGAGTAGAGGTTCACGCCAAGCGCGCACATTGAGATGGGAACATACTGGCAGCAGGAATCCGGCTGTATGTGGGCTCGGAACGATTCTTTTCATGGCGTGCCAACTACCAGGAGTCAGTATTGTCTTAATTAGTCGGATTTGGTCCAAGGCTGAGCTTCATTCTCGCTGCTCTAAATCCCAAGGCACATGTTTCTGCTCATCTGTTCATTTCATCCATCATTATCCACAGAAATGACGATGATTGGCATAAAAGCCTTCTCTGTTTCTGCATTCCCTTGCACGTAGGTGAATTGTGCGCAAAGGTAAACATGAAACTTAAGAAAATAACGCTAAAATGCCGCTTCTTGCATGCCATGTCAAATATACAGAAATGGAAATGGGAATTCGGTCCGGGTGAACTTCTTTAAAAAGTGGGGTTTTGCATCTGTGAATGATATCGCTATAAGATTTGGGTGAAGTTCTTGAGTAACGCCATGACGCTGTGACCTGGTGGCGTTGGTGCAATATCTGTTTCCTACCAAGCGTGGCTTCGGATGCGATGATACAATGTTTCGTGTTTCGAACCAGAGCGTTAGGGGCGTCCCCGATATACCCATAGTCATTTCCATGATGCGTGTAGTTTTCGGCTAAGAATTTGTGTTTATGTTTAAGAACCTGGAAATGAACGAGTCTTGCTATTTTTAAAACAAAAGGATTTAAACCGTGGATTCTAACATTAAACTCACACTTGCTAGTGCAAAGTTACATAATTTTTGAATCACTCGTAGAGCCAGCCGAGGACTTGTGCCTCCGCTTCCGTTTTCTCCCTTCTTGTCTGTGTTTGGAACTTGGCTGGTGTGCACCGTCTCACTTTCAACTCCGGCTTTTCTTGCCATTTTTAATATCACGTACTGGTACGTTTGCTACTAAACCAAATTATTATTGGTTTGTTCTAGTATTGCAGATTTTAACGCGATTTTTCTGATCTGAATACGCAGGAGCCTTAATCAGCAGTAATGTCAGACGAGGAGGAATACTCGTAAGTTTTCGACAATATTTTGTACCCTTCTAGCTAGACGACAGTATAAATAGTCTAAAATGGCGATAACGGGTTTAGTCTCTTCCAAAATTAGTCTATTAGTCAGTTGCACCATTGCACAATAATGCCTTCCATTGGATTAATTGTGGTAGTATAATGAAATTTTGGGCTTCGGAATTTGGAAGTGCTCAGGCTAAAAGTACGGCTGCCTTTTTCAATTCACCGCATCATTTAAACCCAACTTGAAGCATGCCAAATTGCCATTGCACAATACAGGATGTTTCACGTTTGAAGCGGCAGACTCGCCAGGAATACAATGTCGCAAATGAGACTTGCATGACTGTTTCGGCTTTTGGCAAGTTTCCAATTAGCAAGATTAATTTTAGCACGGGTTGTTTTCTCATGCCTCCTGCCTTCAAAAAACTGTGCTCGCACTTCAAAAGGTCTGATCTGGAATCAGATCAAATGAATAGATATCTTTCTGAAAAATCTCCGCGCTGAGGAATGTCAGGTTTTGAGAACAGTAAACGCAAAGGTGGGCAACAAAACATCGCGCAGCTAGAATATGTCCTCGTGATGAATGATGTTTTTTTGACGTGGCGTCGTTAGTGCAGGCTGCTAGTACACTCAAATACTGCCAATGACTCATCTAGGCGCATAACTTCCTTAGCATTGTCTGAACACCTTGAAGGTTCGAGTAATTATATCGACGTCGTTAGTGACCGTCTCGCTTTACTTGGCTAACAAAGAAAGGGTAAATGAAAGCAGAATGCGGCTGTCATAGGTGAACTCTTTGTCCCAAACCTAATGACTCAAACCTTGTATCCTTTTCAGTGAGGAGGAGGAGGTCGAGGAAGTGTAAGCAATATCGCCTTTTTCAATGCGCAGAAGATGAATTTACCTTCAATTTGATTGTTGCCTTTATGATATCCCTAACTTTTCGCCATGATGCTGAAATTGTACACGAACTTTGAATTGCAATCAATTCAGTAAGAAGCCAGCAGCGGCACCTCCACCACCAGTGTAAGCCATCATCCTTGGTTATGTGTGACTCCACCCTGTAGTGTATTTCATGCATTTTTCTGCTTGTAGGGAGGAAAATGCGGGCAAGGCTGAGTTCATTAAGGTTTGTACAACCGTTTCTAAGAAAATTGGGATATTCGTTAATTGTATCGCCTCCTTGCTTGACATCTTTCAGAGGCAAGAGGAAAAGAAGTCGGATTTGGATGAACAATTGAAGGAGTACATTCTTGAGTGGAGAAAACAACGTGCCAAGGAGGAAGATGAACTCCGCAAGCTTAAAGACCACCAAGCAAAGCGAAAGGTCTTACCCCGTTTACGCTGAGCTCCGTTACCATTCAGATCCCACTCTGAGCTTACAATTATGACCCTTATTACAGACACTTCGAGAACAAGAAGAGAAGCGCTTGGCTGAGAAGAAACGTCAAGAAGAAGAGCGCTTAAAACGCGAGGCCGAGGAAAAGAAGCAGCGTGAGCAGGAGGAGAAACTTCGCCGGCTGGAGGAAATTGAACGAAGAAAGCAATTGATGATGCAGGCCCAGAAGGTGATTTAAACTATTCCCAATTCTGTCACGGAGTCGTACGACTGCATTCATAAAATTTTAGGCCAGCTTGGCTGGAAAATTTCTTCTGAACAAGAAGCCTGGCGAAGACGTAAGTGTAAGACAACTGTTCACTATTTTGTCATGATGTGCGAAGAATGTAAAACTGCAAATTGAACAGATGAGCGGACAAAGCTCAGCAAGACAGGAGCTGAACAAGACCAAGGAGCAACTTGAGGAAGAGAAGAAGATTTCCATGAGTTTTCGCATCAAGCCGCTGGATATCTCTGGATTGTCAGCCGATGTATTGAAGAAGAAGGCTCAAGAACTGTGGGAACAAATTATTCGGCTTGAAACCGAGAAGTACGATTTGGAGGAACGTCAAAAGCGTCAAGACTACGATGTAAGCACTCCGTTAGAAGTATTCATAATGAGAATAAACGTTCACGTAAAAATAATGCGAGTCCACAAATGAAAGCACGGGTTTTAGCCGAGTCATGCTAAATCAATTTGTGACTTGTGCCGGCACAAGTTCTGGTCGCGCATTCAGGTAGTTGGTCGCATTGTATTGGGTGTAAATAATTTAACATTATTTCTCTCTGTCATGTGAATAGCTGAAAGAGTTGCGAGAACGTCAAAAGCAACAGTTGCGGCACAAAGCCTTAAAGAAGGGTCTTGACCCAGAGTAAGTTGTACAACAAAGTGAAGTGAATTAACAAGTCATTCGTGAAATGAGTCGACATTTTTATACTTCACGAGACTGATTTCACATTTTTCGACTTGCCAGTGTTTAAATTTTTAATTACACGTAGCCCACGAGCTTTCTGTGATTTGCTCTTACGTTTTCAATTGCCGATCAATTGAACCCGAATTGCAAGAGTTCAATGCTGCCATAAATCACCGGTGTACATATTTTAAGCAACAACATCCTGCAAAATTCAACCAAACTGAAAGCTTTTAATTGACGTACGAAACGAAATTTACGTGCGTGGTTTCGAAGCGCAATTCCAACTTGAACCCAGAGAAGCAATCAATGCGCAAACAATGGCTCACTTGTCACACACACAAGCCTCGAATTTTACTTTTCCTTCCCAGATTTGGTCACTTTTTGATTTTGTACCACCAAAACTTTTGTTATGAATCCTTCCAGTTGAAGGAATTAAAGGAACGACAGAAGCAACAGTTGCGACACAAGGCCTTGAAACGAGGTCTTGACCCAGAGTAAGTCTCGCATGGAGTTCCACCAAAATATGCACTCACGTTTATTTTCTGCCCCTGGCGCCCGCAAGTACTTGCCCTTATGACCCCAGCCTGTCTGCACCCTTGCACTCAAGTCACCAACTTCCATTTTAATTACGCCTGCCATTGAGTGAAACCACGTATAATTAACCATTGAGCTCTGCTTTGCCTGAAGTTGAAAGATGATAATGATTGAAACTTGTATTCCCTCGAATGCACTTCACCTGCGTTTTTGCAAAACCACGGAATGCAGTACAGATTCTATGTGGGAGTGTGTTGGATTGCCGTGCCCGCTTACGGATATATTCTGAGATTTTTTTTTATTGATGCCGTCAGTGTACCTTACGTTTGTTCACTTTAATGATCTTCTAATTTGAGTTTTTTTTTCTCTCAAGGGCCTTGACTGGCAAATATCCTGTAAGTACTAAGCAACGACTTCAGATCAGTCATAGCCATCTCAATCTGAGACTAATTAATTGTACGAAATTCCATTTCAGCCGAAAATCCAGGTCGCCTCCAAGTACGAACGGCGAATGGACACCCGGTCATACGATGACAAGAAGAAACTGTTTGAAGGAGTACGTAATCTTGCAATTTTTTGCTGTAGAAATTAATTGATCGAGACACAGACCCTTTTCACTTTGATTATTTCGATGAGAGTCTGATACGCGTTTCATGTGTCGACTCAGGGTTGGGACGTAATTAACCAGGAAATTAATGAGAAATTCTGGAAAGAGAACGTCGACGTGTTCACGAAAAGACAAAAGAGTAAGCATAACGGTCAATGCTAACTTGCTCTGAGTAATCAGTTAGTCACGAGTTGAGTTTTATTGCGGTGACATCGATAACTTTATCAATTTGCATAGTAGGCTTCTTCATTATGACTCAACATTTCGCCCTAGAAAAAAGCTAACGCTAGAAGTCTAGAATATGTCTTTCAGCTGAGTACTTCGAATTTTTAACTTTTAATGGGCTAGACTGCTACTTAGTTTAAAGATGTATTTTTGAATAGATGACCAGTTTCGCACATTAGTGAATCCTGGGGCAAGGCTTCATAGGATTTCACTTGACATGTACTAGCCGAGTCTTGCAGTGCCGCTGACATGCTTTCGTTAACACTCTGTTAATACTGAAGGGTTTGGAAACACTTAACAAAGATGTTATGGAAAAGCAGTGGTCAGAAACCATAAAAGCATTTGAACAACGCCAAAAGAGTAAGAATTTTTGAGAAATATTATGCATCCCTTTCGTACTCGTATTCCCGTTGCCTGTCATCGTACTTCAAAAACCACACCGTTTCCTCAATCCACGTACCAGAAGCAGACGTTGAAACTGGGTTTCACATAGCATGATTCCTCTCGAAATGCCTGAATTGAGAGTGAACTAATTTTTTCTTTATACTGAACTTTTGATTTATATCTGTTTTTGCTTTCACTAGACGTTCGTTGATAGAATGCTTGACTACCTGACACTAATTACATGTTTTTGTATCAAACGTAGCCAAGCTTCCCAAATGGTTCGGTGAACGACCCGGCAAGAAGAAGGGGGACCCCGAGACTCCTGATGAGGAACCCGCAAACGTGAGTCTATTCTTCCTTTGCATTTGAACGCCGAATTAACGTACGTATTCATTCATAGGAGCCACCAATTCCTGATGTCTTGGACGAACCAAACTTCGACGAGGAACCCGAACCAGAACCCGAAGCCGAGGAGGAGGAGGAGGAAGAAGAAGAAGAGGAAGAAGAGGAAGAAGAGGAAGAAGAAGAGGAGGAAGAAGAATAAACATTTTAACAATTGTAATAATTACCTTTTCTTTGGAGTGTGTAAAGCTGTCGTAATAAACTGGAACTCCAATTACAGCTATAAATTTGCGCTCCCAAATTGCCGTGCTCATTGCGTGTCCCTCGTTTTGTAATGACAGGGCAACGCACACGAAATGTTGTCCATCGACTACTTCGACCTGGTGGCATTTGAACTTTCTGTACCACACTAGTATGTGTAAATTCGCATGCGAACACAAGCAGGAGAAAAATACCACGAGCACCGCAACAAGTGGAATGGATTTTTACAGACCGACTAATTTTGCCGCATCAATAATTCGGCTCTCACTTCAAATTAGTACGGACTTTCTCTCGGACATTAACTTGGCTCACATGCACTGCGAGTGCCACTCAGAGGGCATACAATTTCTTTCGGTAGAATTAACATTTGGGAAAGAGAGACAAGCCTTATAGTTGGCGCCCGACACAATAGACAGTTTCGTGTAAATTGCGGGCGCATGTTTGTCACGCAGCACATATTTCACTACTGAATTTTCTTGATGCAAATGAAAGACTAGCTAAAGACGGAGCCAAGCGCTGCTGGGTTACGCTCAGAACCGTATCATAGCACACAAAGTTCCCCAGCATCTTTCTAGTTGCTCGATCGGAGTGAAACTTCGTCGAGTTCAGCAATCTATATAAAAGAAAAATCTGAACAAACGTGTGCTAGTGTTGTGTTGACAGTTCCGGTGTTTGTTTCTCAGATTTCTCACCTCGTGGCTTGATTGAGCTAAATCCGTGTTTCGGTCACCTATTGAGATAATTGTTTGAGTCGAATAGACGAATTCATACAGCACCGCGTCAGGGTGAGTCTCCTCTTCATTTCTACAAATCATTTCGCGTCAAAACCCGTTTCAGAAGTGAAAAAAATACGTAAATCCAAAGGTAAGTTGCGACTAGTTGCGCCCATCTATAAAACGCAATTCTCTAAGATTCTAGGTACAAATACAGGGCATCCTACTTAATCGTACATTTTAGCTATGCACCAGTTGGGCATCTTTCCGTTTACAGTCGTAGCAGTAATTACTGCAAAAATGGCGATACTCGTCCGAGAATTTTCATTTCCGCTCGTCGCCATCCGCGCGTTTGTGCCTCGGAGCTGTACTATTGCTCCCACCAAAGCAAAGACTAACATTTACATCCGTGATTCAGATATTTGCTCCATTTTACTGCAACTTTAGCCAACCATGTCGTGAAGTGCGTTCTAGTGAAAATACTTTGCTTGATAAATACCGCTCCGGGCACCTTAACTCTTCTCAGAGAGGTTCGATTCCCTTCTGCGAAAAGAAATGCGATTACGACTGACTTTCCCAGGCCAATTTTCCTGTCACTGTGCCGCTTGATGTCCCAATACTTGAAAAAAAAATCTCGTGAAAGTACCTAAATATACTGAAAGCGCATGTGTGTATTCGAATGCTTTACTTTGCGGTACAATTGATTCTACGAATTTTACGATTGAACTCTCAGTTCATATACATAATTGTGTTGCAGCGAAACTCACAGGGTATACACTGAGATCGAGTGAGATCATGTAATGATAGACTACCCGAAACTCACCGTTGGATTTGGTTTTGATCCCGTTTGGATTGATTTTGACACTGTGCCAGTGTGCAAAGGTCATAAATGTAATTAACTACTACTGGAATTGTGTAATGGTTAATCATTTATTAACCACAACACTCTATATTGCAAAATTTGAGTCAACGTCGCACGTTGTTTAGAAATTGACGTACACCTACTTGCATTTCACGGGCCGCATAGGCAGTATAGTGTCTCGAATATGATACCTGTATTAATCATCTATCTCATGTAATACGAATAACATGGGGAATGAGAAAGTCTCTTATTTCAGATAACGAGAAAAAATAAAAACCAATTTAAAGATACACACAACCGCCCGATACAAACATCAACGTTCACAATTCGCAATGCGTTGCAACGGAATAAGTGCGTTCTCTAACTTGAGGAAAATAATCTTTATGTCATCTTTGTGTGAAGATCTTATTTACTTAAACATCAGAAGAAACGAAAGACGAAAGGAACTCTCTTCTTCTCTCGACATGCGAGCAGTTGGTGCTTCTTTGCTTGCCGTCTTCTTCTGGCTTGACTTCATGCACATAGTGAGCTAATTACTGCAGAGCATTTTGTAATTGCGTACTCAGAAACGATGCAAATCTTTTATCCGCTGATTAAAATAGCGTTTCAACTTGAACACAACTTGAATGCTCTAAAAATGGCTTCCGATGAGTATCTCAGGTGGGAATACCTTTCGAAAGAGTATGCGACATATCCCTGCTTCTGTAACGACAGTAATAAATGTGTTACATGATTGCACAACGAAGCAACGCATGACATTTGGAATATCTGCAAAGGTGAAATGCCGTGAAGATTGCAGTCTCTCTTCATTTGCAGAAATTTCACTTATTGTCGATTTTATTGGAGTGCCTGCATTCATCGGCTTAATTTGCGATCGCAAAATGTCATTACCTGACTTTCGCTACACAATGGCACGTATATAGGAGATTCGTTAAAAAATTTCTCCACATTAATCTACGAGACAAGCGTGTTACCTCGCACAATAAGAGCTCGTTCCACTGTTCCTACCGCCTCGTTTGCGAAATGGCGAACTGCGAGTTCTGATGAAATTGGAATAATACCGTAGAATATGTTGAATTTTTCACAGCCTTCCCAAGTTCACCAAGATGTCAATGTTGGTGAGGAAAGGAACTATGCTTCATCGTAACCCGTCCAGGCGCTCATCAAGAGGCCGGAGGTCTTCGAGGTAAAGCCAGCATCACTGAGAACCAAAACATAAATTGCATAGTTCAAGGGCATGAGGGCCGAGGATTCTTGAATTCCTGAACTTCCGAATATAATGGAATAGGTTCGGTACAAGAAATTGGATTGGCTTGCGGTCTCAAGTCACCAGGATGCCTACGAAACCTGCAAGAAGAGCACGGGTCCCGAAATTAGAATAACATGTAAATAGCAGGAGTTTGAGGTTTCCCAAAGTCACCCGTAAGATGAGAGAAAATAAACTTCTTGAGACGAACGAGATCGAATTCAGCGTTCATTTATTATTATTAAAGTTTGGCGGTTAAGTGTAATTTCTAAAGAATGTAATCAATACGATACAATTTCCATCAAAGTCCCAAAGCACGACGGGCGGCTACGTTTGACACTCTCCGGTCACGTATTGAGTATCATTGCGGCCCTAACACGAGGCGGCATGTCATTCAAGTCGTTGTGCAGTTGTCCGATGCTATTAGCACTAACAAATTGTCTTATTTGTAGAGGATCAATTTCTGGTAGCAGCAGTGTCCGAAGGAAAGTGGGAACGGAGGCCCATAACGGGGCGGCTACGGTTGACTCTTCTGGCTCCTCTGCTGGTGCTTCAGGCTCTGCATATGCGAGGTCTTTTGGTGGCGGTGGCAATGGCTTAGCAGATAAAAAAGACAGAGATCACGCAGGGAGTAGAAGTCCCTCCGGACTGCGAAGAAAGTCAACGTCTGAACCTTATTCCGTTGAAATTGAACCACCAAGAGAAGGTAAGTAGACGGCGCGATGCAATTTCGGCCACGCGTTGACATTGGGTTTTGTAATAAACTGCAAAGATAAAAGAGTCGTATGTGGTCATTAATGCTCCTGTGTATAGTTTATGGACAACAAAAAGTGACGTTTCGTGCACGACTTGCAATTTTCCCGACTTGCTTAACATTCTATGAAACAGAATACTGTGCAAGCGGAGTAAAACTTAGCCGGGACATGTCGACTGCTCTATATTAAATCGGGATTACCAATTTGCGATAAGAGTTTAAGACTACACTGCAGAAAGTTGAGCTTTTCTCCTCACCAGACCATGAGAGTGGACACACGGCATGTTTCTCTGTTTGGTGTTATTTAATGAAGTTATGTGTTGTGCCCACATCTATTACGATAATAACAACGAGATATGCATGTGTCTCGTACAGCTGGAATCTCTTCTGCTTTTCTTTACATTCAATTAATGCCAAGCTGCGATGCGCAAAAGCTCTGCCTTGGAAGAAAGCCTGTTTTCCGCATAGCCACATGTGCTGCTTGGGCATCAGTACAGCTTTTTAATTCTATCAAGCGTGAAAATAATGAAATTCGAATTCGAATGAATGAGGCACAGCACAGTACAACGTTGAAGGCCGCTTGTTGCTCCTTGTAATTACCAAATAATTTCTCACAGTGTTCGTGTTTCATAAACCCTTTCTAGGCTCGGAGATATTCGGCAATGCATGAATCATTGCTGCAGTTGTTTCCCAATGAGTAGGTACTCAATTAGTCCTGTGAAGTGTCACCTTCGCTCTCTGCATCAAACGAGTTTCAAAACAAAACAAAGGGATTGCGAAATGCAAATTAGGCGAAATAAATTGATTCATTTTCCTTTCTCCTTTCGGTCGTGGCGCTAGCTGTCACCACGGACAGATAGCGGAAAAAATTGTAAACAGTAAAAAGAAAGACGCCATGGCCAATCTCGGATGTACAAGTTAGCCAACCCGAGAATCGTAGCCACACCTTGTCGTTTTAATTGTCACTCTTTCCAAAATGCATCAGAAATAACATTGGCAACATTCTAACAATCTGTCTCAATGTCAGACAGGTCGTGTCATTCAGAATAATGTGACCATTAAATCTTGCTGACGTCCATCCCCAAAAATCTTCGTGCCGGATCGGAGTGAGAACAAATGGGGAGATTCAGCATGAACTATGAGCATTTTTAAATGCACCACTCATAAAGTGTAACCTTGCGTCTGTCTCTGCTATAAAACTCCTTTGTATGTTGGTTTTATTAATGAAACCATAATTTTGTTGGGCATCACCTTCTCCTTTCATCGCTTCCAAAGCATACACCCAAAACGCTCTGAATGAGTGATGCATTCATAACACCAGTATGAAATTAGAATTTGCAGACTCTGATTTTGACACTCAACATGAGTGCGACTCCCGAATATTCTTACCATAAAACGAAATCCTTGCGTCTCATGGGCAATAAAAGATGTTTGTCATGATCATAAACTTAGCGAATACTAAACACGTGAAAGTACAAAATGGAATATGAACGTGAATTTGATGGACAGGCGTCATCAGAAGATTGTAATTTGACACGGCCGACCGCTTTGTCCTTCAGACCTTTCTTCATCCACCCCTTTAACAAACACGACTCCAAAATATCACCCTAATTTTAGTTGGTCAAGGTCATTGTGAAACTGCAAGCAGGCACCGACCAGAGAAAGTACAAAATTTGACGCGGTTTCTTTTTTAATGCACAAGAAGATGAGACATAAAATGATGCATTCAGATCCAAGGGTAAACGGAAACATACTCGCGGTGCCAGATTTATAGCTCTGATGTCTTCCTGAAAGAAAAAATTTTCGGGCATTCGAGTTACGAGTAATTTTTATTCATAATGACATGTTTTTGGTATTTTAATGGAAAGGACGACAACCATAATTATATTGTGCCTGGATAAGGACATGGTTCCTGAACAAGAGACGTAACTAATTGAAGCAATTTGTGTTTCATTCAAAAACATCATTAAACATTGTTTCGCTAGACACTCTTTTCAAGTCCAGTTAAGAAGTTTACCATGAGAAAACAGCCAGATATAATAATTTCATTCTTAAGCATAAAAATATGCCAAGAATTTAATAAGATTTAATTTTGGCATCTTATCGATGCAAACGTCAGCCTGGAAAAACACAGGCTACCAGGGAAGATCCTGTCGGTGCTTATTAGAACAGAAATGCCATACAAATACTTCTGAAAGCTGGTCAGCCCTCGCGCCGGGATACACACCGTCTCATATTCTTGCGTAGAACAAATCAACTCGCGGTTCTGTTGCAATTCTTTCATAAAAAGCTCAACTTCCTGCTTTTGCTCATGTTCCAACCCGCTTCTCGCATACAGATATGAATGTCAGAGTTGGATGAGGATTTAGAGTCTTGTGTGTAAAGTTTTTCAAAATACTGCGTAGTACACGAGTTATGCGAGAAAAACGTGCGTTTCAAGAAAGGTATGCTCTGTATTTGAAGCAAGTCACGAAATCATGCCCTGGCTGCATGGGTTGTTTTCTAATGATATAAGGGCCGATCGAGAACAAGAAATAGAAAGGTGCCCGTTTGAACTTTAGCCACACCGTGGACGTGGGCATGTTGGCCGGACAAAAGCTCTCCCACCTGAGAAGGAAGTAGTGAGCAATACGTATAATTTCGTTCCTCTATAATTTGTTCCATTTTGTACCACTTGAGAACTCGCACTTCGTGTATCCACACGGGACTCAAACATACAATTTGCTACGAACTCAGAGCTAATAAGTTGTTTCTTCATGTCGTGTCGCTCTGTGCTAACAAAGGTCTTGAAAAGCTTCGGCCGGTGATAGAACACGCGCCTCACGCATCAGTGTGATGAATCACTCAACAGCATTACACTGTTCTATGGGTGATCATGTCCAGTGCGCACTCTGTTCATGCTTAATTTGTGTAATATTGTCATGCTGTTTATTTCAGAACCATGCAGTCCACACGTCGTACTGAATGGATCGTCCGCTTACCTGTCACCAACATCATGTGTCTACGTTACCAGATATGAATCGGGGCCTCGAATTCTGACCTCAAGCGTTAGTGCAAACGCGATACAACTTGAAGACTTTACACACGAGATCCAACGACCAAGATCATTGTCACACGTAAGTCGAGCCATGCCACTTCAGTTGTATTTCATTTCGCAATTTCTTTACCTTGCACAAAATCTTGGATTGAGTATTTCCACAACTTGTGTTGATTCTTAACTTGGTGCTAGGTATTTCGTATTTCAGTTATTCGTATAACGTTAACGGGTAGCACGATTATAATAAACTGAGTATTTGCATGCTTCCACCAAATTCTTTTTCTACCGTATGAAAATGTACATGTATGGCAATTTGCTTTAAATTAACTGAAAGTTGGAGCCACAAGCGTGTTGGGAATTTGAGGTATCCGTCCCGGTTCTCCAAAACCACATTGCCAAATTCTTGTTTTTCTCCGATTTTCAGTCTCCCAAAAAGGATACCGCCTGATTATCGAAACACGATAACCCACGATAACCAGATTGTCGAAACACGCAAATCGAGGTTATCATTTGCAATACTTCTGCATTTCCGTCGTACATCAAGCTCAACTGAATCATCAGTTGGTCTACCTCTTGTGTACTACCAATTACGAGATATGGCCAAAACAACATACGAAACTTTTTTTCTGAAATAATTCTAATTCATTTGTAATGTATTCTCTAGCCAGAGGACACTAATACTGACTATGAAATCATAGCTATGAATGTCTTGGATGTACTGCTTCCAAATGCCAAGAACCAAATGTGTCTTTTTGAACGCTACTTTCAGAAACCTCTGACATTTTACTACCTTGTTCACTTTTTGAACAATTTGGTCATCCCTAAAAATTCGACAATTTGAGCAGTCACCCTTTTTCTGATTCGATAATATTGCCAGTTTTTCCTGCAAATTGATTCGAGAATCTGGCTTTCGACAATCGAGCCTGGAATTGAATTTGACTCTTACGTTTGAGAAAGAGGACGAGATGCAATAAGAAAATTCTAAAATTGAAGATTTTCTCTTTTCTACAGTAAATGACAAGCGTCATTTTCTGGTTGTTTGTATATACACCAATTCTCACGAGAATATACAGGGCATCGCCACTTTCACCACACAATATCAGCTAATAACCTGGCACGCCTTCTGCAGTTTCATTCTCATTCTATGTTCTGTAATTAAAGCCGAATTCACGTGCACATCGTCTGGAGTTAACCACTGGCAGTTAGAGAATCTCCAGATGCAAGAAAAATTATGAATCAACAACAGCTTGAAGTATGTTTGCGTTTCACTCTGCTGTAATCCCGTCAACCTTACTGCAGTCAATACGAGCTGGCTGGGGCATTTCCTAGATTATTAGTTCGGAGAAATACGTATTGCTGTTTCCAATTCCTTCAAGTTCAATCAGTTTCCTGTATCTAGGTCAGGTAGAGTAAGATCAGAACGGTTGAGTGCGGCACTTTAAAATCTCTTGAGCAGTACCTCTGAACCTCATCTCATCAGAAAAGGATTGTTAGGTAAATTATGCTTATAAACGATTAGGAAGAGATTGCAAGGCGCAACGGTTAGAAAAAGCGTGATATTGCTCTGACACGTATGTTCCAATAGTGACGTAAACTAGGCGAGTTTATAAGTAATGCACATTTAAAACGCCGTATATCGAATTGTATGAAAGTTAGGGATAGGAAATCGTTATCAAATAGACTATGCATTGAAGCTTAAGACCTGAAACGAGTAGATTTCGTCAACGGTCGCGTGGGAGCCCTGGTGAAAAAAGTACCCCGTGACAACTGAGCATTTTGGGGTGTTGAAAAGTCGAAAAGCGAAGAGTTCAAGAGCAAATTTCTCAGTGATGTTTTCACACATTTTAGAGCCATCTTCGCGAGGAAATCACTCACATTTAGCACTTTTCGGAAATAGGCAGTCAGGTTCACAGATGACGATGCAAAATCGAGCAGAGCGAGAAGACAGTGAAAACTGAAAATGCGCATGAGCAAAATATGGTCGCGCTGGATTTCCGGGACCGCATATTAATATCTTGGAGTGCAGTGGTTAGGAGAAATCGTGTAAAATATGGGACAGCCCAGTTTTTCCAGCTGTAAAAAATTGAGTTAGATCACTGCCCTGACCGAGAATGAATTTAAGTTTTCAAATTAGCTAGTATTATAAGCATAAAAATGTAATGTGCATTACTTTTGAACTCGTAAAGTAGAAAATATTGAGGCATTGAACGCAGAAGAATTATTTCATCTCCTTCACAATAGTTTCCATGTCTCAAGCGGGTCTGATTTCGTAAATAGTTGAGACTGAAATATGATTAGTTTCAGACGATCAGACGAGAGTAATAATGACCTCAGTGCTTTCTAACATAAATTCCGGTTAACAAATTACTCATCTTCATAGTCGAGAAGCGTTGCTGAGATTTTTCTGTACACGCGTTGTGGAAGATAAAACGTAAGACGATGCCGCTAATTGCAGACCACAATTGTCTGGCTAAGGGTCAATGACCTCTCATCAATTCAGTGTAGTCTAGCATATGCTGAAATTAGAATGCAGAATATATGCTGAGTGTAGCTTTTATTTAATTTGGTGAAGCCGTATCTTGCATAGATTTTGCACAAGTTCACTTGAGCCTAGAGAATTAATTTCATAGGCAAAATATGGTACACGCCGTGGAAATTTAAGCAGCACTTGAGCTCGGTTTTGATGCTGTGATGTTCTCATTCTCATTTTTTGTGTGATCATATCGTCATTCTCATCTATTTGACAGGCTTCCCCAGGCGAGGACCGTAGGCGCCAATACCGATACTCGAAATTTGTTTACGACTCATTGGACTACGGTTCGTTGATGGGTCAGATTCGAGAGGCGAACGAGGAAGCCAGATCCGGTCTAGCCTTCTCGGCCAAATTCTTTTCAATTCTTTGCAAATCTGGTGAGTATTTCAATCTCGCGTGAGCTATTTACTATTGGCGCACGCAGCCTTTGCTTAAAGTTTGACTATTTACCAATTCAACATTTGCAGGTTTTGCGACCACATTTTTTGTGCTGCTCGCCATTCTGCCAGTGTCAATGGGCTTCGTTGGTAAGCAAATGTCATTGAAATTTGAATAGTTTGATTGCAATCTGCGTTTTAGTTAAATTCATGGATTGAGCGACACTTTCAGGATGCGAGGTGTTCTATCATTCAAAGTTCTGTCACTTATCACAATAGCGTTTGTCGGATTACAGACCGATTTTGGCTGATAAATTTAGCAGTGTCACTTTACTTTGCTGTGCTGGCTTACAAATTTCGAGCCACGGAAGAGCTGTAACTGTCGCGTGTTGCAGTAGCAACGTATTGATTCTAGGTAGCTTTGGTTTGGGTGGCCTGCACACTACCACCCGTTCCTTGTCGATGTGGCGTGCCACCCGGCGAAGCGTAAAGATAATGAGTCGAATCTTACTCGTGGCATGTTCCGAAAACGGGCTGCAGAATTGCGGGTCTCTTATGCGAGAATTTTACAGATGAAAGAAACCATATTTGCTTTTATTGAGAGTGTGCGCAGTCAGCCTTAAATCGTGCACATTCTGCTGCTTCGGGTTATAGTACTAGGCGCTATTTGCTGACTGTCTCATTGTACAAACATATTTAAAGCGGTGGGGCGCTAGAAAGCAGCATAAATCATAGTGTCGACTCTCTGACAACCGACTGAAATTAACTGAGCTACAAACCGTTCTTGTCTTCTCGAAAGAGGAAGGACGACGAAATGGATAATTAACATTTTTACCTGCCTACTCTTTCTCCGCTTATTCTACTGGAGCCGAGTACAAACTTCAGACAGGAGTGTAGGTCGCTCTGTAATTGAATAATTTTTATTGTGGCAATGCAGGCGTGAGGAATTTACAGGAATGCCCGCTTCAGCCCAACCTTCCAGTCTACTTTCTGGTTGGTGGTGTTTTTGGTTTATTCAGAATAATTTGGGCTCTCTACGAACAGGTGAGTAATCTGGAAGTAATCTGGAAGCTAGTCCCGCAAACAGAAAACAAGTTGCGCGCGGTGGGTGCCGGAGCTGAGTAAACTCAGCTGCGATATGCGGTTGCATCATCAAATGAAAGTGATAAATGAGACGGCAGTCACGGTAGCTAACTTAGGCCTGGTCTGAACACGCCAACTATTAACCCCGGCCTTGGAACGAACTCATTATGATGCAAACAAGGGAAGAAAAGAAGAGAAAGCATAGTACACTAGTAGGGGAACAGGTAGTACTTGTATATTTAGAGTTGTGAATGACTCTTCGAATTTCTGCTCGTTGCCAGGAAATATAATCAATGACATGAAAATCCGTTTCAAGAATCGGGTCTGGGTGTCCCAGGAACGAACCAGTAAGCACACGTATTGTGCAAGCTGGTGAATGAAGGTTAATGTGAGGTCGATCATGCTTCCCACAATGCCTGACGGGAATGGCGGCTCACTTTCACCTTGTAAGGACGGATGTAATTTTGCACAGAAATAAGCATTTTCGGCAACGCTCTTCAGGACTCAGGTCAATGGTAAATATTTTCCAACAAAACAACCTAATCTGATTAAAAGGTTTTCATATGGTTAAACGAGTTAAAAAACGTAAGTATCAAAGTCTGTCATAAATTAAAAGAAAACTTTAGAGCTGGCTTTTGCCGCTTCCGCACCAAGCACATCCACAGCACGAGCTAATGAAATTCGAAATGCGTTTTGGTAACTTGATCCCAAGCGAAAGCACTGGAAGCTGGCGACCCATAAAGACCAAGCGGTTGCTCATGCCGAAGAAATAAACACCACACAGAATCCGCCAACCTTCGGTTCGTGCTGCGATGTTGCGTGAGCGATTCCTGTAAGAATTCTTCTAATAAAGCTAAGTGTTTGCCGTACATACAAAATTACTGACCTTTTACGCTCTGTAAGTGGAAACATTAACCAGATTAGATTCTCCTTGCGCGATCGCTACAAAACATTCGTCATTGAATGTAATTTGTGCATTTATCCATGTGTCATTGCTTGAACCAATGAAGTTTAACAATCTCAACGTCAAACTTCACTTTTTTGGCCGTGTGAGCGTTTCGGGAAGTCTAACTTTCCTCATAGACAAATGCGTATTAATCTCGTGAAATAATCCAGTTGGAATTGTTCTGCCTGTGGAGTACGAGCGAGTGCGTTGGCTGTGGCATCGCATTGAAATGTGTGTTTTGTGGTTTCAGATGAAACAGCGACGCTACGAGCACTGCAACGCTTCCTTCTTTGAGGAAGACTCGGTTTTCGGTTCCACGGCATTGAAAGCTATTCAATGGCTGCTGAATGGGTTTTTGGTATTTTGGTTTCTCTTGGGATATATTTGGACCATGGGTCTGCGTGGACCAACTGGCTCACCACCGCACGTCGGGACTTTGCAGAATCCACGAGGCTGGTGCTCCAAGCAATTGTACCTTTTCTCCTTGACTCACCTCTATATCATTTATGGGCTCGCGACGGTCTTTGTTGTCATTTGGATTTTGTCTTTGTGTGTCATTCCTATTCAACAACGCTTCAACAAATGACACACGGCAACGGACGCGACCGCAGTGCCCAATGTAAATGAATTTAGAAATTATACAGAATACTGTGTCTGAAACACGCAACCTGCACTGACCTTATAAATATTGCATACAACCGACTGGCCATAAAAGAGGCCTATTTTTCTGATCGAATCCATGACTTAGCCGTCACACACAAGCGTACGCTATTAAAGTAGGTACACACCAGAGTAGAATTCAGGCCTCTATTTTCAAAATCCACAATATGTACGGAGTAAAAACAGAAACGTGCTACTTTCTCAGAGTATTACCTATTTCTGTACAATGAAGCGAGCTACTCCGAAAAATGCATAATTATAGCAAAGGATTAACTGCACCAGCAAACGCATAAAACCTTAATTAATAGAATTTAATATTGTGTCACAAGATGCGGAATTGCTACGATGAATGCATGGAACAATGTACCTTGTGTTTGCAAGCAAAGAATTAGAAGGCCTCAGTATCCCTAGAGTGGCCGTACGTGTTTGGTGGCGACAGGCCAAGCCCCAGTTTTGATCGCTTATTTGGGACAAGGTGGTACCATGATTAGCCAAGACTCAAAATATTGCACGTCACTCGTCTTTTACTGTGAGCATGAAACTGATTGACGTCAATATCAACAAGTTTATTGTGAATCAGAGATGGAAAATATCATATTTTGATATATATCATATTTGGATATTTTTGATATTTATCGGATATTTTCATTTGACCCCTTTATATTTTTGATATTTATTGTCATTCCCTTCGTTCTTATGCCGAAAATTTCAAATTTTCGTACTCTTTGGCGTGTTTTAAAATATCAAAAATATCACGATATTTTCCCGAAAACATGCGCAAAATGCTTTAAAGCTCGTTGGTAATCATTTTAAGTCAAAATATGAAAATATCAAAATATCACTCGATATCTATCGGATATGTATCTAGTACCATCCCTGTTGTGAATACTGACTGAAATTGGAGATTCAATGTCATATTTTATGATAACTATTAAAACCTCAAAACTAATTAGAATTAGGTCGTATTATTCATATAAAGCATCCAATGTAAATAGACCATATAAAAGATCATAGAATTTCGAGCCACCTGGCTGTTTCAATTTTCTTGAAGGGAAACGATTTGTTGCTATATTGGAACCTGCATCAACCTGCCCCTAAATATAATTAAGAGCCTGCTTCTTTGAAGCGGCAATTAATAGATTTGTATATGCAAGCACTACTTTCATATAATTAAAATTATGCTAAGGTGCTAATTAAGGATTTGTTCAACTGGAGGCTGTGAACTGACAGTTGCTGTTGGAGGTTTCAGATTAATATTACAATGAAGATTGGGTTGTAGAAGAAGGACAAAATTAGCACCAAACTTTCCCATAGCAAAGTCCTACTCGTGTTTTAAAAATTCTGGTTAAGAATATAGTATTTCATAACCATAAGAATGAAGGATGATACGCAAGAAAGGTTCTAAAGGCTCTAATTAGCAACTCTCCTGTCGAAAAAGACAAGTGGCGAAGGATGGAGTAAGAAAGAGAGGTGAGTTGAGTTGAGTTGGAAATACGAGCCAAACTAGAACACGGAAAAGAAAAATTCCACTTGACGCGTTTCCAAGCGTGTGCTGAGGAGGCTGTTAATATTGTTGGATAACTTGCAAGCGTCTCACATTTCGCCACGTTCAAACCAGGGCGAAAGTGCGGTCGCGGGAGCCATGATCGTGAAGAACCTTCTTAATTGTTAATATTTTCATGTTCTACACTATTATTACAAATTCAAATTCAAGACAAATTTCTTGGTGCGTATTTAATTTTACACATTTAGGAATGCGTGCACAAGGATTAAGCATTACTGAAGGTGGGAATTAGTTATTAGCACAATGTTTGGGGGTTTCGATTTGTCTGGACGAATGAACGAGAAGCCGAGATGAGACCTGTTACTAACAGGCTGTTAGTAATACACTAAGAAATTAGGAGCCATGCGTGAACGAGTTTAAAACTTGTCTCATTAAAAATGTAATTCAAATTACGTGTAAATTAGTGAATTAAGGTCTGTCGTCGTGTCCACATTTTCTTAGAAATCGCAATGAGTCTAGAGTTTGTCCAGTGTCGGATGAGTGATTCGGGAAAGGGAGGAAAGACTTTACGTTCTACCGCTGTTTTTGAAAAGAACGAACTTGACGGAAATAATGACTTCTTGGAATATAGTTCCTTGTTCACCTTTGCCCTAACTTAAAACAAAACGAAAGAAAAGAAAGTTCAAACAACATTGCAATTATGTACACGTGTACCTTGCCCTCACAAAACCTGACTTTCTCCTCAGACGCCGTACTCCCTTGTGTTGACAAATATCCACCAACCCAATCAGAATATGAATATTCTACTCTATTTCAAGATTAAGCTTATCTGTGCCATGATATATGTAAATACATTCGGTCCGATGAATAAATTATATTATTGCTAATTCTAGATTCTTAGGAGTGATGTACTTTTATTCAAGACAGATTGCCAATAAAGCACAAATGTATCCCTTGATCGTATTTCAGCATGAACCTGACATGATCCTTGATGCGATGATTGGATGAAAATGATGGCCGACAGCGTGCGACGAATCAGGAACTCACATACAAATAAGATAGAGAAAGATGATGTTGAGTTGATAAAAAATCTGAATACAATAACAATATTCATACCTTTTCAAATTGTGGGCTGTTCTTCTGTTGGAGTAAATCTGCATATGATGTGTCAAAATGGGAAAAGGATGGCATGGCATGAACGCAGCCTCTGAGTAGAATTTATTTCCCCTATCATTCACTCATTGCGCCGTGAATATTACAATTTGCCGAGTCGCTCAATTCAATCATCGACATGTCACATGCCGAGCTGAGCCTGTCAGCACAGGCGTGAGTCTGCTACTATATTGTGTGTTCGGTTACTGTGAGCCGACAAATAACGGCACGGCAGAAAGTTAATAATTTTTATTTCTGTTTCGGATCAAAAGTCATGCTCGTCGGATATTGGGCTCAGCTACGTTGGAAGAGCAAAACCCTAGCGAGAATATCGAGCGACCAGATTGGTAATCAAAAACGAAATGACAAAATCGAGATAGAAACAGTTTTATAATGTAAAATTAAATAGACTGAATATTACGTCGTTACTTGTTCGTCAAGAGGGGACTTTCATAATCAATCAGAGCACTGGAGGCGACAACACAGAAAAATATGAATTTTACATGCTGTAATGTGGAGGACTAAAATAAGTGCATAAAAAATTTGAAAGGGGACTTGTAGCTTACGCACCACATAACAACCGATCGTCATGTTCTAGCTTCATAAGTACACAGTCTACGCGCACCTTCCCTTGTTGTTTAATCCAATGCAGCTAATCTGCTAGGGAATATGACTACATATCTCCTTCATGAAAATATAGAAACGTGACATGAGCAAATGAAGGCGTCATATATACATGGACAAAGTTCTAGAGTAGTTAAAATGCAAAGCACAAGCAGATCTTCCACATTGTTTCTGTGTGTTTCTGACTCAACACAAGTATACACATGGACTCTCTGCTTTCAACTGCATCAAAGGAGTCTAAAGTAGTCCGATTCAAGCCACTACAAATCTGATGTCACCTGAATCTGAAATCTGAGTAGCAGAAGCTGCAATGGATACATTGTAAGCTGATAATTTGATAATTTATTCATCGCCTTTCACCATTCCATTCCCATCGAGAATATTGTTAGTCACAAGACAAATTGCCCTTGCCTGGTGGAAGGAAAGTTAAATCAGTGACCATGAAGGCAGTAAATATCAGTGTGAAAAATTTCACTCGTTGAGCTTCGCACACTTCAAATTAGGAAATGCAGCAAGAAAGGATAAAAAATTAACACGGATAATTTGTATTTATTGCAGTTATAGATTATTGGAAATTACACACCAATAAATAATATCCGAATTTATTCTTAAAAATGACAAAAGTTACACGTTACATTGCACGCTGGAACGACCTCAAATGCGTATGCACCGTGAAGAGTTGCTTGCTTGTGATGCAGCATCTCTTCGTTCGACTTGGCAGTTATCTTTTGCTGTGCCGAATTATCCGAAAAAAATTCTTGCCTGCTTCATGTGGACCATCATAATGAGTTTTCAAACTCCACTTTTCCGTCTTTTTAAACATCTGTTCCTACAACATTCAATAATTCGATTCAATTCAATATTGCACTGCGAATTTTGTAAATTCGTCTCGCTTTTTCATTTTATTGCTCTGAGCCAATGAATTGTATTCGAGTGAATCTCTGCTGCAATAGTTTACGGAAATACAAAAAGCCTCTTCGCATGAACCCCAGGCTTCCTATATTGAATTCTGATTATCCAAACCCAACCAAAAATGTAGTGATCACACTTTAGTATTATTTCATCGTTTTTATATTGTTAAATTTTTGTTCAATTATAGCGGGAAGGAATGCGACCTTTTTAACGAATAAGCTTCGAAAGGGAAAGTGAAACTGACAAGGCGCATTGCTTTTTAATTAGTTTGCATATGATGCTGACTGAAGTAATCTCGTTTCGCGCAGAACACGATGCGGGAGGTTCGTTTTCTTTTCCACATTGTGCACGCAAAGCTTCAGGGAATTCTCAACGCTAAAGGTAAATTCAGGCTCATTGTTGTGTCTCAAAATTTCAACGCATGAACATGTGTTCAATATTTTGGTTTAGTAGGTTGAGACGGATTGGCGTCACATGACTCATGATTAGTGTGAGGAAGCAAGCTGGTGTTTGCAGGACATCGACATTAACGTGCAATTTAAATGGATTAGAGAGACTACGTACAACTTGACATGTTGTTGTTGTCGTTTGTTAAAATGTAAAAACATTTATAAAGGTTGGCAGTGTGGAGCGAAAAGTCACAAAACGTGAAATGAAGTGTGCTCCAAATTGTTGAATATGAGAGATTAGCGTCAGTTCTTTTCTATTAAGTAATAAATGATGACGAAATGCTGCAGAAAACGTTAAGTACTTGTTAAAAGGTGCGGATGGCTGTGAGGAGAGAAATGAAGACGATCATTAATCATTCTCCAGTTTTATTACATTAACTGCGTCCTGACTCGAGTTTCCTTTGCGTGAGTGCCCAAACTGCCTACGAAGAGCGTGCTGGCTAATACTAAGTAACTGTACTTTTTGTTTCGGTGCGTGTGCTCGTGAGCAGAATTACGGGAGACCGGCAATTGATGCGTTCAATTGCATAATCTCTCTCACCGGCTTCCGTGCGCGGTACCACTGCGAGATGCAAAAGTGCTGATGAGGATGACGACGTTTGATGAGGGGCACCCTTCGACTGACAAGCGAATCCTATTTTGAACGTCAAAACATTCACTGGGCCCAATGCACCATAAAATAGGATATCCAAACTCCAAATAGAGAGTCTTGCTCCATTCATGTTCGAAATAATCAATTGCAGACTCAGACTAGTGGAAAATTATCGTGCCGTATTCAAAAGCAGCTAGTAGGATCCATTACAGGTTCTCTTTATGATACGAGGCGCCGCGCTGGCAGACGCAACAAACTCGAAATGAAAGAGTTTAAGTCAATCAATCTGTATCACGTCATCGATCTTTCTAATGAGTCCAAAATGCATCCCTCGAAGATTTTAACAGTTCCAGTTCTTTGGTCGATGCTGGCTGAATTTATGCTAATGCGCACATTTTGATCAGATACCAAATCCGATTACTAGTCATATCAACAAGCAATAACAAGTAAATATGCTACTCAAGATTTCAAAAGTAAAATCATGCCATACAACTATCATACTGTTCTTGAATATCTTTGCACCGTTCAGATTAAACCGAAATGAGTAGTTGCTCGTGTTTTGCAAAAGCAAGGTTATTAATGAAACAAGTGCTAAAAATAAGTTTGCAAATTTTGAACTTTCCAAGCGATGACGTGAAATTATTTTGACAAACATAACAATGACGGAGGTACGATGTTCCGTAGTATCTCACGTTTCCTATGCTTTCTTTGGTGTCTGTTTTCAGTCTGCAATCCGGTTCCACCTTGGCGAACATACTTTGCAGTAATAGCAAAACAAAACCATTCCTTCAAAACGAGAAAAGACCAACAATTTTAACAATGATTACTGAATTTCTTTTGTGTTGATTAACTTAGAAGTTTATACGCAATAGAGAAGACGATGAATGTAATGAACGAAACAGTTACATCACACCTTGTCGCGATCATACCCAGGTGTGTTTAACTGTTGAGCACTTGAGCAGTTTGGCAGATCGATCTGCGCAAGTGCCAAAGCAAAATTCATGAGTTCAATTTGGCAGAATTTGAACAGAAAACTGAGCACATTTTTAACTTTACGGGTGTCAGATAATTTAATCGTGGTAATTCTAATTTAATGGCAAGTCCTTCCCACGAATGTCCAACAACTCTGGAAGATGATGCTAGCGCTATCTTGGAAGTAATCACAAACCACAGCATTGCAGCCGCAAAGGGAGTTAACTTACGCACCTTGATAACCTTTCCAATTGATATGCTTGACGCCAAGAAGTTCAAAGACAAAACTCTCGCCTCAGGCTTCCTCGATATGCGCTGATCGTGGGCATTTTCGGGCTGTTTATGGAACTGAAAGCTATTTGATCGCTCCTGCACTTGTAGTTCGTACAACTGGCTAAGTTTACGACTCTAATCAACTCTATCATTAACAAATCAAACAAGGTTCCATTTTGTAATTATTAAAGTTGATTTAATTTCAAACAGAAGAATTAACGCCATCAAGAACAAACGTGAAAATTCGTAAATGTTTGAGACTTGGCAGATGCAATTGCGTGCAATTTTGGTCAAATAGTTAGGCGGATCTGCCAAAGTGCTCAACTGCCAATCTCAACTTGAGTACCCCTCATATAAACGGTTAGGTCGGCAGTCTTATAAACTAAGAAAGATGTGTACTTAATTGTTATCTGAACGATTTTCAACATTTTTCGCGTTTGATGTATTTAAAGTATTTATGTTTATTACATGTATTACGCTTCAAGTCTATTCTGAAATAAGTGAGAACAAATCTTAACAAACTTTCAATTTTAGATTATTTACTCAATTTTGTAGCTTCAGTATAAACATGATTCTGTTAGCTGTTTCAGTCAATTTAATCGCGTGCCCAAATATCATTTACTGGTTTTAATCTTTCCGTCTCTTTTAAAACTCCAAATTATATGAATTTTTGACAAACAGATGCGCACCCACAGTAGAGCTCCACAACACGCTTGTCTTTACATTTGGGACAGACTGAAGCCTCGCCAAACAATATGCTTTCCATCAAACCACTTTCTGGTGGACAGAGTAAATAACGCGTCAGCTTTAATAACGCCGCCACATTGTTTGTGGACCAGCCAATATAGTATTTATGTCAACAAATGACGGTTGCCGATTTCAAGAACATTTCATCTCAATATCATTAGCAAACACGTAACGAGGGTATGATCCACTTTTAAGCAGGAATTGAAAAATATACGGTTTTCAGTCTCACCACAACCACCACCGCACGATACCCAACAAGAGACCGGAATCGGCGAGATTTATAAAATGATGTTTACAACAAAATTCTCAATTTCTTCAAGCACAATTGGAAATGTTTTTGGAATAGCATTTTAGCATAATTTGATGAGAACAAATAAATCATCTCCACCGCACAGATGTGATCGCCAGGGAACAACATTTCTGACACGTAATTTGTCAGAGCGGAAAATGCCGAGCTCTAAGTGAATTTAATAAAATAAACATTCGACCAAGTCACAAGAATGCGATGCAAAGGGCCGTCGAAGAATTTAATTAATCAGTTAATCCTGCACATCAAATTAATTTTGTAAATTACAAGAGCAAGGCCCTTGAGGAAACTAGTCTCTAGCATTACCTGAATGCTGAGTATCGCAGAATTTCTTCCTCAATCGATTAAGGCAATTTTGAGTAATTTAGAATGTGATTTGAACATTTATTCCGCGAAGCCTCGACTCGCGAAGAACATAACGCTGGGCGCTTTATTGATAGGTTTCTCAGTCTGTAATTTGACTTGAACCATAAATCAAGATGGCATGGGAAATAAATTGTCTGCCAGTGACGAGTAGAGAATTAAAAAGTGATGTGCAATTAAATGATGAGCGAGTTAAAATCTCTGTACTCTTTGAAAACTAATTGAAATTCAAGTAGATTGCGTTAAACAATAAATTGAACCTACTTTTCTCATCTTATTCCTTACTTGCAATTGTGCTTGTGTAATTAATATAATCAAAAAAATGAATTGATCTTTTTCTAACAACCAAAGTGTGTTCTAGTTGGCTTCAAGCTTCAATCCAACAATTTTTTTGTATAAATTAGCCCATTTACGCAGCGAACTCATCACCAAGAGGGTTCAGCATGCCCAACTTCACCTCTCGCCCGTTGCTCTTTTTGGTACCCAAACTCAAGCACCTTGTATAATTTATGGCCTTTTTCTCTTTTTTGGATGAACCTGGGTGCAGGGAAGCCAACAACTTTTTATGCTATCATTCGAGGCCTCATCACCGCAGCGGGACTCCAATCTTCTTCTAAAGAGAGGAATTTAGTGAACCGAACAGGATTCTTTACAACTCAAGACCAATCTGTCTTTCAGATGAAGAATATCAGTCCGTCATCGGGACCAGCACCAACACGTCGCATTAGACTTTCAAATGAGCCTATGTTTAAGTGGATTATTCGTAGATTAAATTCATGCGAATAACTTTCTTAAATGGACACGATTAAATCGCGAACTTCTAACGCTAAGCGGACATACATTCCGTCAATTGAAATCACAATTTCACACATGTCAAGCAAGTCTTTGCATCATAAACCGTATAATTTACAAGTAGAAGAGGGTTATTATGTCAAAAGAGTGAAATTTGTGAAGTGATTTGTGACTGATGATAATTCTGTTTGACTCCACTTCCTTTGGCATTCAAATGCAGGCATTTGTTCAGTAATTTACTCGATGATCGACACGACGACGAAGAGTTGATGTTGGAGATTAGAACCCGATTGACATGAAAGCTATCAGATAGTCATTATTTTCATTTATGTAATTATCGATAATCTTTTTTTAAATGATAACTTCATTATGCATTGAGAGTTCAATGGTTTCGACGTAATTTTATGAGGCAATACACATTTACATGTAAGGTACTCGGGCGCCGGCAAGAGATGACACGATGAAGCTTTGCATTTTTCTTGGTAGCCTGAGCACGTCAACTCACATTACACGACTCGCATGCATATTTAGACTCGCCCACGCATAATAACTTGTATCTTGACAAAAGAGTTAAATGCAAGGAGGAAAATTACGGTGCACAGCCTGTAGTAATCACAGTGCGTAAGCTTCGAACAAAGCTGACCTCGATTATTGTCAAGCATGCCACCCTCTCACTGAATTGGTGCTTGTGTGACTGCGATATTCATGCCCGCTTTAAATATTCTGAAATTTTCGCAGAATAGATATAAATGCTGGGACGACAAATTATAAGCTACTTGTGTCCTTTGGCCAGGTTCATGCGCTCAGTTCTCGGCATCGGTCACTTGATTATAGGGCCGCGTCGTTCATTGAAAACTTGGCCGTGCAGCAGTTCACGTTGAATGGAAATGATGTAAAAAATCCCTTTGTTGTGAAAAATGATACAGAATGAAAGAACACGTTAGTCGGGATACAAATTGAGAAAAGGTGGGTTCGTCCGCTTTTATTTTGCACCCGGTATGTGAGATTTTTTCTTTTCTGGTTCATCATCCGTGTTGGTATAATACGCATTTCTATTTATTAAATTACACTTATAACATGCTATTTTATTTTCATGAACAGGAAAATCACTCTCAGTATTGTACTCTCCTCGTAATTACAATCATATTGTGAAGTGAGGCATGCAGGGCAAAGGCTGAGTTAAGACAAATGGCACAGGGCCACATCCAAGTGCGTGGTGGGCCATAGACTCTCTGCGCTGTTGAAAGCGGTCGTCGACTTTACGCTAGAAGATTCAGTTTTTCATTTGTATTCAGTGCCAAATTTGCCCTCACAGGCATGAAAATGCCTTCGGCCAAAAGCGGGGACAAATAAGCTGAATAATTTTATATTTTACATCGGGTTGAATGTCTAATTATAATTTCTGAACTGAAATAATTTCTATTTAGGAAAGTTGAAGCTCTCAAATAAGGTTTGTAGGATGGACTGCTTCATTTATGTGGCTAAATTTTCGTCAGGAGCTCAACATCACCGTAGTTAATTCTATCAATAATTGAAGTGATTGGCATTTGAAGACGTAAATTCTGTTAATGTAATTGGTGCAAATGAATTGCTGTGAACATTTACAGCTCTTGGTCATTCCTCAGCCAACAATATCTGCCTGCATTAAAACAGTCGAAACTTGAGTATGGGGAAGATCGAAACACTTTCGAATTCACAAAAACACACGTGTTGCCGAACTAATGTAACAATGGATGGAACTTGCGAACAAACATTTCAAAATGCACAACCAGCACAACGGAAAGTGTTTCAACCGTACTTGAACTACAACTGAAGTGAGATTATTGAAAAATGTAAAATAAAACAAAATGCGAAGCTTGAAATACAAAATCCACAAAGCTTTTTGAGAAATGAAACACTCGAGACAAACTTGGATCTCGTAGCTATGCAAGCTTCCAACTGACAAAATTGTGGTTACATATCACAGGATGCTAAAGATGCCAAGGGAAAGAAGCGGATGGCCAAACAATGAATTTCAAGAGTCCTAAATAATTCTAGTGTCTAGGCGTATTCCTGCGAGTTTACAATTTGTACCCGCGTGATCGAGGGTAAAACACACACTTGAGGTTTTTCACACGCGCACGAGAATGTAAGCGTACAACAATGCTTTAGCCTTAACAAGCCCACTTTAATCAAAGGTGACAGGTTCTTTTCAGAGCGATGTCAAATCAGCCAGTCCTCATGTCGTGGTGACAGGAAAACATTGTAGCTTATCATTATCATCGGCACAGCACACAAGCCGATGCCGGATTCACAAAGTTCATGTCTGAGGCGCTTCAACTAAAGGAAGGTGTGAAAGTGAATTAGCCCAAGAGAATCCTGGCTACTTTGTTAAATGTAGCACCTACGGGACTGGAATTCAAAATACAGGAAGCAGGAAGCGAAGAGCGGCGAAGCACAGGTAAGGAAGGGTTTATGGGAAAATGAATGTAATCGAATGAAAGCCTCTCTCACCCTCTTCTTCCGAAATGTTTTGTTAATTCATTTACCGACCTTGTAATTTAGGTTTTACACTAAAGAAGCCGACGACTCCTCATTCATTGCTGTCGACCGTCCTTTGAAAAATTTACATCTTTGTCAATATGGTCCCACACGACAAAGCAAGGCTCAGCTTTAATTCACCCATCTCAGCTATGAACTTCAGACTTAAAAATTCATAATTTATGAGACATTTCAGTATGGGCGCCGTCTAAACCAAGCATTTTTGCAACGTTTTATTTGTACGGCTGACATGATTACTTAATGGGGTAGCTGGCTACTAATGAATGCTAATTGCGAGATTCAAAGAAAGAAAAGTTTGGGGGATTGGTTCATGAATACTTAATTACGCAAAGTTCACAAGTATGACACGGCCACAAGAAATCGATGCATGGATAACTTGAGTCAATTTGTATGGAAATTGAGGCGAGCGAGGGTTGATACTTTGTATGTGCAATAGAAGCCTCATTTTTTCAGATTAAAACACTAAACTGCACTTTTTCTGAAAAAATGCATACAAATCATGCGCAGATGTACTCGATAAATTATGTTATGGTGCAATTTGAGAATTCGTGCTCGTTTATTACATTTCACCAACTGCTGTCTCAAAAACATAATATTAGTTAGAATTTGGTAGCAATGGTTTAATGTTGACTTATGCATGATAGACTAATAACTGACTAAACTACGCTAATAGTGCTAATTGTGGATTAATAATTGAACATGCGAATGGCTTCATTATGAGGTGGTAACATAAATTCTAAATAAACGGCTGATGTGTTACTCGTATACAAGATTTACAATGCCTTGTGCATACACGGATGGGTGTGCTAAACTCCGTCATGTTTCCAAATCTGCCTCACTGTCATCTTCATTCTGCTCAGAAATCGCCTCGTTCCTGCTGACCAATTGCGAATTTTCTTCAGTTTTCACATCGGAATTCGAGTCACCGGCATCGTGATCCTTCTGATTCTTCCCATTATTTAGACTGCTAATAAGATGCTCCGCTTCGTCATCGCCGATCTTTACTCTGTCTGCATTTGATTTTTTACTCAAACTTGCAGACTTGGCGTTAGATTTCTGGTTTCCCTTAGACGACGAGGGGCAAGTTCGGAGGCACTTGCATCGGTGATAAAACTCCGAATCTCCAAACTGAGAATGTCCCGACAGAGTGTTATTGTTGTTTGTACTGTTGCCGTTGATTGATGAAGTTGAGGTTGAGACAACTGCTGCCACTCCTGGACTCTCTTCCTTCTTGTACTTCACCCGACGATTTTGAAACCAGATTTTGACTTGTTTCTCACTCAAATTGAGGTACGTTGCGATTTCAATTCTCCGAAGTCGAGACAAGTACATATTCATTTGAAATTCACGTTCAAGTTCCAGAAGTTGCGATGACGTGAATGCGGTTCTCATCCTCTTGGAACTGCTGAGGCCATTTTCATCCTTATCTTCTACTTCAGTATCATCTTCATCATCCGCGACAGCGTCACTGAGTGACTCGGCCTTAATTACAGCCGAACTTGCTGGGTTTGTAGCAAGTTTGGCGTCTTTTGGATTCGCTTCACTTCGCACTGACTTTTGCTTATTTGCATTTTTGCTCACAGTGGCGGGTTTACAATCACTTTTGCTCAAGTTAATTAGATTGTTATCACTTTGACTGATAAATTCAAATTCTGAACGGACCATATCCTGGTCGGCACTAAATCTTCGACTTCTTGCAACAATCATGTCACTTGCACTCGGCTTCGCACTGCCTTCTCTCTTACGCTTAATGTCTTCGCGGCGGTGGTTCTTCGTGTGGAGAAGAACTTCTCTCATTTTAACGTCTGGAAGTCTGTGAAGTTCAGAGATGTGATGCCGCCTTGAATTCATTAAAGGAATTGATGGATGAAAATGCTGCTTTTGTTGACTGCTACTTGGAGAATGCTGGCGCTGTGACTCTAAAGTTGATTCCTGTGCAAATGGAAATCCAGGCGCAGCTATAAACGAACTGTACATCGAAGCGGGCATATCAGTCGTTGGTCGAATAAATGGCGAAGCTGCCGTGAAGAACGGCATGAGACTAGAAGTTCCGCCTGGGAGATGGCTCAGGTGGTGATTGGGAGAGAAGTACCAACAGGGACCGGGTGCAGATGACGGTGAAAGTGATGTTGGTGATGAAGGTGAAGCTAAAAGCGTCGAAGCCATTGAGGAAGGACACAGGAGACCGGAGTCCAGCAGTTCGGACGCCATTTGGGCATGTTGGACCTGGGGTTGGTTTAGAAATGCAATTGGATTCACAAAGTTTTGGTGGTACGGAAGATTGCTTTGCAGCTGATGAGGCGCGTGGCCCGTCGACCCATGCTTGGTTGACACTTTAAATGCAAACGGATTCATTCCAGCTGCTGTTCTTGGATCTGAACTGTCTTCGAGTCCAGTCTTTCCTTTGGATTTTATAATTGAGTCGACAAAAAACGAGCGTGACATTTTACTTGAAACTTTTATACGTTTTCACATTACACCGGACTTTTGCACGATTTCGTTACTTGCGACGGTGGACCGACGGACGGACCGCGGAAGCCAGTTTGCGGAGTGTGATTCGGACGAACTCTGAATTGAAAATGATAGTGAAATTAGTGGGTGATGAAAGGTAATGTATCGGAGAGATAATCCGAAGTCATATTTCCATGTCATTTCAGTTGATTTGGGATAAATCTCGTACTCATCTGATTGTTACCACTTCTCGATACGCTAAGCACAGCATAGGCCTGCATGCAAGGCTGACAGAGCAGAGGAACTGTGCGATGAGTCGAGTGAACGCAAAGATCAGATGAACCCTTTCTCTTGTTCCATCCCCTATGCTGATGGGATTGGTTCAGAGCGGCAGGACTCCAACAACCCTGTGCGAGCCAAGCACCATCCTTCTCTGCAACCCCCTGCTATTACCTCTCTATAATCGACGAATTAAATAATTCATTAATGAATGGATAAAAGGCTGCTTCTGAACAACATTAATAATGGCACGTGAAAGCTTCACAAACTACATGATAATGTATAAGTACGATAATGACGAGCCAACTTTTCTTCCAGTCAAACTTTTCCACATTTTCTTTCATCCACAATTGCTTGGAATTGGGCTCATTAATATTTTAGGTGAACGAACGCCAACCACCGCCGTCACGAACGAGCGACAGTAAGGGCAAGATCACAAAGCCACTAATAGTACATTGCCGGCTTTGTTCTTTTCGAATGAATGCGTATCATAAAACTGTCTTAAATTAAAACAATTAGATTAAGCAATGTTTTACCGATAAAACTACAATGAATAAATAATTTCGGGGCATCTTGAAACCTTTCCTATTAAATCACATTTCATTCATTTCTCTCCTGTCTGCTGGCTGCATAACTACTATAACGATTCTGGAGAGTGGTTGGTATAAGAAACTGGCATTAGATACATGGCCTACAATTTGTAGCTGGAAATTGACAGCTAAATCCATTAATCTGTCATAAGTAAGTTACTGAATCTATTCCACGTCAAATTTCTCTTTACAAGTCGACTCCACAGTCCAAAGCGTGCAAAGTAGTGGACGAAAGGTCAAATTAGATTACGCAATGCAATTTAGTCTCAATACCGCAATGCATTTGACTTGTTGGATGCTCAAGTGAGAGCACACTGTGAATCTCATGTCCTAGCCAAAGCAAATCCTCACGAAATTCGACATTAATTTTTCATGCGTTTAACCGTTTCAGTCTTCCACGTTCCTTACTCATTTGAGTTTAGTCATTAAATCAGAGCCCAACCTCTCTCGCGTACGCTTTCATCATTGTTGTGAGTCTGTGCCGAGGTACCGTCTCATCCTATTCATCAGAATCATCCATTGCACTAATAGTGCGGGCACAAAAAGAGATAGTAGAAAGTACTTCAATATAATTAGCAATGGTCTCGTGAACCACGACAACAAATTTGCTATGTCATTTCTCTCCCATTCTTTTGTCACTCTCACACGTTTTCGTCCGTTCCCTCACCATTCAACACGAATACGGTTTCAAGTACCCGCGCGCGTGAACCCGTCGGTTAAGTTCGCGTAACGCTGGCATTGCCAGTTTAGCAAGGAGAGTGTCACACAATTTCGATCAGCTGCATCAACTGTATAATCGCTTGGTTGAATAATGCACACACGCGACGCACTGAATGAATTGGTCGACTTCAGTCTGCTGTCTGAATGTTGCGTTTCAAATGAAATCGAGAAAACTAGATGATGAAGAAAGAGTCATGTATTCGTATGACTTAATGATCATGCGAACCAATTTTAATGAAAGCTCAGTAACTAGCGTGTTCAAATCTAGAAGACATGCGACTTTCGACAATAGTTCGCTCCATTTTTCAGGAAAGGGACGCTTAGTAAATGAAGTTTGCCCGACTGCCAGTGGTTCAACACCAGTTTGGTTAAAAGCCGGTGGAACACACGGCCTCCAGCACTTCCACTACCAGTGCAATGACCACTTAATAAGTCAATTTTATTACATAAAAAATCGTTTCAAGCATGAAATATATTATTAATATGAACATGCAAGCACAATTAGCATTCTCCTTTATCCTTCGGATATTCGTAGCTTCATTTCATTAGGAAATTTTAAATTTGCCCAATTCATTTGTCGGGAGCGAGTTTTGTACTTCACACTTCGTAAGTGTGCTTACGATCAAACCGAGACTCCGAGTCACCGAAAAGCGACTTTAAATTCCGGCTTGGAGACTAACTGCTTATTCGATTATTTATAAATTAGTCCGGGAAAGAGTATGTGCTAACGGAATTAGCATCGGTTGCTAATATGGAGCTACAGCAACTAAAGTCATCAGGCAAGTGTGGAAATATTTCCTATCTTCCCAAGGTTTACAGTGGATTTATATTTTCATACTTATGTATAATAGACGAAGAAAACGATCAGGTTGCTGACAAGCTCCTGGGTGATATCACCATAATTATGAGTCACCGTTACACTTCCAGTCCATAGTGCCGAAGGCGGATAAAGGGTTTCAAGACGTGCTACTTTTCTTGGATGAATAGAGATGTAAACAAATGATGAGGGTCACTCGTCATTAGTTCCAACTTGTTTTCAGCGAAATCATGGAACAAAGTTTTCCACAGCGAGAAACCCATTCGCCAGTTCTCCGTTTCTAAGAAACTAGCGATTGTCTTGTACAGACTTGGATGCTCCGGTGATGGGGTTCTGCCTGTAAAATTGTAACCCTGTTTGGGATTGGAGGGAGAATTTATCGCATAATAAAAAGAGTTTTTAAGGTGAGTCATTTGAGAAATCCCCAACCGCAGAAATCTTGTATCGATTTATGTCTCCTAAGGCGATATTCTCACTCGAGAGAAAGTACTTATTTTGGTCTGGAAAAGAGGAGAGGGAGCAAATTGTTCTGGACACTTTTCAAGAAATGCCAAGGTGCATTGAATACATTCAAGAAACCGAAATTCATTTGGCAAATGCGCTCGGACTCGACCACGAAAGCTACTAGCATGGAAGCAGAGATACGGAATAAAAGTTCAGGTAGCCGAGAGAACCGTACCCACGTAAATTACTAATCCTAAATAATTACTGATTATTTGCTCTCAGGCTACTTGTGATCATCACCTAAGAATCGGCATAAGTTCAACAAATATTTTACAGAAATACGAAAATACGGCAGAGTACGAAGCGCTATGGGAGAATGCTAAATGAGACTGCTCTTGCAAGTTTGAGAAATATGGATAACATGATACATACGCCTCCATTGGTTTAGCATTGTCGTACTTCTAGTCGATGTGCACGGGTATTTTACTTCTGAGAACATTCAATTAAATTTTAGATTGGGATGGGAATTTGAAAGGACAGATTATGTTGGGTTTATTTGCGAAATCAGACTTATTTACTAACGCACACGTTCACACGATTTAGCAAATAAATTCAGCATAACCATAACTGACACGAAAATAATGTAACAAACACAATTATGGAAGGACGAAATGACGCCATGCAAACGCAGATAACGTGTACATATGAAAGAGCAGACACACAGAAACATGTCCCAGCACGTCTCGACTCTCGCTTTATAAAAGAGAAGTAGTAGAGCCGCCGGTGCAGTATGCATATGAAAGAGTCCAGCAGCAAGCAGAAGCATATCGTGGAAGGTGTCCCAGCACGTCGTCGCGTCTTCAAGCCGATGCGATACTCAGCGTTATTTCGTTTTTCTAGTTCCGGCTCAATTACGTAAAGGGAGCTTGGATAGACGAAATTTTCATATTACTGCCTTTAGAATAAGGATATTGATGACAATTGCATTGGCCTTGACTGGGATGATGTCCTACGCCTTATCTTAGAAGGTGAATTTTTTTGAAGGTATATGCCATCGCAAATGGGATAAATCGTGTTATTTATATCCAATATGCCTAGAATTGGTATATCGCTAGTCCGAAAGGGTTCACAGGCCCTTATACTGTGGGATGCATTTGGTGCGAATTTTCGGCCTGTATTATGAGCCTTAAATTTAGAACCACGGGCCTCATGCCTCATGCCATACCCAGTCTTTGTGCACTACATTAATTCAATACCTGTGGGAAACTGAGCATGTAAGTGATACTTACCTTAAGCCGAAAAATCAACAAAATAAAAACTTAAATTAAGGAGTTTAACTTGGCCAAAGTGCTGGACACGAGAGAGTCCGTGCCTGCAAAGTCAGCAAGTATCGAAGCACAATGAGCAGCCGCGGTCGAGATCGAATGTTGGAGCTGACGCTAATGGCATCAATGACAAAGGTGCACAAAGCCTGTGTTGATGTGATACCTGATACAACGCACGAGGTAATTTGATCTGAGGCGAGGGACGACGCAGCGGCCTTGTTTCGGACTGAAATGCTTTATAATAAGCAAAATGCGAGCGATTTTATTATTTGTTGACAATTGCCTTCATCTGCTCAGCTCTTCTTACCACACCAAATGGCGGATACCAAATGGCTCCAAGCTACTAACTTGAACGTTGATCGCCAAGTAGTTGAAAGTATCAATTCACAAGCGCTTATTGTACTCTGGCAATGAATAAGGGCTTAAAATTAAATTAATCGGATATGAAATGAACCGTTAGCGACAACCACGTCGGCCCAGAGCAGCAAACATATGCGACGCATCTTGCACCTTTTTACCTCAGTGAACTGCTTCGCATTCCGACTCTTTCATCTGTATTGCACAATAAATAATTGTGCCAGACGCCTGACGTAAAAATATCCAGACGATCTAGCACATGAACCCAGGAAACAGGCAAAAAGTGGGGAATTACGAATCGAATCAATTAATATGTCTTTATTGTTATTCATATGAGCAAACAGCAAATGCTCTTTAGCATTTCCAATAATAAAACACACATCAACCATTGGCGTCGTCGGATGGAATAAATTGAATGCAATTTGCCACAGATTATTTTTAAGAGATTTATTCTCACTTTTCCCTTTATTGCAATATTTATGATCTCATTACAATTTCATAACAACGAGGTTAATAAAGAGAGAAAGGGACGACTACCAAAAAAAGTGGCAATAATTCCCATCATTGTTTGCGATGAAATTGGATAGATATTTGACATTGTAACAAAGCTGACATTTATTCCTTTTTCAACCCAAAACTGTCCACAGGCACTGCGTCGGTGAATTTATTTCTGAGTGCAGTCCCTGTGAAAGTCCGTCCGTACTTTGGGTATTGTACAAGAATAAAGGTTTATGGATTTTGCGTCAGAGTGGGATGCATGGACGGCACGACATAAGCTTGGTTGTCAAAAAACAATGCTACAATATATATTCGTATTTTACGATATTTTTTATATTCGTCCTTTTGAGTGTGAATATTGCTAATAAACACGTAACCATAAATGGGACTTTCACGGGCCGGAACGACCGGCACAAACAGCTTTGATTTGTGGAAACTCGTCCGCTCGTCTCCCAAGTCCAAGCCTGCCTTGTGTTCGTGGCATTTGAACATTATTTAGGGAAACCGTGCCGATGGTCAAGAAGAGCGAATTGAGTGTGTGGGTGAACTCTTCCTTTGTTTTGTGGTAAGTTACATGATCTCAATTGCTTTCTTTATTTTTTTTTCGTTTTTTGGTAGCTTCCTGCGAATATAACAATGTAAGTCGTAATTAATTAATTGAGAATAATACAAAGTACAAAATATGTTTTATCATATCATGATTTATGGCATCAACAGAATAACTGAGTTATGGTAAAAATATCATGACATTTGAAAGTTCCTTTCGTTTCCTTCCCTTTAAATGTAAAATTTAATGATCAATACAATAGTACAAATCCCACCTCGAAAGTTTACAAATTGCATTGCGTATTTTGTCAATCTTACCGATCTTAACTAAATTAAAAAAGCAGCGTCGTCCGACTCAAAAAGTGGAAGTGGTAAAATGGAAAAGCGACAAGAAACTTTGCGGTAAAGATCAGAGTTTGCGCACCTGAATAGAAACTTAATGACAAACTGGGCATATAAATTATGACTTCAAGCTTTATGAACCTAATGCAATGTACGGAAGTACCTTAATTACAAACAATTGCACAATTCAACTGAGAATATTTTTTGGAACAAAGCTCAAAAAAGCACATTAAACTGCTTGGCTTCAACTTAAAAAACTTAAAGTAGCTGCGCAAGTGAAATTACATGAGAATAGGTTGGCAAAGTTCGATTTCATCGAGTTTCTAGTTTCAGAGAATTAATTGACCAATTTTGTAGTTATTGTACCATACTTTGTCAAATTCTTCATTCTTAAGAATTTCTTATCATATTGACTGTTGAGTTACCTAAAATGTATTTGTAAGAGATTTACGTATTTTGTGTTTTCCTCATTTTAGACCGACCGACTCAAATGGTGGTTTTTCTAATTGTAGTACTCTAATTACGCACTAATTTATTGTTTCCGTGATGGATGACTTTTTTGCTAATTCCTGTTCTCCTGATTTCCTACGAGTGTAACAGATAAAATGATATCCATTCTGAATCAATTTGTTTCGCATCTGAAGAACACTCTTGACATTAAATGCGTGATTATGTTTTCAACGTGTATACAGATTACGTATAATAAAGTAGTTGGAGAATAGATAAACTCTTCGAATACGTCAAGTTAGAGCAGTAAAGTGGTTGCTTATGTATACATTAATGTTTAGTTAAATGCACTGGGTAAATTCTTGATTCGAGTAAATCAACGAATTTGCTAACGTCCTAAACATTCGTAATCCTTTACCTTCATCAAGTGTGGGCTTTTGATAAATTGGAAGCGCCATTTCTTGATGATAACAATCCTGCACCCTAAACTGTCCGTCCCGTAGTAAAATATTTCAACCCTAGGGAAAATGTGACCCTGGGAGTTAAATTTTCCCTGAGCAGAAGTTGCTATTTCGCGTTGCATTCTTTGACTCAATTTCCTACAGTTTAAAAGTCACCTGGCTATCTAAAGAATGAATTCTGCATTGCAGTTGTGTTGCAAGACGCAACGGAGGAATCCGTTTCAAATGAGAACAGTTTTCTGCCTCGAAAGAATGGTAACGAGAGGCTCACTAGCACATCCTCAGCTGCTTCCCAAATTCTGAATATTGACAAGGAATTTTTGGTTTGTAGGTACACAACAGTGTATTACGGTATCCAACAACATTTCATAATTTTGTCCTACAAGTTTAGTGTTGAACATACAGTACAAATTTTACAGAACAGTTACATACAAACAGAATAACAATAACATTACACTCTTGTGTGCAATTGTACTTGTCGCGCTTTCGTACAAGAATTCTAGTGTAGCCTAATGTTATTGTAATTTTTTCATTCTGTCTTATTTGCAAGCGTGGAAATGTCTGTCGTCCAATTCGAGTCATCAAAAAAATTGCACAGATATCACTATTCTAGGCTACATTCATGTTAATTAGCACGGTCCTTGACACCTACATCACTAGCCTAGCAGGTGTACATTGGTTAGCGTATTAACAATACGTACACAAAAAGAAGTCAACGCAGTAATAAATGCTCTCTTTCCTTCTAGAATGTGCGTGTAACGCTTAACAAGTTCTAGCACGAACAATAACTTAGTTCAGTGGAGTTCTGCTTCTAGACTGCAATTTGGTAAAGGTTTGGAGGTACTTAATACTGACTGGTCATGTAAAGTAAAAAAAGTTTGTGAACTGGTTAGCTGAACTACAATGTGCCCTGACGTCTTAGTAAAACGACTACTTAAGATATTACACTTCACAGACAATGTTTCAATCTGCAAGTGCTTTACGGCCTTGATTAGAGTGGAACTTGTGGTCTCCGCAAAGATTGAACCGCATGAGTATTTTTTTCCACGTCTTAATTCCAGAATTCCGGATTCAGCACGACTGAGTTGAGTTAAACTTGTGCTACTCTTGAAGGTCAAGATGGATCCTGCATCATCAGGCCCCTTTCTGCCATGGCTAACAATCCACTAAATTCTTGTTCCAGAATCAAACGAGCCTAAATGAAGACAAATAGTGGTTAATATTATCATCTGAAGTGTGAATCGAGGATGGACGCAGTTTTAAGATTCCATACTTGAGAATTCTGCGTAGGAATTTGAAGGGCCAACGCCATTGCATTGTGATCAAAGTTTTCATCGAGAGTAATTAATGCACCGTGAACACCAGACTCTTGAAGATTCATTCCGTATTCCTAAATAATAGAAGAATAAAGTCTCATGTCTTATCGCGTGCCTTTGGAGGAAGCCGATGTAGATGATCTTACTTTGAGACCAATTGTCTGAACCCACTTAATTATTCTGTCGTTGGACCACACCAACAAGTCGATATTTTCGTTTTCACAAGCTCTTCTTCGCTCTTCCAACAACTTTCTGTCGTAGTTCAGTCGTTTCAAGCATGATATTCCAAACTGCAGACTATTTCTGTGAATTCGCAAGTTGAGAGCAGCTTAGCATAAGTTCAAATACAGTCTGCTCATATAGTACAAGTTATTGCTTACCTATGGAATGCATCTACCATTTTCAGCTGAGTCCTAAGATCTTTCTTTGTTAAATGATCTAGCATTCTAGCATCCACCAAGCACTCCATAAATGTTGTGCGATACTGAGGTAAGCCTAAGGAAGGGAGCCAATAATTTCCTATCCATTCGTGGTTCATATCGCCAAATGCCAGGTGTCCTAATCTCGAAGCGGTTGGCGCTGAAGGGCTAGTAAGAGACACCATCTCTTGAATTGCGAGTCTTAATTTCAACCGATGAAGCGGGTTACTGTAAAACATTATTCATTTAAAATTTTCTGATGCATTTTCTGGATTTTCAACTTGTTGATTTAATCTAACTGAACATTACCTGATTCCAATTTCTCTTTGAATTTCAGTATCACTGAGTGCACTCATGATTGCCCCTGATTTAACGTTGGCTCGGCAAGCAGCGACATACCAGGCAGGCATGCCAACCCACTGTTCTAGCCAAGCGTCGATTGTGGGTCCATTCCAGAGTGCAAAAGGTGTCCCAGCCTTCATGGCCTCAGATAATAACTTGGTTTTTCTCTTCTTTCTTCTATCAAAATCAGCTTTGGCAGTCAAGGGAATAGGGTTCATAGACTGAATCGCTGGAGGACTACTTGTGCTCAACACTGGAGTTGACATGGAATCACTGAGAACAGAACCTTCACTTTCGAAGCCTCCTTGGTCGTAGATTGAATCCTTTCCTTTACCCTAAACAATCAAGGATAAACATTATAAATCTGAAGGAAATCAAATAAAATTTTAAAGACGCACCTTTTCTTTCTTGCTGAACAAGCGTACTAGTGATGACTTTACACTCTTTTTCTTTGCAGCCGCCGCCATAGCTGCGGCAGTAGTATTTACTGGTAACCGTCCTAAGGGTCTGTCCTGATTTCCGTACGGACTTTGGTGGAGTTGTTGTGCATGTATATTGTCGTGTGACAAGTAATGCGGAGCATTGGCAACCCTTCGGAGTTCATCCGTGCTTTGGCCATAGAGACTACCACTGGAGGTGTTTGGCATTAGTCGAAGCGACCTCGGAGTAGGTGGACTCGAGTCGGGCTTCAGACCCATTGCTAGACCCATGTCGGGCATGGTCAAATTACTTTGATGGTAAAGCTGCGAAGGACCATCAGCGGATTCGCTCATCTGACCAGGGGAACCGTAAAAATTACATGGTGATAATGATGCCGGTATCTAACACGGTAAAAACAAGAAAAAATGATGAACATCGAGAACGAACTTCCTATCTTTCTTGAGAAGTTGCTTACCGTGTGGAACTTGTGCAAATAGTCTCTCTGAGGAGATGGATTTGATCGAGGTGTTGAACGTCCGCTCAAAGGCGGGCTTGGAGGTCGATCCAGCCCACGTCCCCCCATTTCTAAACTGCGACCACTCAGCGGAGGAGACATGGCCCTGTCGTATATTCCACGTCTTGCCAATAAGTTTACATGCTCAATGGAACCCACACGGGATTCCAGCTGCTCAGCTCGCGCTTCGGTGTTTTGTTTTTCCTCTTGGATTAGTCTGATTTCATTGTTGATGGCGTCAAGCTGCTCCTGGAGCATCAACGCTAATGTTTGGGCGTCCGTCTGCTGCGAGGGTGAGAGCACATCTGCCACGGAGAATATGCTTTCCGAATCGTCAGCCTCCGCATCGCTTAGATCATAGCCCTGTTGCACGCTGGCCAATACTTGAGCTTGATCCACCGATTCCCATTCCATTTCAGCCTACGTTAAATTTGTAATTATAAAATGGTCAACCTAATAAAGAAGCATTTGGACTGACCTTCGTTTCATCTTCTAGTCTGTGTTTGACCAGTCGCCGCGGTAGAGAATGCGTATCGAAACTAGAATGACTGCTAGTACGTACGAAAGTGGTGTCTGCCGGAGTAGGACTTAAACTTCTTGTTAAAGCTTCCGTCTGTTGAATGTTGTACGCAATTTCTTGCTGGTAAAGCTGTCGTTTTAAACCTTCGACTTCGAGCCTTGCTTTTGTCACTTCTTTCATTATCTCAGTCTACAAATAGCACAAATGCAGTTCAGCTAGTGTTTCTTTACAGATCTGTTGACAAGATTTACCTTTTCGTTCTGCATTTCTTCGAGGAACTTTCGCGTTTTGTCAAGTTCTTGAGTGAGTGCATTTTTCTCCTCCAAAGCATGCATTCTTTCCTGCAAGTGAACCTGAAGACGGTCGTTCGACTCGGCAAGCAGTTTGTCAACAGTTGCCGACAGACGAGAATTGTGGTCCTCATTAACTCTAGAACGCTGGTTCAATCGAACTAATTCGGTATTCTTCTCTTCAAGCTGCGCTTCCAGTCGAGCAACTCTTTCCTCAGCGGATCCGTGTCTTTCTTGTGCCTGCATGCAAAAGATTCGTGAAGTGAGATATGTCAATTGAATGTAACACAATAGTTGGATGGCGATAGAAATGAAACTCACTTGGGTCAAGGCATGCAGTCTCATTTTCAACTCCTCCTCCATATCAGGCAGCTTAGAGAATTGGGCAAGCTTTTGGTCAGACAGGTCCAACTTTTCTTGAGTGGCACGTATTTTCTCCTCTTGCAACCTCAACTGAGCTTCTCGGTGCTGGAGTTCCTGTTCTAATTTCTCATTCAAGTCATGTAGCGATGTCGATTCACGTTGAGCATTCAGATATCGCTTCTCCAATGTGGCGATTCGTTCCTCCTGAAAATCATCACGAAAATGAAAAGTGTTCCAAGTCAGTCAGTTTGTCCGCATACTCCTTCGCGTTAATTCTTTTCCATTCACATCTCTTTACCAATTCATAATCTAAGTTCAAGGTAAGTTTCTAATCCAGCATTACCTGATCAACTTTCTGGGCTTGATTTTCTCGCAAGTCCCTTTGTAGTTTCGTATTACTTTCTTGTGCTCTAGACAACTCTCTCTGAGTCCTGCTCAGAGCGTCCTCCAACTCTGATACGCGACCACTTAGCTCACTCGCTCTCCTTTGAACACTGTTCAGCTCGGCAACCTTGAATAGAAATTACGTGATTAATTACGGCATGGGCATTTGTCATTCTAACGTAGAAATGCATTGGTAGCAGCATTCTAACTATGCGTACCTGCTTCTCTAGAGCATTTTGCAGGTCTTGGATTTTGGAAAGGTCCGTATCACTCTCCAAAGAGCCATTCGAAACCCGCTGTGAAACGAAGGACGTTATTAGCATCCAATTCCAATACGGTCATAAGTTGAGAAGCAAGGGTTAAGCAACGCGTGAGTGCAAAATTATAATTTACCTTAGTTTGGGCGAGAGAAGTGCGGCTCGAATCCGTGGTGTCTGTCTCCCCATTTTCTTTCGCTTTCTCGACAACTCTTCCGCTCTTGGCTTGATGCAGCTGTCAGAAGTGAAAGGAAATTGTTAAAAAGGTTCTTGAAACTTTTCAGATACCAAACAATAGAGGAGACACGGTTTCTATTGTTCAGTTTCATTTCCACTCAATACGACCACCCAGAAATTCCCGGAATGAAACGCAACGAAATCTCGTTTTCTTTCAGGTTTTCTAAAGTTTTATGAAAATGATAAAACTCTTTTCGCTTCCTGCATTTTTTTAATGTTTGCTCTCAATCGATAACGCTACAACAAGCTATTAATTTCTTGGAGCGAAGCCTTCAATGCCTGCGAAGTTTTCCTTCGGCTGAGTTCCAAATATCCAGAGAAAAAAAGACAAATCCATTATCGTTATGAAGACTGAAAGCTGATTTTGACTAGATCAAAAACCCATCTGCTCGAAACTATCAGTCTAATCTGTTTAGAATGGAGGTTTGAAGTCGTCGGAAGTTTTAAGCTCAGACATTTCTTCAAATTACTGAAGTGATTTAAGATCACCGGACGCCAATCGCGGGAATTTCCTTGGTTAGCTCATTAAGAAGAAACCAGTACAGAAGGTGAGTGAAATTGATCACAAGTATTTTACTGCACACTACGACGATACGATAACAGAAAAATGCGAAATCGTGCAATTGGAAGACAAAAGGGTGACAGACTCTTATTATATGCACCCGAGAGAAAGTGCTAGCATGACATTACTGAGTAAAGAAGCAAAGTTAACTCCTTCTTCAACGAATATTATAATTAATATTTGGATGAATGCAGAAAGGAAGAAAAAAGGGAGAAAAGTTTGTGCATAAGTTTCCACTCTCATTTGAATATTATTTTAATTCAAAATTTTTGAACGCAGAAGAATCCAACTTCGTTTCCTGTCACGTTTCGTGCCTCACATTTCACATTGTAACTTTCGAATAACTGCAAAGAACCCTAATATAATATGAAAGGTGAACACCACTTGCTTCTCGAAATAATTAATATGAGCTCATATTTCTCCCGTTTAAGATGCATTTTTGTGGCTTCAGTCTCCTTGCGAATGTTCGTTGCGTTTAGTGTAGTCGTGAAATTTTGTCATTTCGTAGTTCAATTTACAAAGGAAGAAAACTAAAACTGAACCTCACCTCGTCCTTGCTTGTTGTCAATTCATCTTCCAGTTGCGAGACACGCTCAAGAGCAACCCGCAGCCTTTCTCGGACCTGTTTTCGAACAAATGTGTGATTTGATTAGAAAATCTTTAGCAAATGATTCTGCTCGGCGCTAGGAATAATGTCATGTGCATAAATTTCAGGACACAAGCGTGTTTCGAACCAAAGAGAAACTCGAACCTCGAAAGCGAACGGATGGACAGCGGAAAAAATTGCATCAACACAGCGGTACGCACTTGGAGCCGTTTTACTACCCAAAAGAGTACTTCCGTTCGAAGCAGGTGGAACCGGAGAGTGGTCATTCACGAAAGGACAGGATTACATTCGTAAGTACGAGACGGTTGTATTTGCATTAATTATTACGTAACCGCATCGTTCAACCTGCTGCAGTATTTATATAATGACTGCGGTGAGAATTGTGTGCGCAAAATGCCGAGGCCAAGAGTCTTGTATTCTGCGCGAAAGAAAAAGTGCAACGAAGGGCACTGGAAAATTGTAGAGCAGAATTGGTCAGGGTTATGGGATTAGGAGTTTCGGCACGTCCGACAATCGTAAACTATACTGTATTTCCCCTGCATTGGAACGTAGCTCGTGCGTTGCAGACTAACAATTGGATTAACTCTTCAACAGCGAGTGCAAACTGTGGGTTCGCGCCTACATGGGCACGAAAGGTGCACAACGAAAGAAACACACCGGCCTTTTCTCGTTCCACAATAACATAAACCTGCTCGAAAGTGTTGAAAGCTAGAGTTTCAACACACTTCTAATTAATCAGAGCCAGGGCAGAACTCAACGCTGCCTTTTCTTGGCGCTGCAGAGAAAAAGACTGGTTGAGTGCAGGCGCCCTTGCCCCAAGAACCCGGAATCCACATCTGTTTTTTCTTTGAACGGCTTGGTCGGAAATATTTTCACGACGATGAATGTGACTATTGGATTCCCCCAGGAGACCCACTCAAGTAAGAGTAAGAAATCTATGTCAACACGAGTCAACACAATCATGATGTGCAATGGCAGCAGAAAAGCTTATCATCATAATAGGAGGAAATCAGTTTCGTGAAATCAGCAACTAGCAAAATGACACTCGCCTTCTATCAAAGTATGGCAGATAATTCGTATATGCTTTCATTTGTATAATGCACGAGGAGACCAATTTATTCAGGGATAACTGGAATCGCGTGTGTCAACATTCGCTGTCTGACTTGTCTCGTTCTCTTCCCGCATCTGAGGCTGATGCTGCAGGATGGTAATCTCACTTTCATCATTCATTCTTACTTTATAATATTTTCTCCTTTCACTTTTCCACCACCAAACAAAAAGACAGGAAAAGTTACATTTTGGGAGCAAATCTCTGCAGCATTACGAAAGAAAGTATTTACGTGTGAAAGAGGCACGAGCAAGGGGAAGGTCTCCCTGAAAAATGAATGGCGCATTAGGGACTCGTTTCTTCAAACTGGGAAAAGTAGTCGCGCTCCGGATCAGAGAACGCATAACCAGAAATCAAGCGCGAGGAGGAGGAAAATATGAACATTTGAGAAGGCCATCATAATTTTGTATGTAAAATATGAAAGGCGAACCCAACCTGGCTCCGTGTATTCAGCCAATTCAGCGCGTATGTGAGAATTAGGAGAAAGTGTCTTTGGGCTTGGTAATAAGTGTTATGTGCATTATAGTTTCTACAAGATATACATTATGAATCTAGTGTATTTTTATGAATCTTTACTCTCTTTTCTAATCCCGAGATGCAAATCGCCGGTGCTACTCCCAATTCGGCCTGCATGTGCCCTTGCTTCGTATTTCGCATTCGTAAAGAGCTGTTACTGGGTCTAAGTACCTGCTTTTTTATGCGTTTTTCTACTTTACTCGACATTTATGCTCGCTCATTATATTATTATATGCTACTGGCTTGAAACTCACAAACTTCATGCAGGGGGACTGCGCATTTCCCGACACGACTGACTACTGTAAATGGAGGCGCTTTTATAAAACTACTTTCGCCCGATCTTTTCTGCTTCTGCTGGAGCCTGTCAGAAAAATCACCTATCAATTCGCCTCAATATGATGCACACGAAAGTTAAGCTAGAGACATTATGGCTCTTCTTTTAGCATCAGCAAAATATGCAAAAAGCATTAATTTTACGATGGCAATAGCACACGAGGCTGTGAGCTGTAAATTAGAGATTGAGCATTTGTAGCTCTCAATCCAGAGCACACCCAACCGGAGAATGTGTAAATATTATAGTTAAGGGCTCCAGCTCGCATTATGATTGAGCGTAAATTTAGAGTAGAGTTTCATCATGGGCTCCATTTTTGGAACATGAACCTGGGTCCAATCGAGGTCGAAGTACAGTGCTTGTGTTTCTTGCAGAACCCAATTGGAAATGAACGTGGTGAGGCGTTGAGAGTTTGTGTCTTACCTTCTCATCTAGCGCCTTGTGATGCTCGAAGAGAGACTTGAGAGCTTTCAATACCTCGACCTCAGACGAAACTCCGGATTGAGCGGCAGCCTGTCTTTTCACCACAGTCATGCGGAGTGACCTTTCGTGTCTTGAGACTAAGCATTCCAAGTGTTCCAGCAGAAGCTGTAATTGTATTAAATAAAGTAAAAAATTGGTACGGTAAAATCAATTGCTATAATAATCATTGATTACAGCGTAATTGATGGTCTTGAAGTAAACACTATACACACGCCCATGGCTCATGTCTGCACTTAACCGCACGCCACACCACAATCACTGGCCACTGGGTCAGCGAATAAACACGCGCGAATAATTAATTCATGTGCCATTGAAATTAAAAGTCTACATTGAAACCGCCTCAAGGGAACCAAGTTGTGCAGAAGCGCATAAAAGAAATGGCATTGCTAGAAAAGTGAGGCGCGGGAAAAGCAAGGTTGAATACAATATGAGCAAGAGAAAGTGAAATAGTACGTGATTTCGTATAGAAACCATCTTCCATCTATTTTTTATTTTATTAATTCGTTCCTTCTCGCATTCACATTCAGGCGTTGCCATCTCACTGGGCCATATTCACGGCCAAACAAAATCCATGTGCTGCGCGGTAGTGCAGGATGATCTATGGTTTCTCCGTATGTTTGGAACGGTGATTATTACAAGTCATAAATTCTGGTTTAAAAGGTTAGAGATTAAGAATGTATAAACATTGTACGTACCCTGGTATTATTTCTCTCAGCCTTCAACTCGCAAATTTCTTCCTCACGTTCCAGCAGCTGCTCTCTTGACTGATTCAATTCTTTCGTGAGAGTTGCAAACTCCTGCAAAGGAAACAAAGAAAGCGGCATATTAGAATCGGGCTTCGTGTTATAACTTATTCACGGCGATTATGTAACCTGAGAGGTGTAATTTCGCGCATTTCTCATGATCAACATTTCTACCTCCGCCTTTTACCTTTTGCCTCTGACGTTTGAAGAATTTCTGCCGGGAGAGTCTAATTAACACTTGCGCTCAGGCATCATGCCGACTGCTACAAGATTCCGACTGTGCCCATATTATTCCGGCCTCAGAAAAATGGAAAATTCCATCGCGTTGTAACAGCGTGAAAGCACCATGACATTCATAATCTAATCTTGTTAGCAGCACGCGAAATGCACGCGCAGAAACGTACATCAAAGGAATAATGGGAAAGTACAATTAATTTGAAACTAATTTAAAATGGTTGGTCTTCTCAGAAGAAAGCGGGAAAAATGTAAAACGCGCGTAAATTCATTTATCTTTTGCAGATAAATAACGCAACAAAGCGTTTGATGTGGCTCCCTGAAGGGAAAGAGTAAGAGTCTTATTAAGTGCGGAACACACAGACATCAGAAATTCCACTACAATGCAAAAACACAATGTGGCAGAAAACAGACAGAAATAATGACGACGATTATTACTGTCATCAGAGGAACAGTCCTTAATAGGGTTATTGCAGAGTACAAAACATTTCCTGCAGTAATTGCTTCTAGCCAAATTCGAGCTATTCTTGGACCATCTCTTCCTATGTGAAACCAACCAAGATAAACTTGGCACGGGGAGAGATCACTCAAGGTTGTAAAGCTGATCAATAAATTTCCGATATTATCACTTCACTCGTTTTTGGAGTGTACTTTGCTCATGACCTTGTTTCCCATCTAAAGATTTCATCATTATGGAGTTCATTTCACTAGCAAACTACAACCAGGAAAATTACGTCCATCTCCTTTGGCCTTTTATCTTTGCCACCATTCGCAATTCGTATCCTGTTGCCCGAGTCGAGACAAATGTGAGAGTTAATTGAATGCCCTTCAGCGCGTCAGAGCATCTCACAAGTGTACCAGAGTTTGAGAATAACTCCTCCTCCTTTTCATTAACTAATATTAAAATTTGGAAGTTAGGGGGAATGTTGATTGAATTGCGGAGATTTACTAGGGCGTAGTCGGCGGTACGTCGGATGTGCAGTGCGTAAATTTTGGAGCTAGTTAGATGATTTTTAAAGTGATTAGAAAGAATTAGCAAGAATTATGAAAATAAAGCGTGCTTCTTTAACCAAATGTAATTGAATTTCTGCTTCGTCGAAAATAGTGCTGATTAGTATTCATTTCTCCTTTCTTGAGTATGCAATGTGTCTACTCGAAGTAGAACAGCGAAAAAGTGCGTAGGGTAGTTAAAATTCACCAGGTCCCAAATGTGTAAAATTTTTTAAGTGAATTAAGAACGGAGCGAAAGGAGGAACTTTGGAGATTGAATACTTGCTTCTGAAAATATATGGTTATAATGATAAAATGAGTTGTGTGTCTGGCGTCAGTCAGTTAATGTTGACGGAAGACGCCAACCTGATAAAAAACTTCCACGGGAGGCCTGCTAATTTAAATGCCCACAAAGCTCTCAACATTAAGCGCCTGGCTAACGTCGTGGTAAACTGCTTCACTACATTCTGTAATTTGGTAAATTACTCAGACGTGAAGCATGGGAAAAGTTTTGCATTTAATTACTGCGCGAAAAGTCTTCCCAAATTCTTCCAATCGAGCGTTCTGATTCACAGTCCATTATTACATGTTGACAAGTGGTACTTAACGACTACTGTGCCTTGCAGGAGATTTGATGCTACAAATCCTGAAAGTTAAAAGCTGGTGGGTGACAGGGAAAGTGTTCTCGAGATTAGTGTCTTCAAATATTGCAAGACAAGTGGATTTAAGCTGTCAACAACCTCAAGTAAGATGACATGAACAAAGCATGTACACTCCAACTTCGACTTCACATTCGCATTGTGTTGCTGATGGTGGTCTAGGATCTTGGTGCAGTAGTGACTGCCACAACCAGTATGACTGTTGTAATGTGTCAGAAATGTTTGTAAAATCACATCTGCATTGCCTGGGCCATTAAGATTCGCTGTGCTGCAAAACTTGCTGGAGTTTGTTGGCACGGCCGTTTGAAAGGCCGAGGTCGAGGAGGAAGCGGGAATTTGCGCTAATTTGTTTGCACTGTTCGGCGTTACCTCTTCCTGGCTTTGGCAATTAATCAGGCTTGTAGGAAAACCGTTTTCATTATTGTTATTACTGTCATTATCGTTTAGACGATTGTTGTGCGGCGGATATCCATTCCCGTACACACTGCTCACCACACCAACAGCGCTATCCAATTTCACATTCTCACTAATTACAAAACACTGGCTCACACTCGCATGGCTCGTATTGTTATTGCTGTAGACCGAGTCGTTTGAGTTTGTCGCTGAGGTCTGCTTGACGTAGTTGTCATTGTTCAGATCGTTCAGGTTCAGACTTTCGTCAAAGTACACAACTTTCTTTCCAGTGCCCGCAGTATTCAATCGAGGCATGGTGGCAGGCTGACGGATTGGCATTCTTGATCTCTGCACACCATTATCCGTATCAGACTAATTGTACACGAACACGAATACGCAGCACACTTAACAGCACCATAAGCAGAATCAGACCGCTACGGTCCTGTGCCACTTTTGCATTGGGCGAGATGAAATTGGATATTGGTGGAGAAAAGGATAGTTCGAGCCGTGCCGCGTAAAATTGTGCAGACCCTGTTCCACTTTCGATAAGATTAACGTCAGCAGAGAGTTGAGAATATCAACTGATAAAAGTTTTGCTACACTCGTATGATATCTGTAAGAGAAAGGGAGAAAAGTTGCAATAGAATAATGCATGACCGTGCCGCATATATCTCTCATCTGCACAAGATCAACGAATGCTTGCTGCTGCTGGTAATATACCATGATCACACATTCGACACACATAATAAGTACATGTACACCACCATTTATTGTCTTAAACTGTGCAATTGGGTCTAATTTTAGAGGAGAACGAGTAACCCTTTCCAGCTTGCCGCGTGTGCTGATGAGGCTGTCCGCCTGCAGTGAAAGTCAGGACGCTCTGGTCAGACTAAATTGTAACCAACAACACTTCCACCAATCAGGAACAGCGTGTACTCAGGCTGCACTGCATTAAAGTCGAGTTACCTTTTCTCCGCGCAAACTGTCGCCCAAATCTAGTCGACTAAACGAGCCCTGCTTGGGTAAATGCAGTGAAAAGTTCACTAGAAAAGATGCTCCGAAGAAGGCTATAAAAACTTTATGTGCCCAACTCGTCCGCTCGTAACCATATAGAAAAGATCCGACGAGTTTATAATGCGAGGAAGAATTGCTAGTAAAAAGAGTGCAGCAACTATTTATTATTAAGTGAAATGAGATGCAAATAACATGCCCACAGTAGGCAAGTGCTTGTATTGGATCTTGCTTCCGCCAATCTGATATTCTATTCTGCTTTTCAAAGCATCCATCCTTTTACGTATTTATACTTCCTTCGTGCCGCTACCGCCGCTACATAATTATGTCATGCATTGCATTTACGAGCGAAAGGTTGAGGAAAGAAAGGGAACATAAAAGTTGCCGAAATATAAAGCTAGAGAAAGCCGTAATCGACGGGGGAAGACTTCCCTGAATACAATAGAGTCCACGGAGAAAGAATTCTGAACAAAGAAGATGAAAGTGATTGGATAAGCCTCCGATACATCAACGAATACACGGCAGTAGGCAATTTAGTTTGGTATCTAATCAATTGAATCTGTAGAGATATTTATGATGCACACGATGTAACCGGTAACTCGTCTGAAGGGCAGCAGACAATTTGGAGGCTTACGTCTTATGTATTCTTGATCAGCGCAACGCATCGCATCGGCTGTGCTACGCATGCAAAATTGAAAGGGGAAGAGCGAATGAAAGGCACACGACATGGGTTTGTATGATGTGGAGAAAGTAGTAAAAAATGTAAAGGGCAAGTACACATACTGCATTCCGCATGGTAAAATACAAAGGTCGACTGAGCACTACGGCGGTCCACGAACAATGAACGTCGATGAAACATTGACATAATCGCAGGGATAGGAGTCAGTGAAAGCAAACCAGACCGAACTAGTTTCAACTTTGCTCACCAATTTGAACAATGTCCATTGCTATAAAATTGTGAATGAGGAATAATGAGGGAAGGAAGCAAGTTTCTACCTGCACAGCATGTGCTGCCATGGACGACAATCACTTATGGCCAACGACAAAAGGCGAATTGACGAAATTACTGCTGTTAAACGACAGAACATTAACTTTTCAAAGAATAATGCACAAGGCGCGCAAGACGATAGGTTGACCAGATAAATACAGAGCTTATATATCATGGACATTATCAATGAAATGTCAACGTTTATGTTCTCAGCCTTGCTTATTGTTATTGTTGGGACTATTATGACTTGACTTCCTGCGGTTCCATGCCCATAAAGCTAGTATCGATGTATTGTGGAACGACGACGCCCGTGTGTAGAATTAAACCAAAATCAAACCTTGATCGACATTTCTTCCTCTCATAACGCTTTGTGCTGAAAATTGCTAAATCAAGTCCATACACAGTCACTGTTTCCAAATATGAAGTACCTGTAACGTAATGCGTCATGTAAACAAACCTGAAGCCAGCTACTAACGCCATAAAGTATTTTGAGGCTGCATGAGGTGAACCCCGCGCACGTAGTTCGCCTTCGCCATATGCCAACATATTTACGACTTTCACCGTTGACCATTACCATTGACGCCTTGGGTGCGAACACTTTCTTTATTCGACTTGCGTCACTGAGAACGAATACCTTTACATGGAGACCCCCCCCCCCCAAGCATTCAAAAATCCAAATAACTCAGAGTAGGGAAATGTGTGAGGGATGCCCGAAGAATCCCACAGATCAATTGCCACACATCGGGCTGAAGGTCAAACAACAAATTAAGAACAAAAGAATGCCAAGACAGAATTAAGCTAAGCTCACAAAAAGCAATATTTGGGGCATCAGCTATCGGAACTCGTACCAATATGAAGAAAATTGAGTGAGAGATCTTGAGCGTAGCAACACTCAAGGAAATCATCGTAGAACTCAGGTTCAGCTTTCTCTTCTTTCAATCACAAAACTAGTTTAGAGTTCTGAAAATGAATATCAAGGTTACACAAGTTTCTCTACACTGGCTGCTGGGCCTGCTTCAAGGATCAGGGCCGGTGAGGGGCAAACTTTCGTCATTAAAGCTTATCTGTACCAGAACACCTTTTCATTATTACACTTTTTGTATTATTATGATGACAAGAAATTACAACTTCAAGTCTGATGAATTTTCTTCTAGGAGTCAATTCTCGTTTCCTTGCTGACTTTCTTCTTGTACCATGTGCCAGAGGTCAAAATAATTTCTAATTCTTACAGCCAGTGTACCGGAAAAATTCTCCCCAGCAGCCAGAGGTCTTATTTTTGTGTTTATTGCGGGGAGTGAACTGTCTAAATACAGTCCCAACAAATAATAGATTGAACTTGGCTACACCACCGTACGTTCAAAAGTTGATGGAGGTCTTGCGAGTGGAGTAAGAAACAAAATTTCACGTCAAATGGTCGCCAGGATTGCGCACGCTGCTCTCCCCTCAAGCAGTGCTGATAATAGAATCATAATGCGAGTAATAATAGTAATGTATATTATTAAACGACTAAGATTCAAAGCAAACTTTCCTTTATCACACACTTGCATTGTTGCTGGCTCACCTCGCGCGCAACTTTTCTTTCTTTTCGTTTCTCCATCTACGAAATTATTAACAATGGTTCAAGCAACAACTGAAGCTACGACTACGGAATGATGATCCAGTGCAGTAGCTTGATGTTGATGTTAGTCATAATAACGCTGTAATGGTGAAACTATCAAGAGTTCCCCCAACTCTTTCCGTCACGACGAATCTTTAGCTTTCTTCAAGGCTTTCCATTATTAATATGCATCGTTTCAGTCCATTATTATTAACTAAGATATATACGAAAGTTCCCTGCTCTCGAGCAGGAAAGTGGCGAAAATAATAGCAGCAGCAAGATCCCATCAATAATGACCTTCAAGCTTTCGGATTTCAGATGCGGAGTTTCTCTTTCCTTCTTTCTTGGTATTTGTAAGAATGTGCAAGTTACTCAAAATAGTAACATCAACTTCACGAAACACAAGCACGCTCAAATGTGCCCGTTGTAATCTCAATAATAATAAGAAATGTACGGCGGAGCGCAGGTAGTCGAAGTCGAGGTGGGAGTTATGTTCATGCCCTGCAACTTTAACATGCACAATAATATTTTACACAACACTCTCCAGGCCATGGAAATGGCGTTGTTCTACGCGCACAGTGGCGGTGTGTGAGGACACTCACAATTTTTATCTTATTGCTTATGCATGGGTTTCTTCCAACCCGACAACACACGCGAAATGAGACAACCATTTCTCCTATTGTAAAGTTTAAAAAACACAAGCACTTGCTGCTTTCGTTCGCTGTTTCTGAATTTTAGGTGTTGAATAATAAAATTTGTCTTGTCTTTTACACGAGCACGAGTGAGCGCCTGTTTCTCTACTGTTTATCTCTCCTTTTAAACTTTCAGCTTTCACTGTAATGAACGCGAGCTCACTTTATGTCGGCTATTCTGCAAAGTGATTCTCTTCTGTCAGGCGGGGAACAACACGATAACCCTTTCGCATTATGAAAAGCAATGAAAACGTAGTTGGTAATGCGCTGCTGCTACAGCACTGATGCTGCTCGTCTCACTACCTGAATGTGCTATCAGTTGGTGTCTCTGTGTACATAGTGTAATCTGCTCGCCTTTTCCAATTTGGATCCTGTAAAATGTTTCCCACCACGGCTTGCCCTTTAGAAGGAGTAGGCGTTTGGCAGTGCAGCAGAATAATAAAACGGTGTAAGATTGCATAAAATATAAAAAGGTGGGCAGAAGAGAGGCAGAGAGAGCAAACGCTAAGTGAGTTAAGAGCGGAGGCCATATCGTTGGGTGATGAGGACTAATAAGACTAGAAATTACGACATAAAAATCTCTAGAACCTATAGAAAGACTCTCCATGAAGGTTTAAACAGAAAATTGCCAAATTCTTGAGCCTAGCACTCTGAGTGACTATGCACACGTACGCAAAGGGCATGCAATTTAGGTTCCGTTCCCTGATCCAACCAAATTGTTCCGATACTTCGCAATGTCTTTGTCGAATAGTTCCTTCCGTATTGTCGTGATTTCCGTCGTCCATGCATTTCTTAACCAAGTCAAAGGAGGAAATAGATCAAGAATGAAAGCTGCAGCCTAACGGCTAACACACACGCACACAAATTGTATGCCTACGCTGTACTTCATGATCAATGAGGCTCTGTATTTCGGGTTTAGAAATGTAATATATCAATCAATTTTTTGCACGTTTATTTATCCCAGAAAACAAGTAATGATTAACCTTCGATTAATCGAGTTCAGCCTGTTCATTATATTACACTCACTACAAGTGACTGAACAGACATTGAACAATTGATATTACGAGTCTCATTTTCTTTAAAGTGAACTATTTTCCTTAGAGAAAGTCTCTAAACAACAGCCTGAGCAAGTTATTGTTTTATAACTGTTGTAGAGAGCAAAGTGTGAGAAATCTCAATTGAGATTCATGCCACGCAATTTTATGCTTGGTTCACACAGACCGAAGCGAAAGAAGAAAGGAACGTCCAATACCAAGAAACAATCAATAAAACCTTAAAAAGCGGAGGCCAGGAACAGAAACTAATCCGAACTGAGCATAAGGGAGAGAATTCCTTTCTTCCGTTCGCAACAGCATGCGGCCCTTCAATGTTTCAGTCATACTTTCTGCGAACTTCGAAGGTTGTGTTACCGGTGCCGGGGTCAGAATCATCTTGCATCTCAATGGCATTGCTTATAGAAGATTGCTTCAGAGAAGCTCTAGTGTAATAGTTTATCTTTCTGATGATTAGCGCAAATTAAACATAACTTGATACATCGGTCAAACTAACCGTTCAAAGTACACGGGGAACAGTTCCCAATGCTTAGGGCCGAATTCAGACATAGGAAACAACTCGTCCTTAACGTTGAGAAGAGATTTGAGGCGCCGATTTCGGTGCCTTAAATCGTTCCTCAAAGTTAAGGAGCGATTTGAGAACAGCTTGTGCAGTGTCTGAATTCAGCCTTTAAATTTAACGTCAGTGCTTAGGTAAATGCAGCGTTGAGTTGTCAGGTTTGAGTTATACTGCAAAATGTTACAGAATTCGGCCTTTATAAGGTTATATGACATTCACTTAAAGCTCCGAATCGGTCTCCATGCCCAGAATAATTTCTAACTACATAAAATCCCACCGTTCTTAGAGTACGCGAGTGATGTTTGCAAAGTTAGTTTTTTTCGCTTTCTCTTTGAATCCTTTCATTCCTGTTTCTAACCCCAGAATCTTTCTATTCCATGTTCGGCTGCATCGCATCCAGTGCTCTCCTCCAAAGGAGCGACGATTCAAACAAACGAAATGCGTTTCGTAGCCGACTTCAGGTTTAAATCGGAAAGGAAACCTTCCGACGGAGCGCAGCTCACTTTCTCTCAAGTTTGTGTCCTTGCCCAACAAGAATGCCAGGCGGACGGCACAACCACAATCTCGCACCGCATTGCACACAAAAGTCTCACCACAACAGGCCTTCCACAGAGGGAGGGACAAGTGGAATCGGTATATCGAAATTACCTCGCTCAGAATTCATTACCGAGCCACGAGTGAGTTCCATTCTGACGCTTCCACTGCACCCGGTCTCGTCTACTTATAGCCCATAAATACTGCCTCATATATATTGTATTCATAAATCTTCAACTCAACCACATCTGTTCCGTTTCGGTCTTCAGTCTGAGAAACGATTTTCTGCACACGCAGCCATACGCCACAGCAAAAATGTCGGTGCTGCAGAAGCTTGGATCAAACGTTTTATTGTGAACCCCATTATGTTTAGTTAAGACCACTTGTTCTTAAATTATTGCCCTTGGCACGCACTAACCACAATATTTAAATCCACATTTCCAATACCTGCCCACGACTTCTCGCACTGCTTCCAACTCGAGCTGCGTACTCACGTTTCGTGCCTACAAGAAACTCATTCCCAATTAAGACTCACAATTCCGGAGCGTGCGAAGAATGTGACAATACAAGCCTCGCTTCATTTGTCAGTAAGCGACAGTGAAAGTCCATGGCAGGTACGGCAGTCCAGGATCTCGAGAAATGTCGCTCTCCAAGTCGAAATATTAATTTTTATCGTGATGATACGTCTGGAATGGAAGAGACACGGAGCGTCAATTCCCGTGTCTCGTGGATGCTGATTCACCTCGACCTGTTACAGCTCTCTAAGCAATATAGATTTGAGTAAATGAGATAAGAGAATGCGAGCCTGCTTAAATATTCAATACAGAAACACAATATTTGCATTATTATTATCGCAGGCTCGAATCTGCCTCTGTCTGTCACTCGGCTTGACTCGCACTAATATATTTCACAAGCTTCGATAAAGACGATGTATAACGACCAGAATCAAAACCTAGCGAAGCGATGTGGGCGCAGAGAGGAGAAATTCAAAGTTTATTCTAAAATTTAGAGAAAGGAAAACGAGATCCAATTAGACTTCTTTGCTCCTTTCTCCGCATCCGATTTATGCCTTCGGAATATGAAAACAGCCATAAAAATATGTCGGCCATTCGTGCAGGGGATTGTAAAATTCACAGTACGAGCCGCTCGAAATTGTGCCTAACCTACTTTCACGCGGTTTGCAGGTACGAAAAGAACAAAGAGAGGTAACCTCGTGATATCCTAATATGCCAACATGATATCCATTTACCACTTTCCATTCAACTTCCGCAGAAGAAATTGCGGTGTGGCGCCACGCCATGCAAATCTCATGAGGGTGAGGGATGGATCCATTTCGTCTAGAGTTTCTTGCTACTTTCGAGTTATCAGCCAGAATTAGAGCCCAAACTGATTCATAGTTTATTCACTCTAGTTTACTCTACTTTAGTTTCAGTAACGCAAACTTTTGATGCAATGTCAACTTGACTACCGTCTGGCCTCAGACGAACATACGTCATGTGCAGCGACATGCATGCCATAATGACTGGAAAGAGCAGAAGTATTAAAAGACTGTCAAAGTTGAGTGAAGCTGTGAATTGTTTACTTTGTTGAAAGTTTTGAAAACGAGAGCAGTTTCGACAGCGAGCTGTCGCTCAATATGGTCGTGCAACCACTTTGAGAGCATTTTATATCCGCCTAAAACATAATAATTAATAGTGGGTTTGTTCGAAACATGACAGATTCAAATACATGGAGCGTATATACTACGGTGATCGTATTTACATGAATACTACATTTGTTCTAATGTTGCTAGTAAAATGTGTTCCCAGAGCACTCTCCCTTCAATTTGTATGTTACACGATTGCTAAATTACTGCAGTGCCTGAGTACAATTGCCAAGTGGATCTGTTCGAAATCCGATTGATACTTCAGACACACCGCTCCACAAATAAATTCGGAATGCAGGAACAAGAGGTTTGAAATTGGAAATTTGCCAGAACAAGTCGTCATTGCACCGATGTCTATATTTTACCGCTATCAATTTCATGTCAAAATCAATATCCGACTGCCCAGGCTCAGATTGACGGAGACAGGCAATGGGGAAATACCCCAGAAATGTTCAAAACGGCGAGATGCGCTTCAGTTGTTGTCTGACTGGAATACAAAAATGAACGCTGTCGAAAGATGCACTTTCACCGGCAGCATAAAGAAATGATAAAGATCTTTATATAGAGATGTATCCAATTTGACAACACACTTCTGCATGGATTCCAACCACAATGCACTCATAAACGAAATGAAACACTTTTCTTTGTATTGCCTTGATGGTTTTCATTTTCTTTTCGAGAAACATATTGCGAGAGTCTCAATGATGAAATGGATTGCCTTCCGTCGCAATTGTGCGGCACGAATTCACACGCACTGCAATTTGGTGATGATACATAGTAGCATTAATACGGAAACCTTTAATCTGATTCAGTGGAGGGAGTCCGCTGAAATTACGGCGTGAAACAATTTTGAGAGTTCACACAAAAGAAAGTTGAATGAAACTCGTAATGCAGATCCAACTTAAATCGAGCAAAAAATTGTTGTATTATTTACTTGTGGCTGCTGCGACTTCTAGATCCAGAGGTCATACGGGGAAATGCGATGAAAGAAATAAGATACGATGGCCTCTGCGGCGCAAATTCGAGGAGACCGGAGTAGGGAGACGCAATTGATGGGCAAGAATAGGAAAAGTTTGCCCGCGCAAATATTCTTCTGCTCCGAAGACAGCACGAACTTCATTTCAACAAAATGAAAGAGAAGAAAAAATAAGATCCAATTTAAACCTCAAATTAATCAGCAGCGCGTCATGCCGAGCTGTTGTTAACGCCGAATAATAGACGGTCTCTGTTTCGTCTTGCATGTATGCAGCTTGGTACATTCGGTGAAATCTCACAAGTCTGGGTGGAAGGTATGGCCTGAGAAATACAACTTTATTATCAAACGCACATTTGGAGCGAAATTTCGGAGACAGAAAGAGAAATTTGAGAAATCGTCTGGAGAGAGCACGAGGAAATGCAATTCTTCTCATCCTGTACATGGTGCTGGCTTGAATTTATAAGGATGGCAGCCAAAAAATGCAACCGTCTTTGTCAACGACACACGCGGAGGTCTGGACGTGTGCTAGGGCGCACGGGAAGGGAAGGATGAATCTGGATTGGTTTACATTTCGAAACACGGACCGAGTTTCTGTTTGTGTCTTGTGTGGCATTCAGAAACAGAAAACAATATGGCTTATTTGCTGCACCGCACGTACGTTTAATACAACGCACAGGCAATGCTTGCATCAGTGTGGATGATGGCGGTATTGTGCATCTGTAACTTCATTTGTGCCTGGTAGATTTCCCTTTCTCAACGGAACATAGTTCAAATCCCATGTTTATTTTGATCCGAAGCAGACAAAATCCTATACGCTCGCTTTCTCTTCGAGTTCAAATGATAGCAACATTAAATAAAGAGCACTGCAGCAACAGGATCCAGCTACACAATAATAAAATCGGTTTGTTCTTGTACCTGAGCAATCGTACTTTAAAGTAAGTAATGCCAAAGTTGACTAATCCACAAGCTTGTTTTCCCTCGTTTCTTTTTTACTTGTTCACCCAGAAAATACATCGCTAACCTCTTCTCACACGAAATGTCGAATCTAAAGATGTGTGGAGAAGGAGAGTCAATTATTGGTGCGAAACCTGACATCTGGATGAACAAATTCCATTACGTGCACTCGCCTTCATTCAGCAACCAGCAGGGAAGGATTCAGCCCTTTTCTTCATTTGTTCATGAATCGAACAGATAACACTTTGAATTTATATTTTGCAAGACAAACAGATAAGAATGGCGAGTTCCTCTTCGGTTGTTTTTCTTTCGCCTATTTTTCAGAATTCAGTAAGTGAGAGTTTGGTTTAAATTCTTAGAGTTGGAAGAAATCGAACGTATCAAGTCTGGGAATCACAAGGTCTCTCCACTCAAGACGACTTTCCGAGTTGATCCTGTACTTTTAGTTTGTGTCACCGCCTTTCGCCTTGTCAACTTTTGTCAAATCAGAACGAGAAAAATGTTTCGATCGAGTGCGTTCTTCCCTCCCACACATTACTCAATTTCTCTTCCAACTTGCCGGTTTTGTCATCACACGTCTAAAATTACTCTGTCTTCACCTGCTTCAAGGCTCTGTGCGCTTGCGTCAGTTGGACTGTGTACTCAAGGTTGAAACATGAAATATTGAGGCAGAAGAAAACGGTACGAAAACATTCAATTAAGATCTGGTAGATTAATACTCTGTCAAAATAAGACAGACAAATTACGCTTGCGAATATACGCTGTACGACTACCATAAACCATTGCATTTGTTCGTTGAACAAATAACTTCACGAGCATGCACTGAAACATACTTATGCAGGACAGACGTTTCCAATTCATTAATCATTGAACAGTATTACTACATGCGTGCACGAAACTTTTGCACCTCGGCTTGGTACATGCTGTACGACTCGTGGCAAGGAAACTCTTGGAAAACAGACTTTTACACAAATGTGACTTTTCCAATTCTCATTTCTTTCGTCTCTGCTCTCTCACTGTACACACAATGCAATTGCTGTGTGTGCCTCTCATTCACGCATTGTTTCCTGAATGTAGGTTAATACAATTGTTGTGTGTGCCGAGGCTGGGAAGCAATTTCAAGTGCCGCTGTGCTGTCTCAGGATTGCACTGGCGGCTTCAGGCCTGCCACCTACAAGCTAGTGAAAGTTTATGCCTATTTGCACTATCTCTTCCTTCTGAACGAGACAAATAGTTTCACCTTCCTTGTGTCACTCGTCGGTGTCTTCTGCTTATCGGCAAGAATGCGAATCGCATCTAATTTCCAAAATGGACCAAGACGGCGCTTTCCTCAAAGACAGAGAATCAAAAAGGATTTTTCGCGTCCTGCGAATGTTGGAATTCCGTTTACCTTGCATACTTCCACGTGTTGTATGAGTTGATCAATATCTCCTGCAGCGGCATAACTCGCAACATTCTTGGACAAAACTCCTCCTCTAGTTGTAGCCAAAGTAGTAACTTCATTTACTCCACGACCGTTGAATCCAAAGAAATTGCTCCCGCTTCCAGCCATGCTCCCACTGCTGCTTATGCTGCTACTGTTGCTGCTGCTGTTGCTGCAACTATTCCCACTGTTGTTCACAAGATGACCCTTGGAAGAATTCCCATTACTCTCGTCTCCAACACTACCCGAACTATTGGTAGTAACACAATTGTTGTTACTGTTCAGGAAACTCGAAGACACGCCACAACCGTTCGTATTGCCTAACATTGCATGTTGCGGTGAAAATGTTTTCGAATTATTTTGCTGGGGATGGTATGGACCAGCGTATGAGGAACAGGCAGGAGATGAGTATGAAGAGTAGTGCTGCGGTGAGGCAGGATGCGGTTTGCTGTACGCTAATTGTTGCTGGTTTAAGTTTATATTGTTGGGATTGCCCATGCAAGAGTAGTTTGAAGGAACACTGGGAGCCTCACTTTGTCCCGAATGGCCGCTCACGTCATAGTTGCAAGTATTGTTATTGTGGTTGACGTGATTCATGTGCCCATTTGGAACAGCATTCGATCTGTACGCTAAACGATTTGCAATCACGGCATACCTCGAGTGGTGGTTCGGATAATTGATTATTGTGTTATTACTGTTATTGACTGGGTTGTCCGGCTTCGATTGGAATGACGTGTAAATGTTGTGGGATGGAGACGAATTGTAGTTACCACTGGCACTTTGCTGTAGGTTTCTTGCGAGCGAAATCAGATTGTCAAAGTTAGTAACATGCGACGAAACTACCTTTGTGTTTGAGTAATTGGAGTTGTTATTGTTGGAATTACTGTGTGCGCTATTGTTATTGGCACTGCCCGCGTTCCCATTACAATTGGCGACATGCGCCGGGCTGCCGGGAATCGGACTCAGGGTGGGATGGTGATTTTCCAGCAGAGATGTCACACTCGGCATTGTGGACTGAGTACTAGACCTCACATTCTTATGAATTTAATTTACCACACGAAGAAAACTTGAGGTTGACAATATCAAATGATGCTACTAAGCACGGCAGATTACAAATGCAGATGAGGGTTTCTTCTGACTTTGTTTCGGCAGTGGCGTGCAGCACTCTCATACCGGAACTCTATGGTCTGTGCGACTGAACCTGAGACTCCAGGCGAGTGAAATGAGAAAATAGAAAAGATGTTCGTGGCAGTGGAAAGAGCGGCGTTCGAATTGTGTATGATCAGGCATGCCAGGTTCAACAAAGTGTTCTCGCTGCACTGTCGGTGAAAGTTCTCTTTTAAACGCAACGAATAGCGAACTCGTTCTCAGTATTATTGTGACTGCACACGGCGAGCATTGCATACACGTAAGCACAGTAATAAGCGAACAGAGCTGAACAGGATTCTCGTGGGGAGAAAGTTTACATTAGAGAAAGCTTCGGCGAATCGGGAGAAAGATTATAATATGCAATGTAAAGTGTAATAATAGCGCATATTCTGTTCCTGTTTCCTTTTTCTTTCAAACTTTCACTTACGAAAATATACAGCGTGTGTTTCATATCGCATATGCGCAGCCAATAAATACTCTTGCTCAAGACCCTTTCGTTCGAATGCACTACTAAAGGGAATACTCAGGCAGTCTTGGCTGCGTTCTGAAGTTTTATCTCTCTTCAAAGACATTTTAGATTATCAAACAAATATGAAGCAGATCTCTGAGCCATTAGTCCCCTCATGCTGTCTGATTTATTGGTTTGACTCCTCTGCCGAAGATAAACTACATAATATTATTTAAACTGATATGTTTTGACTTCTTACTGCAGATAGGCACTACGAGCAGAGCACCATGACAGTTTCATTGGAATAAACACAGTCATTTATTTCATGCAGCCACCCTTCATGCAAAAGCCAAGATTTGATCCCAAGCAGATACCAAACGGAATAAAAAATCATCTCTCTTCGATTAATATTGCCAGTCTCTACGAAGCAGTCCATGCGAGGGGCACGCATAAGTTTGATGGTTGGAAGGAGGTCGCCCTTGGACCCAAAATCTTAATAGACTACGAAATCAATCAAATCCTGATCAACATCGTACTCTTAGTTTGTACACGCCAATTTTGAAGTATGATTTTGATGACTTCAACATTCAACACCAACAGACGCAGGCGTTCTTTTCGTCAAGAAATAATCCATCAAGCCGAAATGGAAATGGTGTACGCCAAGACAATTACTGCAAGCACGAACAAGTTCAATTAAGTATATGAATTGTAGTGGTAGTACTAAACCTTTGCTTCACCCGCCCTTTCAAGGCGCATTCTGCTCGTTTTGCTTTCATATCCACTTTAGTACATCAGACTCAATACAACTCTGTACTTTGCTGCAAGTTGAAGTTGAAAACAGTAGAGAATAATGGAACTAAACATAAATATAGTGAAACACGGTGTAAAATAAAAAGGAAAGTCTTCCGCCGGAGGGGTGGCTGACGAAGGATGAAAGTCAGGAGAGAGCAGCGCAGAAGAGACAGTTCATCTCAGAGACACGGAGAGGAAGTTCGCGACAAATGGAAGTTTGGTTCACGCATGCCTTCTCATTCCTCGGGCCTTTGTTACTTACTTTTGTCTTGGGTTTTTATCGTAGAGTCTTGGAAAGAGTTGGATTTTTATTCGCTACAAAACTAGTTGGATTATAATAATACACTGAACCCTAGTTAACTTTATATAATAACGTTGCGCATAAGGTGAGGAGGGAAATCTCAACTCAGCCGACGACTACTTTCGCTTGTCACAAAAATGAAGTTGAAGTTCTACATATGAACAAGTTGCTTCCGATTATAACCTCCGGTATGTTATTTTGTGGGGCGGAAAGAATCGTCTTTCATTTTTATTTTCGTACATTGCGTAAAAATTGAAATCTCGATGTCGGTTCCAGTAAAAAGACGACAAAATGAAGCTGCCGTGAGCAAATATAATTGTTAACAAATGGTAATATAAATAGTATGAAGATAACACCACAGGGCAATATTGCTAATGTACAATACTTTATCTTCTATCTGATTACCTTTCTGCACGCTATTCCTCGCACCCTGAAAAGCTGCGATTCAATTCTAGTAATTAGAACGCACCAAAGTTGTCATTTTTCTTCGAATCCGAATATTATTCATAGATATTATGAGGTTCGCGTTCGTCAGCTCAGTTTTGCCGCCGACTTTACTTGTCCTGAAGTACTATGAGTCATTTGTATTGTCAACCTACATTAATATGCCACGAAGTGCAGAGATCTAGTACGAAGCTGGAAGGTTTATTTCCTTTCACATTTGTCATTGTAATATTCAGAGAAATCAGAAGACAAGAATGTTTCAGGACAATCGACCCTTTCGTGCTGCCGGCGTGAAACATTTGGGGAGAGTAGGATCTTCTGAAGATACTAAATTATTAACGGTCCTCTGACTTTTCTATTTTCTCGTATGATCGATGATCGCCCAGAATCGCTCCAGAAGTTTAACTTCTTTCGTTCTCTCAGAGAGCGTTTGCCACCAGAAAAGGAAACAACAACACGCTTTCCCATTTGTAGCATTGTTTTGCAACTCCTCACATATATTTTAAAACTACACAAGCCCCGTTTGGAATAAATGTAGTACCATTGCATCGTCATTTCCAACGCTGACTGCGTCAGTGTGTGCAGAAATGGAGCGGTCTGGGTCCAACAAACCTGCATGCGTTGTATTGCATCGCAGCCCAGCTTAAAAGTCTTAAACAAGCGACAGCAACAAAAAAAGAAGCGCACTCGAGTGATCGTTCTTTCTTTCCCTGGAACAAGCCCATGAGTGGAGTTGAAACAATGGAACGGAGATGGAGAGCGCAATTCAGAGTATTGTCAAAAAGACTGGCGAAGAATTCACTTGGAGAAACCAACTTCAAAGCAGGTTGATTTTAATACAGTGGTGTAGGGTGTAAGCAGCAGCGCCAGGGTAAACATGTACGCGTTTCGGGATTTGAAAATGACAGCTACTAAAAGAAATTCATTTAATAAGTGATGCTATTATCCCTGGCTTTATTAATTGGTAGCAGTGGGAAGTGTGAGGCGGACGAAAGTATTTACGCAAGATTTTTCAACTGAATTACATGTTGTCAGTCGCGCCATAATCGATCCAACGACCAAATTCTTCTGGAAAAAGATCGTGCGAGCCGTGAGCTGCTTCTGTGGATATGCAAATGTAATGCTTCAAGAAAAGTCGATAAAATAATTTATTGTGGAAAAATATATTCCCGCAGTGCTATTATCTGTCAGTTAATATTATTGCATGGTTTTAGCATTAAGCCAGTCAAGCAATTTCTTATTTACACGTTTTCTCCGTCAGATGCAACTTCACATCATCCTAGTAGCAAACCCATGAAAAGAATAACAACTTCCTCCCGTTCATGGTTTCTCGTCCACGGATTTCAATTCCAGCACTCGCAGCGCCTCGTATGCTCAGGTCTGGAAAGCTCAAGCACCGCTTGAACAACCAACACTCGTGACTTTCTCTCGGAAATTCGCCGTTTTCCACTTTCTTTTGCGCCTTCTCGTGATGACGGTTTGAAAACTGAATCTCTTATCAAATTCGCCCCTACGGACAGGTTCTGGCCCTTTCAGACCTCCCAGTTAATAGACAGATTGGAAGGCGCTGATAAAAAAAACTTCAGAACTCCTTCACGAGTTTGAGTAAAATACCTGTCTGGAACATAAAACGTGCAGAGAAAGCTGACACTGACATTATCTCATTCCTCCCTCTACGAATAAAGGCAATGCCTGAGAACGTCCTCGGTTATTGCGTCTTCACACTTCTCCTGCAAGAGATCTCTCATTCCGATCAACTTCATCAACATTTGGAAGAGATGGTTCGTGTGATAGTCTTTTGCTCGTTCTCTCAATCTATCTTACTGTGAGCGGTGATGAAAAGAGACTAGACTTGAATTTCAAAAATTATGTGGGGGCAAATATTCTTCAGATGAATGTTCCGTTCACTTCTTTCATTACATGAGATGAAGATGAGATGAGCGCTTGGAATGAGAACGGATATCGACCACAGGACTCTTGAAATGCTTCCTTCTCTGAACTTCGAAAATGGCAAAACGAAAGGACTTTCCCGGATAGGACTTCAAATGTAGCAGACGGGAGTCAAGAAATAAAGAACCTTATAACGAACTCGTCGACGAATTCTCCGAAGACAGATTGCACAAAACTAAACCTTTTGCGTCATCTTCATTGTGAGTAGGTTTTTCATCAGGTGAATACAGTCTTTGACTGCGTGTACCATTGCTTATGCTTTACGATGCTTTTTATTCATCGGCTCTGGGAAACGATTTCCGGTTCTGTCTAATTTCCATGCACTCAATCCCTATTTATGGCCCTGGTATTTCGACCTTGGTTATGCAGCACAACGAAAGCCGTCGTGTAGTGCATAATTATGAAATCGTAGCATGAGTCTGTAGGAGTTAAAAATGCTCATGCTCACACTCACATTTCGTTCAGTTCAACAGTTCAGACCGTATTAATGGAAATGCTCATACTTGTAGAATAAACATATTGACATTATGCTGAACTGAATCTGGATGATTGCCTCCTACATCATACCGCAGCCAGTCGCCTCCTTCGGTTGGCAAGGCAAGATAATGCTGCGAGAAAACAGAAGATTTTTTTGTTTAGAATGTTTACTTTATCTCCCTGTCGTTTTGCTCAAAGTTCAACACTGAATTGACTTGCTTGACGGATGGATTTTCAACATCCACACCAGCTATTATGCAATGCAACGATTATTATTAATAGTACCAAGATTTCGCAACTTAGAACCATAATTCATGATTTGAACATTTTCTGAATACTGAACTCATATTCTGCTACATGCAACCAAGCAATTGTGATGACAATAATGTTTGAGCAAAATCAGGAAAATACTCGCTGGCTCTCATGACTTTGTTTATGACGAGTTATTCGGGTTGAAATTAATTAATGCCTTGCTGGTTTAAAAAAATACTCGGTGAATTCCCAAATTAGTAAGTAAACGGTGAACACAACAAACTTTCAAAATTTTCAATACTTCAAAGTTGACGAATTACACCTCCCAGGCCCGGCAATGATTATGAAAAAGAGTGTTTAAGTTACCTGTGGAAGACTTGCTGCGAGTTGTCTTTGCAATGCATCTCGTTCCTTGACACAATCATTATACTTCAGTTCGCCCTCTGTTAATCTCTCCTGCGTCTCGCGTAAGCTGTCCATGAGCTTGTCCCTCTCGTCCAGCATGGACACCATGAGCTGCTCGAAGTTGGCATCTTCGCCCCCGAATTGAGAGTTCCTCTGCGCAATTCCATCCTCCGAGATGGTCGGCATTACATCGCACATCATGTTCCACATTGTGTAGTTGCCAGATTTTCAATCATGCAGTGATAGTTAGTGTCTGAGTTATAACTTCAAATTCGGGTAGTAGTTGGCATGCTATATACTGTAAGTATGTTGGGAGGATATTTTCTTGAATCACTAAAGTGTCCAGTAGTTCAGCAGCAGCCACTGGAAAGATCACCCGAATTATCCAGACAGTTTGGTTGTACCATAGTTGCAAGCAGAGTAACTTTTTAAAGATGAATTAAATTGCACTTCGCCACATTACTTTAGTACAACATTGATTCTGACGATTTTTAGTTGGACACAGGAACCACGTACAGTATTTTACAAACAGAAACATCTTATTTGCTTTGACATTATGCGCTGAAGTAGAATTCCGACATGATGTCGAATATTGCCATTAACATTTCTTGATGCTTGCAATCTTCTTGTTGTTCCGGTCAAGGTTTGGAAGCTTTCAGTTTTCCGAAGAATCGGGAATGATTAACTTCTAGTTGACAAATACCACAATTACACGACTGGCAATAAAGTGTGCGATCTGGTCACGTACAACAGCCTTTAGGTAGACTTCTTGCAATTTTGTTATTGCTTAAATTAGCTTGCATACACAATTTGTGCTAGTATTGAGGGTCCATAGGTTACTGGCGGATCAAAAACTTGTCCAATTCATGTCTTCGTCCACTCGCCGTTTTATTGTATTTTCCTTACGACGTTGTTGGCCTTGCACTCTTCATGACTTGTTTCCCATTGTTGTCTAACGTCAAACTATTGATGCAGTCAACTTTATTTTCAATCCCAACAGCCTTCCGTCGTTATTCTCATTTTGCCAGCACTTGGATCTTGCATCTGAGTGTACAATTTTCACAAAGTCTCTGCTGTTATCATGGTGTCTTACGACGAGATCTGGTCAAAATGAAAAAGGAACCAATTGAATGCGGCATGTGAACAGGCTTCGCTGTCAGCATTGAAAATTTTTACTAACCTCCACGACGAAGACACAGTAACCTGCAGATAACTTAGGAATTATAAGCTGCAACTTCACTGCATGGCTTTACCAATGCGTAGATAAATAAATTAAAACAAAACCAAGAAAAACTCACATAACTCAGTCAAGCGTTCTTTGCGTATTGCTATTGTCCAGTATTTTGAATTTTCCAATTTGTGCTGCTTTGCTACGATAGGTTGGCTGGGCTAGTTGCTGGAGATAACAATGAGTTGCTGCTAAGTTGTCATGTATTAGTTTGGAATCTCCAATAGGGAATTAACTAACTTTGATCCTCACAACTGCTTAGTCAAAAGTCACTTAGATAGCTAATATAATGAGATAATAAAACAGGAGGATCCGAATGACGAAAAATGATTCACTGCTGCCACAACAAATGTTGTTAGATTATTTCAAAAGAGCTGCGTTAATGTGTCTGATCAGAATTGAAACTACGGTTCATTTACCAACTGGGAAAATATTTTGCTAGATTAACTACAAGTCAAAGTACTGATTTTTGGAAAAACCGACAACAATGCCACTTTGACAGCTAAAGTGTGTTAACTTTTGTCCGAGTGCGCTCACTCAGTCGGTTTTATTTATATTATTGAGTCTTGTTTTTAAAAAATTAGAATCCCACACATGTACCGTGTGTATGCACAGTGCACTCGGGGAGTGTCTCGTCTCAACCAATTTTAATAATGCTTTCGTCTGCTGTACTGCTCGCTTACTTTCTTCTTCGCGGTGTGGACTTTCTTTAGGAGCTAACCAAGGTGGTGTGTTGTGCGCTGACGATGCATAGTAGGTTTCCGGACAACAATGTGTCCATTGTTGCGCGTATAAAAAGAAAACTGAAAAAGTATCAAATAAAAACTCGGAGGAGACATTTGGAATCTCACTCCATAGATTAAATGCACTACTTACTATCGTGTGCGCTTAGGCCTCAGCTCTCGGGGCATTGAGTTGCAATCCTTCCATCATCCATTCCATTAAACCCTCTTCATCAGTGCACGAGAGATCAGGGCAGTCAAGAACCAGAGAAACCCGTCTACGTTCGAACCATGCAAACCCTTGCTCCAGAGTGCTGCACGGAACGAGTGTTGCATTCGAAATTTCGTTGGCTCGGGTCGGAAAGTTCGGTTTCTATAACGGGAGAACGACGACGCCGATTCCCTGGCACAATACGAAAGCACAACACAGCCTGAACAAAGTGCATGATGTGTGTCCCGAAAGGAAGGGAATTTCACCGAAAAAATGTTGATATTTACGTTTGCAGAGGAAGGAACAGTTTCCCACTGTTGCACAATGGCACTGTGCTGTAATGAATTAGGAAAGTGTCCGGCCAACCCCAATTCAACCAAACAACCTACACAATGAAAACTTGGTTTCCCATTCTTTTGGGATGCATGCTTTTATTAATAGGACCCGAAGCTTCCCAAATATTGCAAATGTTTCGTCTAAGTCAAAAATGAGCTGACTGAGCAAGGCTTTTCTACACTCTCCAACCGGGCTAAGTATACTTTGGTCCCTGTTGACTTAATCTGCCTTTGGTGCGCATAAAATCACAATCATACACTTGATTCAATGTGATCTTAGGAAGCAAATAATAACACATAGCCTCCTCATGTATCGATTACGTATCGTCATTTCATTTGTAGGGATGTTTGCAATGATGGAAAGGCAATGAATTAAAAACTGCATATTAAAGTGTAATCTATCAAGGTCAAAGCTCTGAAAATACCAACATGTCCCGATGATTCGGAAATATATTCAGCACGCTTTCAAGATGATTCTCATTGCCTTATTGTTAACTGGTCATTGATAATTTGATCTGTAGATGATCCCGCCTCTCTCTGCTCCCGTCAACGTCAAGTAAATTGCTACCGAATGTGTGTCCCGTACATTTTGGCAGCATGCTCCCGAGAAATGTCTGGCATACGGTTGATCGGTACTTTCAGTTCCTTGGCAGTGAACAAAGGCTAACCAAATCACGACCCGGTTATTGTCTTAATTTGTATGTGTCCGTATGACACTGGGAAAGTCACCAGCAACGACCACAATTTCCGAAATGATATGCGCTTATTTTCGATTTGGTACGTCTCCAGCTTGAGTGCGATTAGGTGAGGCGCTGGGTAAACTCAGAAAGCTTCAGCTGTTCATGCTTCGAGATTAGAACTCATTTGCTCATGAAATACGAAGAGGCCCGGACATGGTTCAAAATTGTTTTAACAAGGTTTTAGGAACAGCAAACGAACTTGATGAGATACGGTCTTTCGTTAGACATCGAGCTTATGCCACTTTGTTTTATTTTTTATTTTTTACTATATAATTAATAATTCACTCTATTATTATATCAACAGTTATTAATAGTAGAGAATTTGATTTCGTAGCCTTTTGGTTTCATAGAATTTACTGTAGTCGAGAGTTCGTGCAGAGAAATTGATTAACCGTTCAAAGCACTTCGTCAGACGAAATTGAAGTTCGGCGTGTGGATGGATAAGCCAGGGTATGTCAATTGTCATTGCCAGCATTTAAGCCCCCGACAGGTAAAAAAGTTTAAAGATTATTCTCTATATATAACATAGGGTGCGTGAATGAATGTTGATGGAATCTAAACGTTCATGACAACATGCTGTATGGTTTGCAGGATGGTGATTGTGTGAGTTAATAATTGATCAATATTCCAATATGCCAAAGAAGGGGAAGAAAAAGGGTAAACCATCTGCTCGATGTGGAAATTCAGCGAATAAAGGCGTCGGTGATAAGGTCCTTGGATCAATTTGACGTATCAGATGGAATCAATAAGTTGTGTGGAAAACTATCGTGCTCCTTATTCCAGATGCCTCGCTGAACGAGTTTACAAATTCCAACAATCGCATATCAACGATGGCATCAATTCCAGTAGCCTTGAAGTAAGGTACGTGAAATTAAGTGTCCTACATGATCAGTCAGACCTCTATTATTTGTCGTTTCGTCACTACGTGTAACTGATATCTATTCGTATGTTATTCTTATTCATGGTTATGCCTGGGAAACCATTGGAACAGTTAGACGGGAATGACATTCATGACATCAATGTTAATGTTGAGGATTACGATGGCCAAGAATCTGGTTCCCAACACAGAAAACACGCAAATGTGGAAGCTAAATCTGAAAGTAAGTGGATGTTGAACATGAGGGCGTTTATAATGAACAGCGTAGCATAATCGATCATCTCAGGTGTACTGCCAAAGAAAAGGAGGTAGCAGGATTTCCCTACAGGAGTCTGTAACAATTCTGAAGGCCACTCGCTTCCAGCGGACATTTGGTTCATAATCAGCGACTATGTTCGGCCAGAAGATGTTGGATGATTCGCTGGAATTTGTAGGGACACCTATGAAATTACATGTACTGCTAGGTTTTGGATTCGCCTTACAATAGGTATTTATTTTTTCCTACCCTCCTAAAACCGGCATTGTTGGTATTGGTTGTGCTATTCTCTGTTTTCAGATGTCCGGTGCCTTATGCGCAGCTAATAATTATGCCAATGCGTTTACAACCTGAATATATTGCACTCAAATTTGAGGGTTTATAGGCATTAGTGATTCGAGCACTTCATTTTAAGTACTTGTCTTATATAGAAAGAGTGTCGAGAGTGATGTACCGAGAACCGCTAAAGAGCTAAGAAGAGAGGGATTGTTTAATCATGAGGAAATGTGCCCTAATGTGGTATGAGGTATGGCTATTTGAGTTTAAAATAATAATATAATTGTTCGTCAGCTAAGTTTAGAAATCATGCGACTTCTCTCTGTGCACAGACAGGACAGAAAAACGTTTTCACGTATTTCTTCAAAATGGAAGATACGTCTGCTGGTATCGGAGTGTTGGGATCTAAGTATAAGAAGACTGATCAGACGCATTACAGAACTGGTGACATCTTGGCAAACCCTGAAACAAGGTTTGCACTACTATTCACATAGGCGCGGTAAGGTCGTACAAATTATAATTCATTTATGCTGCTCATCTTCCTTACAGATATAAAGTGCTGAAGATTATCATCTATGGCCTCGTTTCTATCACACCAGCTGTCATGGGTCAATTTTTGTTGTACATATCGTACAAACCGAAAAAAAATACAACTCTTGAGCCTTTTGAGAGATACACTTGAAGTGCACCTGGTATTTGGACCATCACATTCTCAACATGTATACGGCGATGGGCGAATGCCAAAAAACACACTGGATAAATAAACTGGGTGCATAAATATTTTTCTGAACTTCGCTATTTCCACAAGTTTGAACTGGTGGATTCCAGGTTACCCGTTCACTTCGGCAGAAGTTGGTAGTCTCTGCGGTTGACCTCGATCACGACTCAAGATCATCAAGTAAATCGAAGCTTACTTTTATATTCTTTAACGTCTAGTTTTAAAAGACCTTACTTCAGTACACTCACATTTATAGGCTGGATTTTAGCGGCCAAGTTTTATTCTTGACATCAGCTAAAACATAAACTGCATTAGTATATAAGCGACCCTTTTGTATTGTCTTATGCATACTCCTAGGTTGATAAGTGATGCGACCAGAAATCCTGGTTTAAAGTCCCAATTTTTTATTTTGATAATCTGTTGCTTTCCTATTCATACTTACGACTACAACAGTTTTAACAAGAAAGCATTGTCCACACACGTGGAAGTGCTAGCAAGAATAGAGACCCATGAATATTTAAGTGGAAGAATGGTTTGATTTAATTATAGACGTTGGTGCTTGCTTGAAGCATTAATGTTGTACTACCGGTGTCGTGGTCGCTGTTTATGGCAATAAATCAACTGAATTTTAAATTATGGCCTAGGATTAGAAAAGCGCTTCAACATTTCTGGACATACTGTTTGTTTCAGACTGTTCCACCAGTGGGCACGCTCGACTGAACTTTGAGATGAGTTGCGAGTTAAAATGAAATGAGAAGAAAGTCCAGCGAAACAGACGACTTTCACTTATTTCACGACTTTCAGTCGTCGTATGTGATTCAAGTGAATTACTAAAGGGACTCCTGTCTTCAACATGCTCATGATTCTTTAATTGCAATGCGTCTTCTTACAAAATATTGTAGAGGCAAGAGCAAGACGAGAATTTTGAATGAATCTGTGTTTTTGCGGCGATTCTTTTAGAGTAAAGTGAAAACATATTCTAGCCAACACAGCCATGGCGTCGGCACAAGAACTGACTTTAAACGAGACAGCAGAGGGTAGAAGGAGACCTCATCCGACAAGGACTTGCTTTACTGTGGATTGCCTTTCTGCGAAACGCGATATAGGATTGATCACCAGAACCATTCATTCCATTTACTTATGTTGTCCAGCAAATGGGTCACTTATTACTGTCAACGAAGACGGCAAACACGCAAACGAAGACCCATGCGAAAGTCGCCTCAAGGGCCAAGGACTGCACTTTTATTTGGAAACGTCTACTATTACTTTTCACAGTAACCAGAGTCCAAGTCGTCATCTGTATCGTTCAAGATAGACGGGACATCACAAACAAAGGAAAATTATAATTGAACATGGTCTCTATCGTCACCGTCTAAGAATGGTGAAAGCTGTACTGCAGCTGCAATATGCGCATTTTCCTTTAAGCGTTTCCTCCTTTCCTCAATTCTGCAGACGAGTTGCGACACAACAAGCTCTTTCGAAGATTCCTTATTGCTCTCACTTCCATTGACTTCCTTGTTTATTATTTCTGGACGGCAGGTGTTTTGCATGAGCCCGCTTATTGCGCCCGAAAGGTTAATTTACTAAAATAATATTTCGAGTGTAATTACATCGCTGAAGCGTCAACATTTGACCCAAGATTCGTCAGGGCGTAATAGAATTGATATCTTCAAGCACTTTAAAGTGGGACTGCTGTACTTGCTTCATGCGTCCGACTTTTAAGACCCGGATCTGTGAAACCACTAACTCCTAGTTCGTGGATTTAAGACGGAGCAGCCAGCTGTAGGCGAAACATCCATCGTCGCTATGTTACATCACTTCACTAACACATTACTTTATTCGTGTTATTCTGGTACCCTCTTGATACTTTGGCTAGCCCATTATTGGTGCACTTATGACACAAAATCTCTTGAAGAGAAGTTGATCTCGACTTCAAATGACTCATGTACACTTGATCTTCTCATAGATAATCAAACACTTAACCAAGCTAAGCTATCCAAAGAATCCAAAAAAAAACACTTCAGTCCATTAAAGCTTTATGACGTCAGAGACATTTCTATTCTTTCGCTTTGTCCACATACCTCTCTATAATGTTCGGCTTCCGTTTATTATGGCATCGGATATATTCTCCCTGCATGCTTTGGCCGACAAATATAGGAAGAAACCAAGGCTTGAAAACCAGCATAGTACACGCTTTGCCGTTGCAATTACACCTCAATTCTTTCCTACTGGCATTGCATTTGTCCGTGTTCCTGTTGGAAACGCAAAAAATTCGGGTCAATACTCCCACTCACTTTAAATTATAAAATGAAATTATTACGGACCACAAAATTTATAAATCCAGCATCTGTCTTACGAACTACTAATTCCTTCAGTCTCCCGAAACATTTCCCAGGATGGAAGAATTCTCCTGGTATGTACGCCGCGTCCAACATAAAATGCCTTAGCGCATTAAAGGACCACAACAACCTAGGCGTCCATACGCTAATAACTTCTGCCATCAGGCTACAGAGGAACATCGCTTCAGGCTGGAAGTGGCTGTAATAATTTTACTCCCAAGAAAAAGAACGCGTTTGAAGTTCAGAGTTGCAATAATTCTCATACATTCCGCTCGTGTGCATCCAACACAAGAGCTTTAATTCAAATATTTTAAGACTGCCACTTATCTTTTTTTTATTTTACAATTCGGGATGGTTGTAGTGTTTAATATATTGTTAAGAAAAATCTTAGGCGTTAGGAGGCTGTTTGAGCGGCGTGGTTCAGAATTAATCCCTTATTGATATGGCCCAACTTAGATTGCAGTTCGACTTGTGCCTGAAACTTTTGCAAGACTTGCAACTTATAGAATTCTGAGACCAAAAGTCAAATGATCAAGTAGTCATCCTAGCACGCTAGCAACTACGACGTCAAGTGGATGAAATGAATGCAGCAGTGTCACAGAGGCGGTCAAACCTGACGTTGAAACAATTGACCAATTTGCATGCGCTAAATGCCTCGCACGTACAGATTCTGAAAAGGCCAAACGTTAAAATTTAAGTGGATAGGGCCGAATGATGAAGTCAGAGATCCTTTGCTGACTTCACGTTGGCGAGAATACGGCAGTGACAGAAAGAGCTGAATGCGCAATGGAATTGCAAAAGCAGGTATCCGAGGAGCAGATGGCCTGTTAGACAGAACAACTTTTTCGCGCCCACTTGTTGGATTGTAGCACAAATACGCCTCTGTCAATTCTCGACTTTCCACTATCTAGCGCTCCATACAAGTTGCGTTTGGGGCGGTGCGAATTCTTCTGCGTTATAGCGTGCCCCGAGAAACGTAGAATTTGCAAAGTCTATAAAGACAGAGTTCCCTCCGCGGAGTGCTCATCGCTCTTCAATCACTCCGTCTTTAACTTTCGAGTTGCTGACTTCAACTCTGTTTTGTCAGGGAAGCGGCCTCAAAGGAATCAGCACTGGAAGCCAGTTCGACCAGAAAGAGGATTCGGAAGGGTTGAACTCATTTCGTGGTTGTCGCTCTTTCTTTCTTGTTTTTGCAATTAGTGCTCTTGTCTTCAGAAATTACTAGCCGCAACCGTACAACTTGTCGGTAAGGAAAACTTGTCTGACGACATTCTATTCACGCCTGCATGAGTCAGTGCAAAGAGTCGAGAAAAATATCAACTAATTCGCCTCATCTCTCATTAATTTTAGCAATCGCTTCCCATTTTAGCTTTCTCTTCTGAGATTCTTCTCCGAGTTGCCAACACTTTCTCGACGAAGTAGGGCCACGTCGTGCAGGACACGAAACGTCTCAACTTGCCCACTTGCAGCAAAAGCACAGAGCAGCATCTAGTTTCCCATCCTAATTATAGCTTGCTCGTCACATATAACCCCAGCTTGGCCGAATTCTCACTTAACAATGGTTAACATCCAAATCCTGGTAAGTCCTGTTACTATTTCAGTCCATACTTTCGTTCGATTTTGTATTGCTCCGTTTCTCATTCTCACGTCATCAACTTACGATTAAAGTGGCCTGTGATAGATTCACCATATGTTCACATCTGCGGGCATATTATCACGCAATCAATTTGGGGACACGTCAATCATAATTAGAAATATAAAGTTTGCTGAAAATTGAAGCCTAATTGTGTTCTGAACTCTCCTTTGGCATACAAGCGAAGGTCATAAATTAAGGCGTTGATCAAATATTTACTCTTAATTTTATGGATCAAAGTTTATCGCACAAATGAGAAACTCGGCTTACACGCGAGGAAAAAGGTGAACTGATGGCAGAAATACTAGTAGACTGAAAGTTTATCGCGCGCGAGGACGATCATAATATGGACATTAACTTAGTTGGCATGATTTGTGTGTATTTTACGCTTAATTTGTGTAAACAAATTTGGTTCCAAGAATTAGGAAATTCTGTTGCGCGGATGGGTAAAGTTGGCATTTCCTACGGATTGTCTCTATTTGCCTCAATTAATCCTTCTGAAAGCTAAACCACTACGTTACCCGATTACTCAATAGTTTATACCCACGTCAGAATTTGAAATGGAGTCACTATGTTCCCTGGCATAGTAAAAGCTTAGTTCTGGTTCCATAAAATTAATATTTACCAGTTGCGTCAATTATTAATGAACTGTTATGATAGAAATAATGCAATTTCACTATATTGTGGGTTTGGGTTTAGCCTGGCTATAAAATAACATTTGGCGTGTTATTTGGGCCGGAAACACTCCAAAGTGCTGCGCGTCTGTCAATGCTCGCAAGAGAAATGCGATGAAAGTCGACTTCACTTGAATTTCTGTTCGGCGTGTCAATTCATGTATGCATGTGCACTCGCACAAAGGAAACGAATATTGAGTGAATGAGAATGATCACAAAACCTGTCACCTTCGTTTTATTTCCAATCAAACGACTCTCGTCCCACGAATTTATCAAGAATGTTTTTCCAAGTATCTTAATGCAACAGAGAATGACGCGTGTTCATGTTATAGAGTATACATTATTAAACTAGACACACATGCGTAAGAAAAGGCGATCAGACCTCTTGAGACAATTTTTCTTTGCACGCGAGTATGAGCCGAGAGTAAAAGGCGCATGCTGAATCTAAAACTCTGCTTTCTAAAGAGAAGTATTTCATAATGCCGCAATTGCACAGCTACTTCCCTTGCAAATTACGTTCATTCAGAATTAAAATTCGGGACACCATTCCAATTAATTCCGTGTCGGATTATGCTTCTGCTCTTTTTTGTACTGTGGGTCACAATTATTGTATTGATGGCAGACAAGCGATGGCTTCATTATTTTCGTTGTACCTGTTGCACTTAAGAAACGCTTTTTACATTTGGTAGGGAATTTCAATTTAATACAGTGTAGCAATTATATGAATTGACAGTGTTAAGCAGATGTACATTTTTGGAAATTCAATTTGTCAAGCGATTCATTCGTTCCGGGTAATTTGCTTCTGTGTTTATTTTGCACCTGTACTCGAATAAGCGGCTTTTAGTCTGATGAAGCAATAAAAGTAAGAGTGTTCAAGTGGGCGAACCGATTCGGTCTTTTCTCCCATTTAGTCCGTATTTGAAATTTTCATTTTCAAGTGAGTCGATCTCCAAATTGAAGCGAATTGGTAGAACGAGACGGAGAAGCTATTCAAAATTCATGAATGAATTCAGAACTCAGACAGCTATGTGAATAGAATGAAGTTTGTGAGATGCTCAACCGAAAAGATTATCTTCGACTGAGAGAAAGAGAATGCAAAAATTCAGCCACTGACGACTGATCAATTCAGCGGGAATTAAACCGACCGTGGGTATTCTAGTTCGCGAAGGGTGAATTCGTGCTACTTTTAGAGTCTTTTATATCATACAAGGAAAAATTTGCTGTGACAAATTTGAACTTAACCGACGAACCGCCCAGATCACGTAAATAGAAGGCGAAGGACGGACGTCATCGTCAGATTATCATGTCAGTCATGAACTCCATAACCACTGCCTCGTGTCGACTGAACTACTTAGAAATTCTGGCTTTTATGGAATGAAAACTTTTGCACATTTAAATAACTAACACTGTAATATGAAGCAGAGTGGAGTCGGAAAGAATTGCTTTCGCAGAATTGTGCCCGGAATAAAACACGGGTATCTTGAAAATGAAAACACGCTGATGAAAAACGGCCATATGCGCTGCATGGTAAGTTGAATTGCTGTTGCGGTTTATAATGTCGGACGAACAATGCTAAAATTGGCATTTATCCAATTATTGGCAATGTGAAAGAAATGTGAAATTGAAAATGGTACATGCTGTTTTTAAGTTCGATTACAATAAAACGTTGTGACATGCATGATTTAATAAAGGGCGACACTTTAATAATTTTTATTGAATAACTAAACTAGACACTATTGTCGGAAGCTAAGGACATACGAAAATGCAGGCTTATTGCGAATTTTGACAAGGGATTAGTAGTGCGCCCTCTTATGACCTTGCCGAAGTGCGAAAATTGCCGACACATGTGGATGAAATGCGGATAGAAGAGGCAGAAATATAGTTTCACATTGCCCCAGATATCTAAAGTAACGTGTAAGCGTAGCGGGGTATCATGTCACAAAGCTAACTCCAATTTGAAAGCCGACAATACAATGAAGACTCTGCTAGAGCTGAAGTTGCACACGGTAACTTCTTCCTGCAGGAGTGTGTACGCGTGACATAGGAAATTTGCAACGAAGTTTGCGTGAACTCATATCGAATATTTGACGAAAACAACTATACAAATAGTCAAGGTTTAAATAATGAAACAGTAAATTGCGACTTTATATAATGGCTATTCGTCGATCCAATTTCGTGCACCAGAAACTAAATTTCGGTTGCTTGAAGGTACATATCATTTTTATAGTATAAAATATTCATTCGGTGCCGTCCAGGAGTCGCCCGGTCCACCCGAGCCTAAGTTTAAATTGGAATAGTGACTGCTTAACCTTTGCCGCCCAAATACGTCCGACTGACGCCTACACCCTTTCCTCTTTGATTAATGCTTCTTGCATCCTTCAGTGACAAGTGACAGGTTGATGTCGACCTTTACTGAATTCGAAAATAATTGCATAAAAAGGCAGAAAATGTGTCATAATTCCGTCATTTCGTTGTCCAGGAAGAAGTATTTGCAACATTTATTCTAAGAAGTACACAAAATTGTCCAATATAGTTTTCATTTATAGATTGTAAGGGTGAGGCTTTTGTCATTAGGAAGAACTAAGCAGAAATATTTGCCCGTAGCGCATACAGAAAAGTTGTCTTTGATGTAAAAAGTAAACAATTGTCAGTTTTTTTCTTGGTGGATGATCAATTCAATTAAGTAGTGCTCATTGAAGCCAGTGTCAGTGAGATTCACAACCCTACTGCGACTTTTATGACACATTATAATCCCGCGACGGTGCCATTGTGCGGTGATAGTAAAAAACCATACTTTCAGTTCCACAGAAAATTCGAGCGACATATGACTTCAAGTTCGATTCGGTTAGACAAAGTTGACATTTTAAAAGCCTTTGAGAAGATGTTTGCATTTGTGACAAGAATACAATAGCGCTTTTTGCCGGGAGAAAAACACAAATCACGAATCGCGAGAGGTTATACATTGTCGATTATTATTCAGTGAATACCGTTCTTTCATTCGAGCGATTGTAAATATTTCTTCGAACCTAAGATGGGTATGTTTTCGTTCAAAGTATCCTGGACTTATCAATATGAATGTCCGAACGAAATAAGTCCATTCATTTTTGAAACAGAGGTTCTAATCATTCCGCGATCAATAATCGAAATTGTCCCACTTCCTCCCGTTTCTTTGAACGCTAATAGTGCGGTCTATTTTTCTAGCTATCACGGAAGTTAGGCGAACTTATGAGTCACGAGCTTGTTCTAACACTGCTTGACAATCACAATATTCAATGCTGAAAATGTCATTAATTTGGGAGATTGCTTCCGCACTTCGCTTCCCACTCTCATAAAAGTTGTAAATTCGTGGCAAACTCAAAGCAGGCGAAGGTGTCACAACTTTTCTATCGACAAGAGCATCGATCATATTCAGTCATATATTTAATTGGCAATTTGTCAAATTTTATGTGGTAAAGTCGGCCCACTTTCAACATTCTATGCTTCTAGGCGGGCAACAACATTTGGGGTAAAGTGAGATGCGACGTACTGCACCGCGCCGAAAGAAACCTGGAAGTTGAAGTTTTAATAGTTTTACCCATGGAGAATGAATGACGCTTACCTACTTAGAAGTCGTTTATGACGTGTGACTAAGACCGAAAGATTAATAATGAAATTTACAGTAAATTTGGGAAACCACAAGCCATTAACATGTATTATCATCTCTCTTATTTCACCAAATGTCCAATTTAGCGTTTGGATAGACTAACAAATGAACGTTTTGCGCGTCTTCGAATTTCTCTCCATAAGTGCATAAATGTGTCTTCACATGCATTTATGCTAGGAAGACGTGGCACCACAGCCGCAAGGGAAAGCAAACAGCAGGAGGCTGGGCCAGATGCATAAATACATAATAACAACGTAAAAGCTGTAACCACGAAAAATACAAACTTTGCCAAGTAAGCCTGCGCTTTTCTTTCGGAGTCCTTTCTCTGCATAATCCTAATGGTGGATAAGGAGGATTATAATTGATGGATGGCTGGCCAAGAAGCAAAACACTATTCAGCACAGTTTATTAACTCATTCATTACAATTTATTAACCCTGCCTTATCGCTCTGACGATGGTCTTCCTTTGATCGCCACAGACAATGACGCGCAGCAAATTAGCTTTCTTGCTGAAAGCTAGGGATTAATTACGGATCATTCTAAATATGCGGGAGATGAACTTTGTAACTTGAATGGAGTTTACAGTTTTTGTTCATGGTTTCATGACTAAATGCAAATCAATTACACATAGTCCTGAAGGGGCGAAAACCTCAGCCCGGTAATGTCGGGTTACAAAGTTTTATTCAACTCATAATTAAACCTAGCAGTTGGGCGCGGTGGAACCGCGGCACTGCACGTTAAAATGCTGAGGTAACTAATTTGACGTTAGAAATGTGAAGGGAATTACGCTAAGTCATAATTGTAACCGGAAATTACAAAGAACTTATCAACCAGATTTTATGCATGCTCCGTGGGTGTCTGGAATGCATCAGAATTTCTCGTGCACACTCTAACTATGCAAACTAACATTTTTAAATGAAGTCGGCGTCGGGCCCCGAAATTTGTAACACAATTAGTGGTACCACATTTCAATAGCTTGGTTATATTGCATGACATTTGAAGCACGTCATTCTAGAACGTGATCTTGAACGACGTCACAACCCATGCGAATCCATGAATGAGAATATTGCCAATTGTTCTCTGATGACTAGGCATTAGCCAGGAGGACAATCTCTGGTCAGAATATTAATGAACGAAACATTTTGGTGAGGCAAAGTGAAATGAGTATTCACACCTTTATTTTGTTTTCGGGAAAAAGTTTAGTTAGACTTATTTACGAATGCAATAGTTTAGTTTGAATTGCGACAAACTTTCTTTCCCTGTCACATTACAGGCGTCACAGAGGTTGTCTGCTTTTCTTATGTTCGTAGAGGCTAATGTAATTAAAACACTACAACTGAAGAAAGAAACAGAATCTCTTGAATGCAAATTTCGCAAACATTCTTCATTGCACATTCGAAGCACTTATTCTGCATCTTAATTGACGATCAACGCCACGCGTGCTCATTTCGAGAATGCTAAAGACTATCGTCAAATCCCAAGTGCGTTTGTTCCGTTTCATGTTATTCATTTGCATTCACTATGGCATTTCCGTTTTCCACTATAAAGAAAGCCGTTCAGTGATGGAGAAACAAGAACTTTCTAGATTTCAGCACAAAGCATTGGTCATTGTTACACGTGTCACATTATAAATACATTCATATCGAAGGTCGTAGAATGAAGAATAACATTTGTGATTTGAATATTCATTTTGTTATTGATACAGACATGTTTGCTCTGCCTTTGTATCTGGGAAAGTGCTCAGCATGTTGCGGGCGAGCCCTTGCCAGCAACCCAAATGCACGACCAGTCATCGCCAGCATCCAAGAGCTCCGGCGCTGGACGCTCAGGCGAAAGAGATCTCAGTCACTTGACAAAACAACAACCCTCTTCACTGTCTGACGGAAGCGACGAAGAGTACACATCGGCGGTCGGGTTTGGTGAAGCGTTTTCAAACTATTTGCCTAACCTTCGCTCTGCATATATGAACATGTACCCGAAAGGTAATGTCCACACACGTTTACTTTAGTGTTGTTATTCAGCGCGTCATAAAGCCGACGGACGTCAGCGTCAGTCCAGAGTCTGAAATGAGAGGACTCTGAACAGATCGTGTTTTATGGAAATTTAATTAGAATCTGAACAAGTTTAAGAATAATATTATTGCATTGATTCCTTCTACTGCTTGTCTCTCCCAAGCCATAAAGTCAAATCATGAGAAAAATCGAAGGTTCGGCATCGGCTATCAACAAATGAGACCCACACCAGTTCAGTTTGTTTTGAACTTACTTGGTGCAATTGGAGAGGAAGTTTGAAGTTAAAGAAAGCCTCTGAAAAATTACACGAAGTCGAATGAATGAATTCCTACCAGCTTGAATTATTCAAGATTCTTCTGCTTGGAAGAAATGATTAAGTTTTTCGCTTGATGTAATTTAATTGTTCTTTATGTTTTTATTTCTTCTAAAACAAACTGCTGAAAAGGGCTCACTCATGCGTTAATTCCTTTCCTTTGCGTCTTCATCCCGTCTCGCCATGTATGTTATGTGCTACACAGCAGATCGGTTTGAGGATTTGATTTAGTACGGAATAAAAAATACGCGTTTCACAAGAAGTTGTCTAGGCCTCAGGAATATCTATTTATTTAGCCACCAGGAACTTGGTCTAGAAAAGCCTCCACGTTGTACGCTTGTACCCACACACGAAATTACACAGAAGTTGATAGAAGACAAGCAAACGTTTCGGATAAAGACTGTAGTTTAACACTTGTTAACAGGCTCGGCGTTTGAGGAGTCACCGCCCCCAAAACAGATGGCTGCTATCCGAACAACGAGAATTAAGAGGACCCCAACTGGCTTCACGGCCAGGGGATTCCACGAGGGAGCCTTCGACAGAGATTTTGGTCACTTCTCTCCGGTAAAGAGGACGCATAAAAGGAAACCCGAAGCTGATTCATCAGGATTTTACGGAGATACATTTAGCAATGGATTCGGTGAATTTGAAACGATGAAGAGACTTGCCCCACAAATGGTATGGGTATAAAAATTGGCGCATAAATGGGCTTTCTCTAACGCTTGCGCTTTTGGACAGTCTGAGCTGGAACTGGCAGAGGTTTTGAAGCGAAAGCCGATGGGAGCATCTGGATTTCACAGTGACACTTTCAGCAATGGCTTTGGAGATTTCGACACGATGAAGAGACACTATCCGTACAACAACTGGCTTGAAAAAGTCAAGAAGAATCAAGAAATGACAAAATCGGGATTTTATGGTGATGTCTTTAACGGTGGTTTCGGCGAGTTCAATCCAATGTAATTTTTTTGATTTTGTGGGAACCTATTTAATTATAAAACTACTTGAGATAATTAGCAATCAACGCGTCTCAAATTTCAGTAGTGTGCAAATTGTAGAGTGTAAATTAAATTGATATTTTCTTCTTGGTGAATTATCGTTTATTACGTGATCAATTTGTCTGCTTAAAATCGCCATGAAGTAGCAAGGTAGCTCTCAATGATAGTAACCCCTTGATCTACAACTAAACGTGTGCTACGTTAATTTTATTTTGTAACTTAATACAATATAGACCATAAAATCTGAAGAGGAAAAATTTACTAGAAATGAATGTAGAAGTTAGACAATTAGTACACGTATATGAACATTGTAGGATAGCATGTTTGAGTACCTCTTAAAAGATAAAAACGCATGCGTGCTATTTTCATGGAATTAATCCATATCTAATTACTAAACAGTCAAAGTGTAGAAAGTAAAACGTAGTGAGTCGTGCTAATTCTAGAAGTAGAAGTTAGTCATTAGTTCTCTTGGACTCGTCGGATGATGAGTGAGCTCTGTCGTTCTCTTCACCGTCGCTCCCGTCACCTTGTCTAGAATATTTAGATAATACTTTAAATCCACTTTAAATTCCAACGTATTGCCCATAATTATTTCTTTTAGTCAAAATAAATACCTGTCAATGATTTTACTTTTCTGTTCGTCAGAATGCTCATTCTCACTGTCTGAACTTGAAAGAACCTTCTTGCGCTTCTTGTTTCCAGAGGATGATCCAGAATCTGACCGTGCTCTGCCGACTCTGGTCGCAGTAACACTACCGCCTTCTCCTTCGCTCCCACTCCTGTGTCTAACGTAAATGGAATATTGAAATTAATACACACACTAACACAATGAAAGAATAAAGCTACAAACCTTTGGCTTCCTTCGTTATCAGAGTAGTCACTTCCAGAGCTTGAAACGGTCCCTTTCTTCCTTTTAGTGTCCCGAGCTTTTTCAGTGTCTGATTGATCAGATGACGAAATTCTTCCACCACCCCCGCCACCACCCTCTTCTTCACTCCCACTTCCCGTTCTAGGTGACATACGAATTAATTTTTCGAATACAATTATATGATTTGGCACTAGAAACATACTTATCGGTGGGCTTGTCTCCTTCTTCGTCCGAGGAGCTGTCTGACGACGAAATAGTCTCTTTAGAAACAATCTTGCGCCGCTGTTTTGCCGTGAGGCCATCATCTCCTTCATCTCTGGACTTCCTACCCCGACCACGACCACCTTCTCTTCTCTGACGAGTGCCTCTTCTTCTTCGGCTTCCTTCCTCGCCCTCTCTTCGCACGCGTTTCTTCCTCGGTCTAGGCTCAACGTTTTCATCACCGCTGGGTATGGAGCCATCTGAAATGTACTCGTCGCCTTTCCTGCCACGTTTTTTTGTTGGCTTTTCTGGTGGTGTTTCCAAGAACAGTAGCGCATTCTTCTTTTGCTCTTTGAATTCTTCACGTTTGCGAAGCATTTCTTCAATTTGCTTCTTTTTGATTTCTTCCAATTTTTTCTACATTCAAATATAACGGTATTAGATCTGAATGGATTTAAAAGGAGTAACTGTAGTTTAGTTTTTTACCAGTTCTTGAATCTGTTGAGCTCTCAGGGCTTCTCGTTCTTCCTCTTGTCTTCTGCGGAAGTTGCGTTCTTCTTCATCTACCTTTCGGGCTCTTGCCACGTGGTATTGAGCCTGAGAGAGCAGATCTTGACACTGTCTTGCCTCAGCAGATGCCAGGTGAGGGTCATACTTGGCTTTGTCAGCTGTGGTGGCAAGAAATTGGAAGTACGTGTGAGCCAATGTCAAATCGTGCACAGCTGATAATACCATCTGAAGGTTTGACTTGTCGTCTCTGAGAATTTGAATTGCTAATTTTTGTAGAATGAGTGCCAGATTGTACAGAATGACGGTTTCAGTCGGCGCAACTCTTCTTGCCTTCAAACAATAAGAAGTTATAAGAGCTGTGACGCAACTCAACTGCAACCCAAACTATGGGATATACCTTCAGCAATGCGAGTTTCGCTTCCCTCAATTTTCCATTTTTATAGTGGGCTCGAGCCAAATACTGAAGAATGTCGATTGAGTGATGTTTGTAGAACTTCTTCATACAGTTCTCGTACTGTAGAAAGCAAAATTAAACAAAAAGAAATGAAAAATCCGCACCAAATTCCTGGAAACGTTTCACGAACCATTTGAACGGCGCTAACATATTGCCTCTGCTCAACGTAGATGTGGGCGATGTTGAGCCAAACATCCGAAAAATCTGCAGTTGCCTCTCGAACTTGAGCAAACACATCTCGGGCTTCGTTGATGTAGCCCTTGTGGGCCAAAATGGCGCCAACACCATTTGCCGCCCAAATATTTCTTGGGTCATTTCTTAACACCTGAAAGTATAAATGGGTGATAATTTCAATACGTTTGATTACTAAAAGAAGACTCTAATTAAGTCTCACCTGCTTGTAAATTGTGAGTGCCCTCTCCTGATGTCGTTTTTCCTTTTCTTTATCCTTTTCCGACAAATGAAGAGTGTGCAGCCAGACGTTGGCTAATGCGATCATTGAGTAAGCGTCATTAGCTGTTGCCGGATTCTGGGAATGTAAAATTAAGTTGAAACATTGAAAGAATCAGAATTGAAAAGACACTGAGGAACTTTTGACCTACATTTATAATTCGCTCGAACTTTTTCTGGCCGGGTTGCCATTCATTCTTCGAGAAATGGAGGTTACCAATTAAAGTCCATGCATCTGGGTGTTCATTGTTTAATTGCAAGGCATCTTTGAACCAATCAGACGCTTCATAAATCTGTCCTCTGTCACGGGCCATACAACCAAGGCGCAAGTAACCTTCAGGTACCATCGAGAATGTCAAACACAAATAAAAATATATATGCTGCATGTCCATACTTACAATCCACGTAGTTTGGATGCTGTTTAAGAATATTTTTGTAAATAGTTTCAGCCTCATCATAGTTGCAAAACGCTTCTTGAAGTCTTGCCAAATTATAGCAAGCGCTGACGTGCATTGATCCGAAAAATACAGTATCATCCGTTGATGCTGAAGTACGGAATTCCGATCGAGCTCGGCGCAGGGTTTCTTCAAAGTAGTGTTTCGAATCGTCATAGTTGCCCAATCTATACAATGAAAATTATTAGTAATTTTCCCTTATTCTAAAGGTCAATACCTTGAAATAAGCAAAGGATTACTTGTAGTAAAGAGATGCAACATTGTTAAAAATTTCGGCAGGGACTGGAATTTTCACGTTCTCGTTAAAGAGCTTGATCGTCGTCATGTAGCATTTCAAAGCTTCGGCGGGCTCGTTTTGTTCCAAAATTTGGGCCAAGTCAACCCACGCTTCTACATCCTCTGATTGGCGAGCGGTAACTTTTCTTAAGTACTCCTTGGCTGCATCCCTCTTGTATTGACTATACGAGCTAGCATACAGTGACCCAAGAATCTTCATGGACTCGTAATTTTCAGGCTCAACCTTGAGTACTTTCTCGAAACATTGTGCGGCCTGTAAACGAAAAGAGAACCAATTAACAAGGCATTGGATCATTTCCTCTCACCTGAACATTTACTTAATCTTACATTTTCGAAATCGTTTCTGTAAATGTACATTTGTCCCAATCCAAAATTAGGCAGAACAAATCCAGGCGTTGCAAATTGCGTTGCTTGATAATAATATTGAAATGCTTGGTCGTGGTCTCCCTGAAATTAAATAGTCCAATTAGATTGTGATTAACTTCCTCATTTCTTCAAACTTACTTGAATGTGGAAGGATCTTGCCAATTGGAAACAACTCTCGGCCCGCATTCCTTCATTTTCAGTGTTGTGGAAGGCATGAAGAGCCAAGTGACGCACCTTCTGGAAATCCTTCTTGAAGAAGAAATGGTTGGCTAAGTGATTTAGTGTCATTGGGTTGGTTGCGTCAATGGTGTACGCCCTTGAAAGCAATTGGACACCTCTTTTCGTTGCCTCCTTGGACTTCATGTTCATGTAATGAACCGCCATTCCGACCAGAGCCGTGACGCATTTGGGATTCATTTCCAGGGCACGCAGAAACGCAAGCTCAGCCTTTTCCTTCTGTCCCAACTTCAATAGACAGAGGCCTAGGCCAACTCTCACGTCTGCTGTTGATATAGGATTAGTTCGAAGTGCTTTTCTATAGAACGCCAAGGCGCCTCGGTAATCCTAATAAACATAAGAAGCCAAATAATTCACTGATACTAATAATTAAGGTCAAATGATCACTTACTTTCTTATTGAAGGCAATGCAGGCTTTGCCAAGCAAGGCTGGAATACATGCAGGAGTACCTCCTAGGACGAAGTTGAACTGAGAGTCCGCCTGTTCCATCTTGTCACCTTCGAGTAGAATAAAGTACGCTCTTCCAAGCAAATGGTTCTGCTCGTACATGATGATCTTGTCCGCCGCGGCGTAGAGAATCGTTGCTTTCAGAAACAATTCCTTCTTCTTCATCTTGGATCGTTCCTTATTCGCTAATTTTGCATAGTACGCAGCTAAGCTGTCAAGGACCTTCATTTGGTCTTTTTCATTGTCTTTGTAGTCAGTGTTTGCATCCGTTTTAGCACTTTCCAGGAGGAGAAAATAATCATCATGTCGCCCCTGACGGTAGTACTCAATCTAATAAATCATAGAAATTGGTCACGTCAATAAGCATTGTCTCGCTTGGCTTAGATATTTCAGTAAAGTCTTACGGCAACGTTGAACCATACTCCAAGTTCGGCATTTTCTTGCCTAAGAATGCTGAGGATTTCCTCAGCATCGGGTAGTTGTGTCACATCTAGTTCAATAACCTATCCAGCAAATACATCTTAGCTTAGTGGACTTTAGGATAATGAAGTGACATTGGCAACAGGATTTTACCTCATCAGTATCCTTCAGGGGAATATCCACAGTTCCGGTGATTGGAGGATTCATGTTGCTGGAGCTGGTGCAGGAGCACCACACTTGATCAATTAATTCTGCAAAAAAAAACGTTTGGAACCCAAATATGAATTCAATGCGCCATGCAACCGTGCTCTTCTATAACTGCCAGCTCACCAGTTCAATTACCAATTGAGCGTCCAAATGTTGAAAAGGGTTTTCTTCAGTTGTTGAATCAGTGAGCCCCAAATTGAGCATGTCACATGCGAGAATCTGCAGGTTGGATGCCGACAACTGTCGAGTTTGGTGCCTTTGGCGTGCCAATTGAGGTTAATTCAAAATTTAAAACTGTAAATTATCCTATAATGCAACTGCACACGTTAACTTTCAACTGAACACACTTAAAGATCAGGTAAAGACCAGCATCAACAGCAAGACGACAAAGCTTCAATTCATTCCACTCCAACTTCAAAGGCAGTTCGAGCTTGTTTATTACTGCAAACTGTACCATCGTCGTGCGCATTTGAAATTATGTACATCTTACGAGACAGTAAGAACTTTGTTTTTGCGGAGAAGTTCCGATTTGTTAACTTCTGAATTGGAATAATTTCTTGCATTTACTAGGTAGATAAATAATCGCATGGGTACATTATGTGGAACATCGTAAGGCGGCATTAGGAATAAGAGCTGTTTCATCATTCTAGAAAAATTAGTACTAAAATATTAGTTAATTCCAGGACAATACGATGAAGCCAAATGAAGCCAATACGATCACTGATCATGAATGCAAGGTGGCTGCCTAGTATGACAAAATTAGAAGCGAATGCAAGATTCTGAGATTAGTTCTTTTATTTCATGATGGAATGACCATCTGAATTATTCCCCTGCATCCAGAGGAAACCTGTGGCATGTCATAAGGCGCGACGAAAAAAGTTTTTTAGACCAAGCCCGTTTGTAGTGAATGTTCTATGGAATCAATCACAATTTGGGGCATGAATAATTGCTTCCACACAAGTCAGCCGTAAATAATATTTTCAGTATTTTGTAAATGTTCTTATGGCATATGTCGATCTTCAGAAAGAGACCTGAATTTCTGGAGACAAACCCTCAGAATCGAAGGGCAGTCTGTCAGAATGTGGAGAGAATTGTGCCGAAACAAATTGTAGTCACAAAACATAAACGAAAAATTTCCAACGCAGTGAACGACTGACCATAGTAAGTGATTAAATTACCATAATCTCGTCAGTTTTTTCTTAAATTTTATTACATATGCCTCCATTAAAGTAACAGTATTCAAAATGGGATGACGCAGATATTCTTAATGTAAATCCCGAAGTGTGAAAGTTCTTCATTACACAACTTTAGGCTACCAAGGCGGATGCTGTGCCTGATTCGTACTTCCAATTTGGTGGCAATACTCGTCGTGTTTTGTAGTAACGAGCCAACCGATGAATACGTGACTCCACCAGAATCAAACGGAATTTTGAATCTTTATCTTTCCTGAGGACGAACGAAAGCAAAGTCATTAAGTTTTGCCACAATCTCTAATCTAACCAAAGGATTGTATGACACTTTGCCTCACCTATTACGTTCCAAATGCTTGCGAATTGAAACAGCTTTTTTGATCAAGTAGTACAAGTCTTCGGGAATATCTGGAGCCAATCCTCGAGCCTTCAAGATTCTCAAAATCTTGCTTCCAGTGACAAATCTTACTTGAGCCACACCATGTGAATCCCTCAAAATTCCACCTGCAATTGGAGGCAATAAAGTAAAGAATGAGCTTTCTAGGTCTTTGGTGTCATATAATTCGCCTCATGAATCCACTTACCGATCTTGGATGGCATGAGCCCCTTCTTTGCCAACATAAATATCTGTTCCTTGACATCACCTGGACTCTGCTTCAACCAGGTTGGAATTCCTCGTCGATAAGGTAGAGCGGATTGGGAAATACCCTTTCTGTAAGAAGGATAACAGTAAATTCAACTTTAACTTATATCCACTATAAGTGTAAGTCCACAAAATCAGTGCTAAGGGCCGGTTACGAAAAACCCATCTGCCCATATGCAGGGCTATCTGCTATCTAAGCTATTGTTTAAATGTATTTTGCAATGCAAATACTGTAAGACTGATTAAAAGAATTGCTAGTGAATGACTTACCCGGGTGCGTGCATACGACCCATGATGAAGAGTTTGTCCAACAATTAGCAGAACACTGATTAGTTAAAAAACTGAACAATTGTATGATCTCGAATTCTCTGGACTCGGCACACCGTGCTGCTGAACCTATACGAATGAGCGACCGTGTGCTCTGTCTAGTGATGGCTGCCTGCCGGTAAAACAAAAAGCTGTGCATGCGCTCCGCTCTAAACTACACACGTACTTCGCTATGCCTGCAATGCTCAAGTTGAGGTCTTGGTTTTTCATAAGTTTTGCACAAGCGCACGCAACTCGACAGCTTCTTATGAGAGGGCGCAAACGACGTGGTTCCAGTTCTCTTCTTTGCCAACTCGAGATCGCGTTCCTTGCCTTACACTTTGCGCAAAAAAAGACACAGCATCCAACTGCCCGGACATGGACACGGGCAATCACGCAGCTTGCGAATTTTGTGAATGGTCCAACAAGTAATATCAGCTGCCTCTTTGTGCGTGGTGCCTCTGCGCACTGATTTGGGCTGAGTTCTTTTTATTCGAGGTCATGTCATGATAACGAACCGGTAATGCCTTTCGTAGCCGACCAATGGCTATGGGAGATGGGAGAACGTGGTTTGAGTTGTTCTTGGTCATGGTCAATATAATTCTGAAGTGCACTTTCTTTTGAAGAGTTCTTTCTGGGTGGAGTGGCTTACTGTGGTACGGCGGCCGATTTTGCACCTGCTACTTTTTTGCAGGGCATCTAAGCAGAAATTAGGTCGTAAACGCAGGGCCCATTCAGTTCACGATACTCGTCCCCTTTTGAGGCATATCGGGAGGCCCTGTCGAAAAAGAGGTTTCGGCTTCGAGTTACGCAGTTTGTAAACACCAAGCTGAAAGCTTAGGAATAAAAATGAGTTCCTTCTATTTTTACTCCGTTTATTATTCAAGACTTCATCACGTAATTAATTCGAATTCGAATTAATTTTTGTCAGGTCATATAAAAGTATCTCATCTTATCAGTTAAGTAAAACAATTAATTCATCCACGAATAAGTCACTTTTTGTACAGTATAACGATTAAGGTTCTAAAGCATAGAGTGTGAAGATAACGGGCCGGGAGGTTGAAGTCACGTTCAGAAACTTCGACCACCTGGCGACACTCAGCACTTGTGATACTCGGGTAGGCCAAGATTTGGGAAGTGGCTTCAGGATGTTGATGCAGATACTCCATGCAGCACTTAAAGGCGTCTCGCAGGCCGGGACGAAGCTGTAAGCAACACGAATGACTCGGTTAATAGAACTTTACACTGAGCAATCAATTGACTACCCACTACTGCTTACATCGTTCAATGACGGTTGTTTTCCGGTGGGAAGCTCCAGAGATGACTGCTTTGAAGTTTGAGCAAGACTATTATGTGGTGGTTGTACCCCTGTTGGTCCCGATGGTTCTGGTTTTGGTGGTGCAACCGACTTGACGCAAACCGATGTCTTTGGCTGGGAAGGGCGCCGTTCGTCGATGTAAGTTAGCTGAGTCAGAACAGTGGCATAATCCTCATCTCCCTTGGAACTGGGTGAGCACTCCTGAAGTAATTTTGGTCGTTGTTCCGGCTCTTCAGGCGTAGGATGAACAGCGTTAGATAACGGAATCATTTTTCGTTCTTCTAGGACGGGTTTTCCAAGTTCTTGTTCCAGGTTTCCTTCCTCCAGTAGCTCGAGCATTGAAGTATGGTTCACTTCCGTCGGCTGATGCAATTGTAGAAGTTGGAGCCGCATCGCAGGGTCAACGTCAATAGGCTGTGAATAAACTAGCCATTAGCCTCAATGCAACTAAAACCCAATTTTTGTTGTAACTCCATATAGGTCTGAATCCGCTGGCTAACCCGATCGGTGTGTTCTCTATCTCCAAGGCGTAACCTCCCTCTTCCACAGCCATTTTCAGGCGTAAAGCCACGACCAGCAACGTCAGTTACCGCGGGCATAGATTGTTTGTCCTTTTCGTTAGCACTCATGCCCAATCTTCCGAACTCAATTTCAGTTTTCTTCTTTCTTCCCCGACGGTTTCTGAAAGCTTATTTTGATCTCAAATTCTTAAAACTTCGTAAAACTAAAAAGTGGCAGTTAAAATCTCTGCTGACCTGTGATCTTTTGGTGTAGAGATCCGACAGGTTAGCCAAAATCTTACACAACACAACGCTCACAATTCATACCTTCAGGCTCCCGCAGTTTTTTTTAGGTCGGTGTGGTAGGTCTCGCAAGTGTATCTTTCTCGCAATAAATTAAATATGTAAAAAAGCCAACGGTGAGAATGTATCAAAATAATGTCTAGACGTTACTGGAAGCAAGGGACTTTGTGTTATGTATATCTTGCAATCATTTTATTTGAATTATCATTGTTGATATTCGCTTCAAGTGCCTGATCCTTTCCATCCTTTGTGTGACCGCTCGTGGGGAGTTAATATTCAACTCCATTTAACCAAATTTTGATCTTTCATTTTCCAATCCACGCTGAATATTATTTATATGGACACAATACAACAACCGTCAGTTTTACTGTCTCACGCATCACCAGCAAAGTAATTGCAAAAGACGCTAACCGAAGACACAGGACAAAGGCATAAATAGTGACAATTGTCAAGTATATTCGGTAGCCCATCTAAGAAGTAAGAATCTCGCAATTACTATTCCATATTTTTCATGATTTGGTCCGCTTCATTTAAAGGAAATTGATTTTAACCTCTATAGTTGGTTTAGTTAGGTCATGGGTCATCATCGTCCTTGGTCATGTTGAGGATGCACTGGCGAGTCGAACTTGAATGCAGGCTAGAATTTGGGGCCCGCGTCAGGGTCAAGATGATACACTCGCCAGTCTGCACATTCAAAAAGAAGCTGTTAACTGCTTTCTCCAGGAAGATTTTGAAGGGAGGTAAGTTGATAGTTAGCAGTACGCCATAAGTACTAATGAATTTCTGGTCTTGCATTTCATTCTCATACCTTTTTCGTTCTCTAGCTAGACTGGCGAACATCTACTCAGGCAAAAGTGGAGAAATTACGGATCCTGTGTTACGCTGACGTAGGAGCATACTTCAGTAAATCGGAGAGGAAGTGAAGAATGCATCAAGTTGTTTGCGTATGGTTTTGTACACCCAAGACTCAAAGGACTCGGAAACGGCCATGGGTTTTAAGGTAGGAAGCAGAAGCTCATTCAATGAATGGTTCAATATAAAATGCCTCAGACAACGAATCCGAGCACAGTTTGTTGTACTCTGTATTTTGTACTTTCTTTTGAACCCTTCCTTCCGATCATATTTTAATTTGCATGAAAAGTGCACCAAGTTGTCTAAATAGGCAAAGAGGATTTAAACCGGATTAAATTTTCATCTTTCAATTTAAAGTAATTGTCATAATGTTCAATTAGGAACACAAAAGGCCACTGGCAGTTGAAGTTGGGTTTGACAAGATCTTCATAATTTATTTTATTCACTGTTTTGAGTGAATGTGATAGTTGACAAGTGTTTTCAAAAAAGAACTTTGTTAGCAGTTAAATTTTTGTCTGCTCACGAAATCATAAAATAAATTTTTCAAATTTTACTCAGGCGTATTGTTTGTATTTTCAGTATTATGAATGTCATTTGATAAAAATTTTAAATACCGCTTTCTGTGCCAATGGATATAAAAACGACTCATTGATAGAAGCAGCAAATCGTTAATCGTTGAAGATATTTAGTGCGAAGGACTCTCAGTGACTTTGTGACTCATGGCATACGTGATTTACTGATTCTCAAGGAAGAAAATGTAATCGATTTAAAGCCAGTTAAGAGACATTGGATCTCTGGTCCTGGCTTTTATAGCAAGAAGCATGCAAACTTCTTTTGTTGTTTGATTCATAAAAAGAATTCGACGACGATTAACAAGTTATGGACGACGCGAACGACCCCGAACCTGCAGAAGACATATCGGAAGAGGAGGAGGAAATCGATTCACAAGGTGTTTCTTCGTTTCTTTATTTTAATTAAGTTACTTAGTCGTAGAAATTACTTTTTGGTTCATCTACATTCTCTCCTTTGCTTTAGACGGAACTGACGAAGAAGATGAAGACGATGATCAAGCAAATGAGTCAGAAGATGGTGAAGAAGATGGTGATGATGGACAGAATGCTGAAGACGACGACGGCAGTGAATCTGGCTCCGAGGTGGAAGAGGAAGAAAATCCTCCTTCCAATGACTCTGATAGTGACAACTGTGAACGCGATAAGTGTTGCATATGCTTGCACAAATTGAAAGATCAGGAAATCGGTGTCCCAACTGTCTGTGAGCATCGTTTTTGTTGTGAATGCATTACGGAGTGGCACAAAGTTAGTAATCCTAAGTGACAATCAAAACAACGCTTTGGATCTTAACTTTGTTTTACTGATTTTCAGAACTCTCAGACGTGCCCCATTGACAGACAGACATTCAATTCTATTTCTGTTTTGCGCGACGATGGCACTTTTCTCCGTATGAAAGAACTCAGAGATCCGGAGGACACGTACTTAGAACTTCCGCTTCTTCCGGACGACATTACACAGTGCGAAGTTTGTGGGCTTGGTGACCGCGAGGATCGTCTGCTACTTTGTGATGAGTGCAATCTTGGGTATCATTTAGAATGTCTGAATCCGCCATTACAAGCAGTCCCATTAGATGATTGGTTCTGTCCCAGTTGCACAGAGGATCACCTTGTGCATCCAAGACGACGAAGAGTACGTCCACAAATTAGTCTTCGTAAATTGGAGCAAATCTGCTTAAACAGCCATATTGTTTTTTAGGTTTCAGCTCCACCTGAAATAATTCTTCCTCCCGCTGAACCCGACAGTATTCAACGTAGTCTTCTAACAAGGCGGATTAGGCAACGGCGAAAGGTTTTTTTTCAAAATTGCTAACTTGAAATTCAAGATCAGTGTATAATATACCCATTTGGAAATTTAGAAATCTAGAAGGACTGTAAGGAGAAAAATCACCAGGCGGAAAAGAAAAACCACCACTAAAGGCAAAGCAAAGAAATCACGACCCAAAGCTAGAACTACCAAAGGCAAAGCGGGTACTAGAAGAAGGAAAGGCCGGAAGATTAGAAGAAAAGGAAAGCGGAAAGTCCGAGTTCCTGTTCAAGAAAAGCCTACAACACCCAGGGACCGGTTGGCGAGTCAATTAGGCATAATGCCTCCCAAGCCAGGTCAAATCTATTTGGGCTTGCCGACCTGCAAATCAGCATCCCAGGCTTCAACGTCAGCGGCAGCGTTGCATTCATTGAACCATCATAAACTTAAGGCAGGAATTTCTGCACTAAGACTTTTCTCACACTATGAAGATTTAGCCGATTGCCTGGAAAATGAGTAAGAAAAACGTTGGAATACTTGCAAAAAGAGCGGCGGTTTGATATACATATCTCGTGCATTTCATAACACAGGTCTGATGACGAACAGTTATTGGGTGAGGGATCCCTTGGTATCATTCGTCCTGCGAGGCACCGATTCGCACGCTTGCCAAGCAAAATAGGAATGACTGATTCGGGTATCGGTATCATGAACCAAACTTCCAGTCCAGATATCCTATCACAAATTATGAGCAGCCAGCAAACTCTGCTGATGGATCGCAACATACGCATAGGGAGGGATGGAGTCTTGATCCCGTCGGTAGACACGGCGGTTCAGAGAGACACTTTTTCGCCAAGCAAACTACCTTCCGTTACTAAGACTGGTGGCGGGGATGGTCAAGAATCGACAAATAGACGAATTCGACAAGCGCCCCTCAACAACTCTGAACAATCCTCAAACTCATCGCAAAATAGTCGCTATAATAATGATAGTTCCGCACACTTAATTCGAAGCGCAGACCCAAATTCCACAACTGAAAGCGAAACCTTAATTGGTTCGGTTTCGAATTCACACGGAAGGGAAAATAATGACGAAGTCAATGAATCCATGAGATACGAATCCACCAATCAATGCGATCTGTCTCCTCAAAAGTCAAAATTAAATAAGGCAAGAAGCGAAGAAAAGAATAAATTGAGCAATGAAGATGACGAAGATTTCAACATTTATAGTGATATTCAAGGTAATGAATGCCGTTGTACAAGATTGATGCTCCTAATTCATAACCTGAATATTTCATTCTTTATTTACCAACAGAGAACAATGTAACTGATGCGATTGATCCCGTCGCAAACTTTTCTAATCAAATTGAGCTATATTCGGGGGAAATTCAGAATGAAAGTGATAATGAAATGATCATTGACGAAGCAGTGAGCCGTAGAAGAAGTTCAGATGATAAAGCAACAAACAACCAGGGAAATGAAAACATGAACGCTGATGATTTCGTGAGATTTCCGCCTACGTCTGACAGTGACAATAGTCCTAGTCCGGGAATGCCCGAAGCAGATTCACCAGAGAGTATTCCCCTTCCCGATTCCACGCCACCGCCGTCGGTCCCGATGCCGGATGAGCCGGACGCCGATGAAGTGAACGAAATTCAAGGTGGCAGTGTGCTGTACTCACCCTCAGATGATGAAGAAAGCGGAAGGCAAGTGTACGATCCATCGCAGCCACTTACTTCGAGCGATGAAGAAGAGCACAACGACAGACGGAAGCAATCCGTAAAACAACCACCGGCACCAAAGGAACCAGCCAATAAAAATTCTCAAGCTCGTGACAGCAATGTGAACATCCCTAAAGTGGATGTTGACTCTATTCCAGTGCCGGCTCCATCAGATGAACAAAAACGCCCCACCATTCAGTTTTCGATACCAACCAGGCACAAACTAATTCCGATCAGTTCATTAATTAAGCGACAAAGAGGAGTCACTAGAAAGGAGTCATCTGGGCTTCCAAGCAACCAGACTGACACATCAAAACTGTTTGGAGAAACTTCGCAAAATGATACGACGGATGGAGACACCGCAAGTCAGTCGGGTACGGACAAACCCTCTCTGGTAGCCGAGATTTTTGGATCTGACGATGAAGAAGAGGGTAAAGACACTCCTGTTGAAGAAAGTGTGGCGCAAGAAAGTATGCCTATTGAAGCGGTCGAAACAAGTACCGCCGATCGAGTGACGTCACTTGCCGAGAGTTTGCAGAGCAACAAATGGAAACGGGTGGATGAAACTCCAGCCCCAACATTCCTTGTTCAAGGCTCTGCGATGGGCACCATTATCCCAGTGGCTAATGCTGGTCTGATTGAACCTGACCGGGAAGCCGCAACTAATGAAATGAGTAGCGCAAACATTAAACACGATGAAGCAAACGCCAAACGACCAGCAGCTCTCGAAACTGTTTCTGATGGGAGCGACGATGACATCAAAATAATCTCGACGACAAGAAAGGAGCCGGACATCATATTTCTGAGCTCAGAAAAATCCTCCTCGAACAGTAAAGATTCGTCCGGCAAAGAAGGAACCCGTGAAAAGAAGAAAGATTCGGATAGACGAAGTAGGAAAGAGAAATACGAAAGGCACAGATCTCAGAAGAGGAAGCGATCATCTTCACTTAGTAATTACGAGGAAGGTGAAATTCCTGCTCTTGATAAAAAGAAAAAGAAAGTGAAAAAGAATAAGAAGCTTAAAAAGAGAAAACGAAGCAAGGATTCAAACTCTCCTTCTCGACCTACTTCAAATGATAAACAGCCCGACGTAGATCAAAACTTTAATTCCTCGTCGGATGCCGATGAGGGTAGAAATGTGTCATGGAGGAAGCCATCAAAATCAGCCAAAGAAAGAAATTACAGGTAAGATATGGACTCTTAATTACTAACTAAATTGACGTTAGCCAAGCAAAACATTGCCAAGACTCAATTCTAAAACTAAGTTCATACTTTTAGGGATGGAAAGCCAAAGACCGATGAGAAGTACTTCCGAGAAAAAGATGTAATGGAAGGTTCCTCACATGATCGAAAAGATGCTCAGGAGAAATCTCCGCATTACAGAAGCAAAGACAGAAGAGGAAGCAAGAGCGATGGTAAAAAGTCACATCGGCGATCGACTTCGAGAGAAAAGGTATCCCCTATTCGCTGGTCGAGATCTCCGAGTCCGACTAGGAATAGGGCCAGGGGCAGACGGGAAAGAAACAGGAGTCGAAGTATAAGTTCTAGAGAGTCTTTCAGTCCACGTCGTTCTGCTCATTCACGGTGAGACCAGTCTTTCCCGCCTTGAAGAGTTGGTTCATGTAACTAATGCCCACAATGTTGATTCTAGTCGGCACCCTGGATATCCATTACCAATTAGAAATGAGAGGTCCGGGAGTAAGAGCCCTCGCCTTCGGTCTAGAAGTCCTACCAGCGACAAGTATAGGCGTAGCAGAAGGAGTCATTCAAAGCACCGCAGTCGCTCAAATCACCGAAGAGATGGACGGGTCGGGTCCAGCTCCGGCTCGCGCTCTCGATCCAGGAGCAGGACAAAGAGGCGACACGATAAATTAGAGGGTGGCGAAAAGTTCAAAAAAGCAAGCTCAAAGAAGGACAAGGAAAAGATCCTAAAGGAAACGTCGGATGATTTGCCGCCTGATGAAGAAACGAAGGACAAAGAGAAAAAGAAGAGAAGAAAGCGAAAAGAGAAATCAATTTCCCCTGCGAAGGCGGTGTTTGCTGACGGAGATAGCATTGTTATTAGTCTGAACTTCCAAAAGCCAAAAGAAGCACCGAAAGAATCAACTGAAAGTAACGAAACTACAGCGAATGAGGAGTCAACAGAAAAGAAGAAGAAAAAAAGTTCTGGTCGTGATGGATCATCGACTGGTAAATCGAAACCGCTGAAGAAAACGGTATTGATTGATCTCGAGACATCGCCGATTCAGGAACAGAAAATCGGCGAGTCGCCTACGCTTGTGGTCTTAAGTGATGACGAAGAGGAACACAGTAAGTCGAAACACTCCAGAAGGGGGAAGGAGTCGCACCATAATGACAAGGAGCAGGAAGGAGTTACCACTAGTGGCGGAGGTGAAGATTCGTCCTCCCCAAATTTCCCGAACGGTAAAGGGGTACAAGCTGACAGTACACAAGCTAACCAGACTGAAACGCCGAAACCGAAAGACTTCATGTTTGCCCATGATGACGACGCTTCCTCGCCAGCCAGAGGAGACTCTATTGTTACTTCAACAAGAGATTCTATAGAAGGCACCGGGCAAATTGAAGAGGACAGCGGAAGCAGGTCGAATTCTCCAACCCCTCTAGAGGCACAGCCCATGAAGCATGATTCACCAAGGGTGAAAACTCCTCCTGTTGCAGAAAGCCCCGTTGGTAAGCAAATTGAGGTGTCAAGAAATGAAAGCTTCAGAAGTACACCAACGTCCGCTGCGTCTATGGCACCTACCATCAATGCAAGTTCTGTTCCAGCTTCCAATGTATCGAATAGCACACCTGGCCTTGCGCGGCCTCTGGGAATCGGAAATATTCCTGGTTTATTCCCCTCGTCGGCAATAGTAAGTGGGATACCAGTTCCCCCAACACCAGTCGTGATTCCGACACCTCCGCAACCGCAGCTTCGCTTCGCAACCAATGCCATGAATCCGTCAATCAATATTTTAGCAAGTGTAGCAAATGCGTTGTACGGCCCGTTGATGGCTGCTCGCCAGGTGCAGCCCGTCCATTCAAAGCCCATGCCAACCGCAAATAATGTCGGTCAAAGGGTCCCAAATCAGCCTAATATCATTCTGCCGAAAAATCAAAACTCACACTCCCATGGTCGTCGCTCAGGCGATGGTGGCGACTCGCCATTCTCCCCCAATAGCAGTGACGGAGATGACCTGTTTGAACCGCCGCTAGAGAAAAGAATGCCTCACAACCTTAAGGACAGTCAGTCCGGGCCTTCCTGTAACTCAATTGGACACAAACCTGAGAAGAATGACCGGCCGACGGCGCTAAATCCTCCGACAATTGGAAGTGCAGCTTCTGCTCTAAATGCAAAGTCAAAATCTGCGCTGTTCGACTCTTTATTCGGTTCTCCCTCGAAGAAGACTCCAACTCAGTCCAGTTGTGTTCAAAAGACTCACGTAAAAGTCAAAGCCAAACCTCATGAAGCGTCAAAATCCAAAGGTGAGAGCGCAGTGGTAAATATACGTTTTAGTAGCTACAGTTTAGTATCTGAAGAGTGTTTTATTCTTAATTTATGGTCCAGTGCACAAACCGGAAATACACAAACAGCTGACAGAGGGCGAGCTTAGAGAAACTGGAGAAGTTCCTTCGTCAGCTGTTGAGTTACGAGTTAAAGAGAAGGTAGGTGCTGTGAATTGCATTACTCGAGAAGAACCGGCATACAACAGTAACAAAATACGTATGCTTTGTGTTCCTCAGTACTTGAAGAAACTAAATCGCCAAGAGAGAGTTGTGGAAGAAGTCAAGCTTGCACTGAAGCCTCATTACGGAAAGAAAATTATAAATAAGGACGATTATAAGGAAATTCTTCGACGAGCTGTTCCAAAGGTATTATTACAAAACCGAGATCCTTCAACGACTATTCGAAACTAATATTTCATTTGTTTCTAGATTTGCCACACAAAGTCTGGGGAAATCAACCCGTTCAAAATCAAGGAGTTAGTTGAGGCTTACGTGAAGAAGTTTCGGCATTCTAAAGGCAAATGAAACAAGTCAATTAGATTAAGTCACACTTTATTACAAGTTAACGTACCATAAAAGTTTCTTGTGTGTATGACGCCTACTAACATTGATGGAAACTTATTAATGTAAATCGGTTTGTGAATGTAACATAGAGGTTATAATACAAATGATAAATGATGTTTATGTTATGTGTGATACATTGAAGTATTAACAAGGTAATAGTTGCAGAAAAATTTCCGAACTTATCGTGAAATATTAAACTAACATGTTTTAGCTTTAAAATAGTTGTTCCTTGGCATCGTTAATTTCTTCCTGGTCATTTTATCAGCAGCATCAGTTAGTTGGGTCCCTCGCGAGTAACTGCTCCCGAGTAAGACATATTGCATATCGGCGCTCTATTAATTGTTGGGTCCGTCTCGTCAACCTCGCCTGAAACCCCGTTCACCTGAAACTCTGAAAATCAATTTGTGTTGAAAGTGAAAAAAAAACAATTATGCTTGCTGAAATTTTTCACCTACCCTCCCAAACATCATTTTTCACAGTTATCAAGTCAAAATCAAGATCTGGAAGCCAATACATGCATTTTTCATCTAGGAACAAATCGGAACCTTGTTATGACGATTTAGATGTAAAGCAGATTACAGCCAATCTATACCGTCGTCGTTTATGATAGCATCAGTATCCGACCCGGCTTTGTCTTTGGACGCTTCGGAAACTTAAGCGAAGGTCGGACTTGGTGTTTTTCCATTTCCCCAACCAAATAGTATATCCTCATACAGTTTATACCCACCAATCGCATCATCATCAACATCAGCAGAAATGCCGATCTCCATGCCTGGAGCAGAACCATTCACGGGTTTGTCCAGCAATGACGCAGTATGGAGGATGCCCTCAATCCACTTCTCACACTCGTCGAAGCTGACATTTGCATTCCCCGCTTGATTATCTCGGTTTGCAGGAGACCAAGACCACGGACTAATTTGTCCTGTATCATAAAAAATTAATATGCATAGTATCATGCTAAGATATTTCCGTCACCGACTGGTGATTTCAACAGATCGTACGGGCTGAGTTGTACGTATCTGGCAGACTTTCAAATGGGGTTCGATGTTCGGGTTCGGGATTCGGGTTTGGGTTAGCTTAGCTTAGCTTAGGTACCTAACCTAACCTAACCGAACCCGAACCCCATTTGAAAGTCTGCCAGATAAGTACGACTCAGCCGATCGTACCGTCGAAATCTTGGTTCAGAAACGGATCATCCGGTCCTTTCATTTGCGGCGGCAAGCCAAAAGGATTGACATTCGCCATGCAGCATCCATACTGAGGTGGCCGAATCACGTTTCCAAATGGGTAATATGGTTCATGATGCTGCAACGCAGGCCGAGACTGATAGTACAATCTAATATTCGGATTGTAATATTGCTGTGAATGGTTCATTTGTATTACTTGCAGTTCCATATTTTGGAGTTTAGAGACCTGAACGTTCTACTTCCTAGAAACATTTCTTACCTGATGGAATGGAATGAAGGGAACCATTGGAATTTGTGGAATCATACAAGGATTGTGCATGATGTGCGTCATCACAAATTGCTGTTGCATATACGGCGGACGAATCAGTTGCCCTGGATTACTCATTTCCATCCCAGTTGATGTTCAGCCTGGGTAAAAATATAAAGACATGGCATGTGTAGGAGTGCCTATTACATGAATTTGGCATAAAGCTGCCAATTGACTTTGTCCATCCGCCAATTTAATCATTACTTCAATACATCCTGATTCTAGCAAGGGAGCAAAAATGAAATGGTAACACCACTGCAAGAATCGGTGCAATTCCCAACTGACAACCCAAAGCTGCACGATGCTACGAAAGGGTTGAAACTCAGAAGCAATTTGGAGCGACCTTTATATTTAAGCAGTGTATGATTCCAGACACCGGATTGGCTCCTTCTCCGTCCTATTTATTACTTACATACCAGCTCATTGAAGCAAAAGCAATCACATTTGGATTCAGTGATGCGCCATTGGATTATTGGGTTGTACCTGATTTTAGGTCCATGAGATTGTATATAGGCAAGGTGTACTCCCGTAGCTCTGTTCTGTTCTTTGATTGTCGAAACCGAGTATGAAAGCTCGAGAACTTTTCAAAGTCGATTCCATTCCAGTTTGAGAAGGCTCCGTACACCTTGCTTTCACCATACTTTCACCATACTTTCACCGCATAACCTAACGCTCTAGACGTAACGTTTTAGTCTTATCTACAATACTACTAAGCTGAGCAGGAAATCTAGATTCTGTTCAGCGGTATTAGAAGAGAATCAGTGGGAGATATGGCTGGAGCGCTCTTCGGCGGCAACATCATGAATTTCTGCTCAAAACTGACGTTTTGGTGGACCATTTTAATCTTACTGGCGTCCCGAGTGAAGTCTCAAGAATCGCCAACAGTGAACATTGGTAAGTCACTGATTCTTAGGCTATGTGTGTCTGTGCTTTCGTGTTCCTATCAATAAATTTTTACGGCATGAGCACATTTTTGATGATCTTGTTTTCGGCTTTCCTCAAAGTATCATTTTGCGTGGTTTCCATGAGAGCAGCATGAGTATCTAAACGTTTTTGCTGTCCCGTTTTCATCGTAGCACAAGGCGTTGACGACATGGAAACTTATGTTGAATTTAAAGTTTATGGTCTGTAGTAAAATTTTGCAAGGACCGGCAATGGAATCGTTAACTTTGAGAATGGTTATATGAGTTGCTTGTTATACGATAAATCGCTAAAGTCTAGACTGTGAGTGTATTCACTACTACGTAATTGTATAAATGAATGATTTTTATGATTCTAGAACCTTCTAACTGCGCAAGAAGTTAGTGGGCATGAGTAATAAAAAATGGGTCTCGAAAGCACGTTTCCGTCTGACCATGTCGGAAATCATTCTCGACTTTCAATTCGCATGTTGAAAGTCGTCTTTAAAGGTTTCTCACAAGTATGAAACGGACCTCAAGTAAAACTCAATTAGGAAATGTAGCTGAAAATTAGGAGAGGAGCGAAGCCGGAGCTTCACGGCGTGGTTCTTGTCGAACATATTTACACATCCGAATTTATTCGAAAACCAAAATGGTTCAAGAACACAAACGCACATACTTGCCTTTTTCCAAAATCGAAGGAAGACAAACGGCTGGCACGAAATTAGGCAAGACTTCTTTGCGTGAAAGACGAGGACAGTATTCGGACCAGATACCAGGCACGTTGCAGCTGCAAAGTTAGTAGTGTAGCATTAAAGTCAGTTTTAGCTGTGTATAGCCCACATTTATGTGTACCACTTCCGTATAAACGAATGTTGTATGTTGCGAAATGGCAAGACGGTCCAGATTTTGCCATTTCATTCTGCTCCGATTTGCTTTGTTAGCATTAGCATAGGGTGGAAGCCGCAATTGAGTTCGACACTGAGACACTGTGTAAAATTTAATAGGAAAAAAGTTAGCTTGCTTTCATGGAATAGTACCATGCAAAGCAGTCGGCATTGTTAAGAACCGAGTAGATCGGCATACTCAGCGTTTTTAGAAATTACAATACGTCATTCACAGTCATGACAGCCATTAGTTCTCAAATTCGCTAGCTTGCAATGATTTCAAATACACATTAAAATTCTTTGATAAAGATGACTGAATGTTGACACGGACAGCTTCTAATTTTTGTTCTGTGCACAAATCGGGTCTTATCATAATTCCTTGATTTCATGCTCATTATTTTTGTTTCTTGACTTCAATCTTATTGCACGTTCTTATGGGAATACCACTTACAATTATTCGAGCCAAATGTCCTCAATGCTTTAATGGATAACGAACGGGGAAAAGTAGTAATTTTCTAGGTACATTTCGGACACCTGCGTCCCTTTTCGTTGAAAAAATGACAGTCAAAAGGCACATGAGCTGTTTTTCTCAAAAAGACGCCGGAAAAGTATCTAGAACATATTCTCAAGCATTCATGCGCTGTCATCTCTGCTGTTGGTGAAATATGTATTAAGTTTATTAATTATTAACAAGAAGGCTCATGTCTATTTAATGCCTTGTATACATACTCCCGGTTCGGACAATAAATTAAACCTTGTGGCGCGTTTACAAGTTATGTCTTGTAAATACTACATGCACATGGGGAAATTAAAGTTTATGGCGTAAACTCTTAGGGGATTAGAATGCTGACTGAGCATTAAGCATGAACGAGAGGCGGGTTGCATGCGTCCGAGCTCTAAACTTATTGATACGTAATTTCATCGCAATCATGTAATCGGAATACAATCGGCGTCTCCAGAGATAAGTAACTAAGGAACGGAAACCAAAACTTTATAAAAGTTTCACACTAGTGAACTTGCGTTCCGTGACTGTGACACGGATGGACGGGCGAACGGACATGAGTTCTTCAAATGCAAGGTCCGCCTTCTCCCTGTGTTGAGAAATCTTGGGAGAAGGAGAAATTGACAATAATATATTGGCATAAGCAAACACGAACGTGTCACTTGTCCATCCACTCATGCATGCATAAGCCCGGTGCGGTACGATACATCGGACAAGCATTTTTGCATATTTTATGGCCTAATGAGAATAATGCTAATGCAAACTGGTCGAACTTGCGCACAATTGTTCCATTGCCATTATCATTACGTGTCACTGAACAAACTATTGCACGAAGCAGCGGGATGTCTGCTTAAATATAAATCATGCCGCACATACTATGATCCGGTGAATACACAACTCAGAGCAGCTAAATGTGGCGAGCAAAGCGAAGAGCGTGTGCGGGCATCTCCGCTCGCGAGTCCGGTACTCTGAATCTCAAGCATGTTTGATTATTTATGAAATCGATGAGAGGCAAAGTTTGTCGCTTGGATTCAGGACAATTTGATTGAAGTGCCTGGCTGGCGAAACAAAAGCATAAGAAGGTTTTTGTTTGATTGATTTCAGGCCATGCTCTAAGTAGGTGTTTCAGTTTCGGGTTTCCTGATACTTTGCACTTTGCCGTATCCGAATCCATTGGACAATGACAATAATACACGAGGTCGCGCTTGCCCGTCTATTTGTTGAAGTTGATTTAAACAAATATTGTGAATATATTATCTCAATCAATAAGGTCCGAAACGGGACACGGAGACAGAATGTGAGGAAGGAATTCATCTATGAAAGCTTCTTTGACTTGCGCGGAGTTAGGTGGGCTTGAAGAAACGAAGACAAGACGTCGATGCAATGCAGACTGACTGAATGAATCATAAATTGAGAAATGGAGATATATTTATTTTCAACTATCGTTTGACTATCGTTCCATTTTCCTAAATACCAAGTCATAAAATTGTCGCTTTGCCTTAGAAGAGTGGGTAATTAAGCCATTTTCCTGGTTGAAGTCATTGAAGCGAAGTCAGTCGAAGGATTGACGTTAATCGAGCATGTTAATTTCACAGAGCTTGAGTGACCAGAATTCGATGCATTGTATGAATTTATCGGCCTTTGAAAATTTACACTGCTTGATTACTACAGTGCTGGTAACTGAAATAGCCGGACTAAACAAGCAACGATTTCTCACAGTACTTTAGCTTTATAGAACTGGGCTACTAGCAATAATACCTGCACGAGGCACAGGCGAAATAATGTAGACAATTCCGTGAAGTAGTATCAAATGTTCTGAGATTTATTGAAGAAAAACGCAAAAATGCGGTAATTTACACTAGTAATTGAAATAGCTGGTTTCTCAATTTTTGAAAAAATCTCAAGATTTTGATTACATGAAATGCTGATTACTACGTTAATAGTTAATAGACCCTCCTTTGTGCACTAGAACGTCAGCTTCACGGCTTTTCATACTTGTAATAAATGCCAGCAAATCTTTAGTGAGCTTTAGTCTTCAATTGCTGTGGTAACCGCACGGATGGAGTCGAATTGTCTTTCGTTTGCGTAGACACGTCTGGACAGGAATCCCCACACATTCTCGATCGGATTGAAGTCTGGTGAATATGGTTGCCAATCCACCACGTTGATTTCCAGGGCTTGCAGCCAAGCTTGGAAAGACTTCGCGCGATATATCGGCGCATTGTCTTGCATGAAAATCGCATTTTGGAGAGAGTAAAGGGGCAATTCTTCCAGGAATGGCAGCAAGTGATCCTCCAAAATTGTTTGATAGCCGCGGGCGTTCAATCTCGTGGAGACAATGCGAAGTGTGGCCTTGCCATAAAAGGAGAACGCCGCCCAAATCATGACGGAGCCTCCGCCGGTGTGCCGCTTCGAAAAAATCTGCTCATCCTTCCGAAATTGTCCCAATAATTCGCGAAACTATCTAAATTAATCTTCTTTTCATCGCTGAAAATGACGTCCTTCCACTTTTCGTTCCAGCCGAGTTTATCATGAGCCCAAGCCAGTCTTTTCTGCTTGCTAGCTGCATTTAATGGAGGCTTCTTTTTCTTTTCCTTGTACTTTAGGTTTTTGTTCTTGTTCAGTGTGTTGTACACGGTTTTCACCGAAACATTTAGCTTGAGGTTGTCCTTCAACTTAACGCAGGAGATAGTTTTGTTGCTCGCTTGGTTCAACAGTCTGCGCTTCGTTCGATGATCCAGCTTACCCTTCGATCCAGGGTGGTTTTGGCCGTAATTTTGTCGGAGTCTGAAGTAATTTGCACATTTCATCTCCGATCTGTTCAGCAATCTTGCCTTTTTTGCCGGCTGCCTTCAAAATTTCAAGTTGAGAAATTTGAATTACACAGTGCACATTTTCTGCATTTCTAATTTTAGCTTCTTTATCATGTAAGCATAAGAGTCATGTGTTGCTTTTATAAACAGTGAACATGTCCAGTTACAACGCCCTACCATTGTCACCCCATGTTCTGAACGCACAGCCGAGTTATTCGAATATTTTACGTCCGGCTATTTCAATTACCAGCACTGTATAAAGCGCTAGGTGTTCGGGGGAAAGTGAGACATGAGACTCGAGGACATTGTTATGGACGATCCTATATTGTTGCATTTAATTTGGATTTTACTATGTGTAGTTGAATTAATGTGATTATTTTACAGTTCTTATCCATCAAGAAAATGATACGATTCGAATGTTCGATGCGGCAAAGGAATTCGTTGAGAGAAACCCGAGCTTGGGTGTCAAAGTGGGTACCGTTCATCGTTTCTTCGCCAATGGAACCGAGCCCTTGAAACTGACAAAAACATGTAAGTGATCGGAGTCATTATTAATCCATTATAATCTTGTTGAATTTAAGTTTTGAACAAATGACAGTTTGCGAGTATATGGATCAAATCATGAGTGGGGACGACAGACCGGACATCGCGATTGACTTCACAAGAATTGGCATTCCTTCGGAATCGGTAAAAGTCGTTCTGAGAACGATGCAAATGCCCACTATCGCTGCTACCTTCGGACAAGAGGGCGACGTCAGGTATCAATTTCGGACGAATTCGTCGAATTGTAGCATTTAATACATGTGTGGGTGATCTACTCAGGGAGTGGCGCGAGATGAGCGATAACCAGCAAAAATATCTGATCCAGATCTCTCCACCGGCAGATATTTTGGTACAGTCAGTTCGATCTATCGTTGACAAGCAGAACATGACGAGCGCAGTGGTTTTGTTCGATGAGCAATACGGTAATAACGTCGATTTGGTCATCTTGACACTGCCGTTGTACAAACGACAAATTGTGCGTGATTCACAGAAATGTATCACAAGTATAAGTCTCTGCTGCAAAATCTGCCGACTCGACATCTTCTGACCCGAGTTGAGAAGTCAGCAAGTCTCCACGCTCAAATCGACAAGCTTGTGCACGTGGACATCGTCAACTTCTTCATTGCTGCAACACCAGCACAAATCTCAGAAGTTCTGGTCAAAGCCTCCGACCCGAAAGCAAAAGATGGACCATGGTTTAGTGATGAGTACGCCTGGTACTCCATGTCGTTGGTAATGCCTTCTGTTAATAAGCTACTAGTGGCCAGTGTCACCGAACACTCGGTGACGTAAAATCTAAAAATGAACAGCCGTTCACAACACTACTCACTATTCTGCGACCAGCTAACCGGCTCCCCACTTAGTTCACTGTCCGACCAAATTGCCTACAAACCCGCTCACTTCACCATACCACTGCACACTCGACACGGCCAAACTCATCCCAAACTACTATCCTCCTTCAGTCATCTCCTCCATCGTCATACACTGCCAGCCCGACCCCGCCAACCGCCTCCCAACTTGCTATACTCTACCCACCCGACTCAGCATTCCTTCTCACCACCAACTTGCTCACCTGGACCCTAGAACAAGCCTACTTGCTCTACACCTCCCGCCCGATCCCGTCTTCCCTGTACCCATAAACATTGCCTCCGTCCTCGTGGACCTCGTCAGCCGTCTCTCCACACGCTTTAAAATGCGCGTCTGATTTCACCACTGACTCTCCCCCAATAAAACATGTGCATACAAACCGTGCAACCGCTTCCTCTTCTAACTCAATCTTCTGCTCGTTCCATCCTTTGCACCCACTAATCCCCCGTCAATGCGACCCCTGAAACTACCTCCTCTCTCATCATTCCGTTGTTTAGCCGGCCCATTCAATCGAATTTTCCTATCTACCAGACCCCACCAAACCGCCTTCCCTCCCAGTATTCTCCCCCCAAACATGGACCTTAGCCAAAATGGCAAAAATCTTGAATTTCTTAAATTTGGAAAATTTCCTGGAAAGTTTCCAGAGATTTTGGAAACGACTTTTTGGTCATTGGCCCAGTCGATTATTGGGGCAAAAATATAAGTTTCCAAAATTTTTATTGAAAAAAGTCTGCCCAAGAGTGTCCCAAAAAGAATATGAATTTGTTTTGGGGTATCTGTCACCGTTTTTGAGGCTATAGAGCACAAACATCCATCCCACGATAAAGAAGTAGATTTTAGCCACGGGAAACAAGTGAATGTGTTGTTTCAGGGAGAAGGAACACCCAGTTGTGCTCATTGCGATATGCCTGTGTCGCTGGTGCATTTGACTCCGGAAATTCCAAAGGCTGGAGAAATGAAGAGGAACTTTTTGACTGGACAATTGAGCACAACATCCGCCACACTCACGGAAATGTTCTACTTTGACATTACGTTGGACGCAATATTGGCCGTTGGGTAGATGCAGGATTTCAGTTGATTTGTTATGCAGCTAGTTGTAGGAATGTAACGTTCTGACTTGATTAATTAGGGACATGAAGAGTAAGCAGAAATGGACTCATGATATTTCCAACAACACCTGCGTAAACTATAAGAGTGATAAGACATACCCGGAACTCGATTTGGACCTGATAAACTTCTTTGAGACCGCCTCAATGGAGAACGCACTGGGCGACAAATTCGTCATGGGTGGGAATGGAAAGAATTATCCACAATTTGAAATGAAAATTCGGTATTTAAAGTTCGAGAAAAACGAAGCGGTCCCAAATTTTGATGATCTGATCGGTAAGTGGAAGTCTGGATACGGAGACGCATCGCAACTCCAGTATCAGGAAAATAAAAACTTGACAAATCACATGGCTCAGATTGTGTTCAGAGTCGTTACGGTCGTGGTAAGTGTCTTGAATTTTTTGACGCGATTCGCAAAATGTCGGCATTGAATATTGTTAATCTCTATTCAGCAACCGCCATTCGTATACAAAACGACCGAGTGCGAGAATCCTGGATCAAAATACGAGAATTGTTTCAAAGGCTATTGCATTGACCTGCTGAAGAAAATCCAGGAAGAGTTGCAGTTCAAGTTCATCATAAAAAATGTCAGCGGGTACGGATACATGGCGGAAGAATCACCACATGAGTGGGATGGAATGGTCAAAGAATTAAAGGACAGGGTAATTCGCATGTTGAGTTCGCTTGACGGGACATGTGTGATTTCACTCAATTTCTCATGTCTTTGCAGCAAGCCGATATAGCCCTGGGAGCGATGTCGGTCATGGCAGAACGTGAAAGTGTGGTTGACTTCACGGTCCCATATTATGACTTGGTTGGAATCTCGATTCTCATGAAGAAGCCAAAGGCCACGACCTCCCTCTTCAAATTCTTGACCGTGCTGGAGAACGACGTGTGGATGTGCATTCTGGGAGCTTACTTCTTTACGAGTTTCCTGATGTGGATCTTTGATCGCTGGAGCCCGTACAGCTACCAAAACAATCGAGAGAAATATGAAGAAGATGAGGAAAAGCGAGAATTCAATCTGAAGGAATGTTTATGGTTCTGCATGACTTCACTGACTCCTCAGGTATTTCTTCGACTTTCAACACCGAATAAACTCGGGCTCCAGAGTTTCACGTTTATCTGTCCAGGGTGGTGGTGAGGCGCCAAAGAATTTGTCAGGACGGCTGGTTGCTGCAACATGGTGGCTGTTTGGATTCATCATCATCGCGTCGTACACCGCGAATTTGGCTGCTTTCTTGACGGTGTCTCGATTGGATGCTCCGATTGAATCGTTGGATGATTTGAGCAAGCAATACAAGGTCCAATATGCTCCTCTAAAGAACAGCTCGGCTTGGGTTTACTTCGATCGAATGGCACACATTGAACACCGATTTTATGAGTAATTTGACAAAATTAGAAGCGTGGGGTAGACAGTGAGAATGCAGGAATGGTTTGGTTTTAGAATATGGAAGGATATGAGTCTGAATGACAGTATGTCCGACTACGAGAGATCACAGCTGGCCGTGTGGGACTACCCCGTTAGTGACAAATTTACAAAAATGTGGCAGGCCATGCTCGAGAACACTCCACCAGAAACTTTCGAGGAAGCTGTTGAACGAGTTCGGGGAAAGATTGAGGCCAATGGCAAAGAAGCGGATGGATTCGCGTTTCTCGGTACTTTTCTCAATTTAAGCATTCAAACCAAATGGTTTCGGTTACATATTAATCATATGATATGATGCAATGCTAACACAAAATATGGAATCTTAAATCACATGAACTCTGAACTCAAGACGAGGCAACCAATATAAAGTATCAAACAACGATTAGCTGTGACTTTGACATGAAGGGCGAGGAATTCTCACGTAAACCATATGCGATCGCTGTTCAGAAAGGGTCTCCACTCAAAGAGTCGTTCTCTCACATGTAAGGCATGGGGTCATCGATTTTCGTTACGGTCGTTTCGGTCTTTGAAAGTCGTTGCAAGACAAAAGGCTGCATACCATTGTTCAGATTCCAGCAATGGTTTATCTAAAACATTTCAATTCGTCGCACATTCTTTCTTAATCACAGTCTACAAATGCTAATCGCTCCAAACTCGCAACTTGAGACAGTTGTAAGTTTAAATTGAGTGAACTCTTGCTTCAATGCACATGCCATTCAAGTACGCGTACTTTACTTGGAAAATGTCCAGTCAAGTTTCATGTCTGCTCTGTGTTTTGAACGTTTGGCGTTTCTGTATTCTCTGCACTGTTCCTTCAGGAGACGCAACCGACATTCGCTACCAGGTGATAACCAACTGTGACCTGCAAATGGTCGGCGAAGAGTTTTCTCGTAAGCCGTACGCTTTAGCAGTGCAGCAAGGCTCGCCGCTCAAAGATCAATTGAACGATGCGTAAGCGTGGCTCCTAAAAACCTAACCACTGACAGCTTAGGCATATTTATTCTGCACTCTTAACTTATACACTGCCTTTAGAGTAGTTAATCACGGGGCCTTCTCACGTAATCTTAGAAAGACTGCATTAGATTAAATAATCTCCAGGATTCTGAAGCTGCTAAATCAGCGATTCTTGGAGCAACTGAAGGAAAAATGGTGGAACGATAATCCAGACGCGAAGAAGTGCCCGAGAGAAGATAACCAGTCAGACGGAATCAGCATCCATAACATTGGTGCGTAGTTTGAGATAGGAAACATGGACTGAATCCTTACCATTGTGCTAATTTGATTCCAATTTCCCCAGGCGGTGTATTCATTGTCATCTTCGTGGGGATCATCATGGCTTGCTTCACTCTCATATTTGAGTACTGGTGGTACCGCAAACGCAACGTGGCCGAAGAATTGGCTGAAATGGCTCTGCCACCTCCGAAAGAATTTGCACCTTCTTATAACAACGAGAAGACAAATTTCAACACACAATACAACAAGTAAACTAATGGAATTGCGAGCTCCCAAAGTTGTATGTCAATATATTCATTGTTGTATTTACTTTCATAGGCAAATCGGGTCTGGGCGTGGTGACCTGCCGTCCATTGAGAATTCCTGGTAAAGGAGCAATCCACATTCAAGGAAACGTATAGGATAAAATTCCACTCGTGCAATTCAACGAATAAGAAATTTGAGCTTAGATATTGTACCTGGATAGATTATTCACCTGTGATTTGAGACGAGAAAGTTAGAATTAGAATATGCCAAGTAAGCATATTTATTTTCACGTTGATCTCTCTGTAGTTTAGCTTTCATGTGACGGCATTTATTGTTAGTGCAGTTAGCTTATTAGTCGAATACAGTGATAAGGATCAAAAAAGAAAGGTGTTATGAAGTAGAGTTCGTTGGAGCGGCGCTAGCGACTCGATAAGTCCAAAAGAGCAACATTACATGGTGCAAGCTTGGTCGTGGTTGGACAATGGAATGGAACACAAATTCGAAAATGATGGTTTTTGTGGTTAGAAACCTTAATATGATTGGAAATGCTTAGCCTTAATATAATCATAATCATATGTAGATCATAACACTTATTCATATTCAATAAAATCAATTGTTATTCACGCATGCCAAGTACTTAGTAAAATTTTGACAGCATAGTCAAGACTTATGATACGCCCTTCCCGCGGTCTGTGCCATCAAAGCGAGTAGCCAACGACCTCAACGATGGGGCATTGAAGGGTACGCTGAAGCAGGCTTGAGTTCTCGCTCTGTAGAAACTGAAAACTGGTCACAGGGACCGTGCTTGAGCTCGTCGTTTACGTCCTTTTAAATGCTAAAGGAAGAATTCTCCCAGTCTGGAATGCTGGAACAGTTTCGTCTGCTTGGCTTACGGTACTGCGTTTTGCTAGGCATGGCATTCCGGCTCTGCCTCTAATGTGCTCTATGGAGTTTCAGGTTTCATTACGAGGAGTGCAAGGTTCTTAGATTCGGCAAGAATCGGACTCAGATTGCAGGTACATTTCCAGGAGTGCACGGCGGAAGTGATGAGTCTGTGCTGTGTTCAATTCCAAGCAGCACTTACTGTAGAGGCAATTCAAGAAATCTCAGAAATAATGCAGTGACATAGAAAAACATGGTTAACTCCACAATCGTTAGATTAAGTTTGTGCTGGTTTAACGGAACTCTCACTTCGCTTATGGTGCCTCATCCAGTTTAAAAGCTGAATCAATATCCTTGACTTCAATCTTGCTAACGTTGTTACATTGTGCTGTGCTCATTTCATATCCAAGCTCATTTTCATCTGTTAGTACTTCCTGTAAAATCTTGCGGATAAATTGAACAAGTTTTCAAGAAAGAAAAACCAGTGCTCGCTCTTGAACTTTTAAAAAGGGAAAAGCTTGCATGAAAAGTGATCTCAAGATAATCAGCTGATTAATTTTGTGACAATTGTGAGTATCGCAGAAGAGAGTATTTCACGCACTCATCGCCAATCCGTAGTAAAATTCGTGTGTATCCTTCAATCTATGCAAATCAGTGAAGTTAATTATTCTCAGCATCATCGTCATTAGTCATCCTGTAACAGTACCAACGGTAATTTGACTTCAATGGAACCAGTGGCACACTACGACACTTACTAGCTTGGAAAACCTTGTTGATTAGTTTCTAGCTTTGAGCTTGCAAGGTTGGAAGTATTGCAATATTACTTCTATTTTAATAGGTCGCATCGGGACTTTTTGCGTCCTTCCTCCAAGTGTCTCTTCAGTAAGACTGATTCGACTGTTTGTCTGGATCTTGTCTGTCAAAGAAGAATGTTTTTACCTACATGAATTATGCAGCGGTCAACCAATAATTAATAATCGAGGAGGCATTTCAAAGTAAATTCAATCAGCTGCCTATCGAAATCTTGTGTGGATAGTGGAGATGGAGCCGGACTCAATAAGCAGCGCTGATGAGGTCTCACATTCACGAGCCAGTACTAGCGGTGAAATTGGCAGCACTAAGCCTGAGCCGGAAGAATTTGACATCGTTAAAGCCACGCAGGTAAGTTGCATGTTAAGAATTAAGATTTCTTCAATTAGTATGGACGTTGCATGATAAGTGCTCTGCATTAATAACACTTTGGATTTTGTTTGTGTAGTACGGCATATACGCACGTTGTCGTGAGCTACTGAAAAATGGATTTGATGTCAATCAACGTGATTCGGAGAATATTACCTTACTCCACTGGGCTTCGATAAACTGCAGAAAGGATATTGCGAAGCTGTATGTGGAAGCTGGTGCCATTGTAGATGCGATTGGCGGAGAACTACAGTCCACCCCCCTACACTGGGCTACGAGACAGGGTCACCTAGCCATGGTTGTGTTCTTGATGAAAGAAGGGGCAGATCCATCATTACGCGATGGGGAAGGCTGTTCAGCTATACATTTGGCTGCACAATTCGGATTTACAAACATCGTGGCTTACTTCTTGGCGAAAGGGGCTAGTCCTGACATACAAGATAAGAATGGAATGACACCATTAATGTGGTCAGCGGCTCGAGTGCACAGGTAGAAAGCATAACGACCAATTTCGCGAAAAAAGCTTACTCCTACGACATCATATTTTTGTTCATTTAACAGCCCCGATCCCTCCAGACTTCTGCTGACATTTGGGGCAAGCACATCCGTGCAAGACAGATTACATATGAACACAGCATTGCACTGGGCAATCCATTCAAAGAATTCAACAGTATTATCAATTCTAACGAAGCACAATGCATCTTTAGATATTCCAAATGCAGAAGGCGAGACAGCGTTAACCTTACTTAAGAAAATGAATTCAATGAAATCTTTTGATTGGATTGGGAGGAAAATTATTGGCAGTATTATACGAAAGGCAGAAGAGAAGCGAGGTGGCCGGTTTCAGGAATTGGTGAGGGACAAGGTGAAAAATATACAACAATAATAAAGCAGCGCCCATGTAAATATTGTCAATCCTTATGTCCTTGGTTTATTTCTAGAAGGTGAAGTATTGGAGCCAGGTATTGATTCCTTTCATAGGAATTTACCTGATCGGGGAGATACTAGCTGCCGAAATCAGTGTGCTGATCAGATTCGCTCTGTTGGGTGTGGTTGTGATTGGTTTCCGTGGTCTTGGAAGGCTTGTTTGTGATGAAAGATTCATGTCAATCTTCCCTATCAGCGTTTACCTGGCAACAAAAGTATGCATGTTTCTTTTGCATGGCTCCGGCCAGAATGAATTGATGATTTCACGCTTTTTATAGTTCTGGATGTACGTTACATGGTTCATGTACATCGCGCCAGTCATACCATTGTCACAGACAATCCTAATGGTTTCATCGTCCCTATTTCTGTGGTACAATTTTCTTCGTGCGTGGCGAGGGGATCCAGGAGTCATATCAGTCTCCAAGGAGGAGCGATATCAGGTATGTTAATATTAATATTCTTGACTATAATGACTAGGTAGTAGTCAGTATTCCCTAGTAAGTATTGCATTCCTTGGAACAAGCGAACCAGTGCCTTTGATTTCCGCAGATAATCATTGATCTGGCTGAAGAGGACGGATTTGACCCGAAACATTTTTGTACAACATGTCTAATTCGAAAGCCAATGAGGTCAAAACACTGCTCAATATGTGATAGATGCGTCGCGAGGTATGGTTTGTAGTTTATGCAGCCACTTAAGATAGAATCTGCCAACAGTGGCATCAATTGAGTTTATTTTATTTGGCAGATTTGATCACCATTGTCCGTGGCTTTCCAATTGTGTTGGATGGAAGAATCACAAATACTTCATAGGCTATTTGTTTGCCCTTGTGGTGACTTGTGGCATTTACTTTATGGGGGCGATGTCCTTCTGGAACTTACACTGCACTAAGCCTGGGAATAGTCTGAACAATTTCATTCGGGTTTTCACTTGCAATACGTGGGTTACCTTTATGACTGGACAGGCCATTGTTCATGCATTCTGGGTTGCTGCCCTCCTGGCTTGTCAGTTGTATCAGGTGAGAAAAGTGGAAATCACTTTCCTCGGCGTCTGTCATGGAACTGTATTGCATGAAATGATTCTTGAACGCAGATTTTGTGGCTTGGAATGACTACAAATGAAAGGCTCAACTTCTCGAGATATGCATATTTTGGTCATCGTGGAAAAGACTGTGGAAGTCACAAATCAAAAAAACACATATTTAATCGTTCCGTGCTTCACAACTGTATCGACTTCTTTGAACTGAAATGCTTTCGAAGCTATCGAAAGGTGGACTGGCTTCGGGCGTATGCACCTGTATCTAGTCATGCAGATGACCATGATTATCACGATCACAATGACGTCCAGAATCATCATTTGATTAAAGACAAGGATAACTTTCAGTATGTGTGAAGAGGTGTTGCTGGAGCTTCTTCGGGCAACGTTACCATATAGTCAGGCGCCTGCGAGATGAGTACAATCGTGATGTTAGATTCGATCTTGAATGAGACGAACATTTCCTTTTTTCTTCAGATAAATACCTTAAAATAGCAACTAATTATGCTATATTTTCATGTGAAGACTGCTGGAGATTTTCTTAAGTTATAGTTCCTTCTTGCGCACCAACGCAACCAAACTACTTATATTATGATTGCATTTTATGCTGAAAACGGTTCCTTATGAGTATCTACCTCTTAATTTAAAGTGCATTGTAATAGCAACGATTACTTACTGAAATGATAATAATGCTACCTGATGTTGCTTGCGACATGAGTTGCGACTTGTACTATAATCGATGTGTAAGTCGAAGTTTAAGTAGGCCGTGGATATCCTGTCCTGATTGCGACATGCGTGAGCTACGCAAATATATGCTTCTCGTTGTTCTCATACGTGGCATCGCTAGGAAGTTAAAATATTTCACAAATGCGGTGAGAATCGACTTACTCACAGAAATAGAACTAAATTATATCCGGGCTTGCGTGCTTGATACTTGTTATATATGCCTTGCACGATTCCTGCACGCTTCGACTAGGATAAATGTCAAATCAGAGAAGCTGTTGATTTTGCTCGAATATGTCTTCATTTATCTTGCAAATGTTAACCGAATGACCGAAATTTTACAGCATTTATTACGAAAGTATTTGTCATGTACTACAATAAAAGTGAAAACACAAATGCTTGGGAAGAAGTCCCGAAGAAATTATTACCATTTTTTTACCTCCTGACAGAAAGGAATTTAATGAGCATGCGCTCTCACAACTGTGCGATGTTACAAACAATGCTGATTTGAAACTGAAGGACCTAAATGCTACTTGGTCAACTATTTCAGAACCTCCCCATCGTTCTACCTTCCGTAGTTTTGCACGATCTGTGAACCGTGCCTAATGCATGTCAGACGTCTTTCCACAGTATCGACTATCGTAACAGGAACAAATAACATCAACTCTGTAACAGTATAGTACGGAAATACAGAATAACCACTAAGATACGCAATTTTAATTATCGATATCGTTACTAGATGATGTAGTAGTTTTTCTCCATAAATTACAAACATCTGTCAGGTTAAACTTTGGTCTTATAAAATAGAGATTACATAACTCTCAAATGCTAAATATTGAATTCTAAAGATATTCAAAATGGATTTAATTGATGTTGATGTGGATATCACCTGTTTTCCTGCTACTTCTCAATCCTGAGTAGTGGATTGATTTACATTCCCTTTTCTAATTCTTCTTCTCACGAAATTCTAACTCCAACCCTGAGTCAAGTATCGGGTATTCTAAGCTAAGCTAAAACTAAACTAAAACTATACTAACAACTTCTGGACAAAAAAATTTAAACAATAGTATACTCCTTACAAAACAAGTCGAAAACTATCAAAATTATTCTACGAAGTAATCATAATGACACAAGTTAGCAAAAAATGCATCCCACACTTTTTTTTAATTCTAAGCAAACGCCTAAGCAGGGTCGGAGTGTGAAATTGCAGTAGAGCTTTAGTTGGTAACTCCAAGAGATGCTCTGGACATTGACCATCGATCAGGACTGATGTTGCACAAAACTGACATATAATGAGATTAGCTTTCACAACATACTAACTAGGTAATGATAAGTTTGATAAGTATTATTTCCGCATTCCTAACATATGCTTTCATCATACGTCAGAAAAATTGACCTCTTCAAAACCTTCTAAACCAGGTTTTCTGAGGCTCTTGTACCGGTGACATAGAATCTTCTTAATGGAACACGTCACGTTTCCATTTCTTATCTTGTCAGTTTCCATTTACCCATTCTGGAATACTTCTGCTTCGGGAATGGAGATTATTTGAGGCCGGCAGATTTTCTGCTAGTTGACGTTTTCTTCAATTGGACAATCATGTCATAAATTTTAACTCCGGGGCCTACTTTCATGCCAGCGAGTCCAATAGTTTCATCCTTCGAAAGCGCCAACAGTGCAGGCCCATCTATATCCTGTATCAGACATAAGGCAATTGAACCGTCTGAAACATTGCTTACTTCCATAAGTTTGTTAAAGGGGTTACGTACTTTCGCAAGGAAACCTTCAATATACGCTCCGCAGTCCTTTTGCTGCAGAAACTGAGCAACATCGTCCTTAGACCATTTTTCAGGACACATTTCAATGGATTCTGTAAGCTTGTCAGTATCAGTTAAGGTAAGATTCTTTCCGGATGCCTCAGACGCAGATTGATCAGACTTTGCTGAGGCGGGCTTTGGATTCAGTTCGTTTCCCTCAGCCGCCTTAGAGGTAAGGGTTTTCTCAGCATCTGCTTGTCCGTCAGGCGCTGGTACCTTCTTCACAGTGGTAATTGGCGAATTTATTTGCAATCTTAGCTTCTTCCTGTAAAGAGTCATGCGAATATTATGTCCACATCATGTAGCAGTTCCCTTTACAATGTCTACACTTACTTTGCCACTTCACCGTCGGAGGGTGATGGCCGGGTTACTTTCTTGGCCTTCTTTGTTTTTGGCTTTGGGGTTTTAGGTTTCACAGGCACAGGAGGTAATTCTAAACGGTGCTTCACAATTTCGCACCAACCAACTGGATAAATGTCTGGCGATCCTGCATCGAGCCACTGGTCATACTCCTCCTCCCATCCGTCAAAGTGGATTTTGAGTAAATTTCCGATTACTCTTGCGATGGTCGCCACACACACCAGTCGAGGGTCCATTAAGTCCGCTGCCTCTAACCTCATTCCTTCCTTCAATGGAACCTTCATCGGTGGCTGTGAAAATGGAGAACACAATTAGATCATCTCGCGCGAAAATAAACAATGCATGGGGACAACTACCTTCTTCAAAGCATTAAGTGGGGCTGGTTTCGCTCCAGTGTCGGCGTAATAAATGTCCCATTTGAAAGACTCTTTCTCATATCCATACGGGGGAACCAGTGGTATACCGTTCTTGGCACTGAACCCACATGGAAATAAGCTGGAAGATGTGATGTGGTAGCAGAACCAATCTGAGCCAGTTGGATCTTCCTCGTAACAATCTACTCGAACCATGATGTACCCGTACTTTAATACTTTCTTAATAGTAGCAGCACATATGACAGACAAGTTCAGGGGGTCAATGGCTTCCAGCTTCATGCCCTCCTTCACTTGAATGTGTGAATATTCTTGCTTTATTTTAAAGGCGCTTGAGGGAAGTAAATCAGGTTGATAATCCTCAGGAGCAGAAATTTCTTGCCCGACAGTGTGGGCCCACCCACATCGATGAATTAGCGCAGAGTCCTCGTGGCACCAGAAACCTTTGAAAACCATGTTTTCGTCATCATCACATAGATCAAGTGAAATTTGAACGAATGAATGAATACCTTCATTGTCGGCTGAGTCAAAATACACCAGGTTTAGCCTCTTGCCCACGCACCCACGAACTTCTGCTAAACGTAGTTGTGAAATCCTCATTTTGTCCACAATTTCTAATTGCGTCCCAAACCTGATAAAGTTGGCTTCATTAGTAAGCATTCAAAGTGGCTAACTGCGATACTGCGAATAACTTACGGATAACGAGATTTCTGCCCACTATCAACCTTCGTTTGAAAATTATGCGGGAGAGTTCGAGCTCCCGTGAGACGTTTCACCAGGAATTCCCTCCAATCGTTGTGACGATTAGCTATGGCTATGCCAGAAAAAAGTTTGTGATGCGATGGGTATTTAAGAATCGCATAAAAGAATTATCCATTGCATTGGTCTTACTATTTGGAGGAATCAATGGTTTTCCCTTTGTTGCGCACCAACCAACATGATGCACGTCTGGTGAACAAAGATTTACCCAAAAGTCGTGCGAAGGATCGTTTCCGAAGCCTTCAAAGCGGAGTTTGACTTTGTAGCCTGTAGAGCAAATATAAAAAAATACGATAAATATGTATCAGTTAGTTCAGATAACCTCAGCGGTTGGCAGTCTCGGTGAAAGTCTCACCATGAATTTTTAGTACGCTTGCCACCCAAAATGCCACTTGGAAATTCAAATTGTTGCTGACGTCTTTATTTTCTACCTCGACTTTCATTCCAACTGTGACATTTTCCCAGACGTGAGCCCAAGGCACCTAGTACAGAATATGAACTATCGGTTAAATGAACCTAAAACTGTTAGGCAAGCGTTCACTTCTTACATGTTTGAAGCACATGACAGATGCTGCTTCAAACTTTGGATCATCCAATACGGCAGCCCAGTCGTATGTCGGGGGTTCTTGAGGAATAAACTGAGGGGCAGTCTGCTTCGCTTTACCTTTCTTGACGGCCGATTTCGAGCCAGCAGTCACCGATGCGGATGAGGATGAACGACTCGTTTCTTGTACCGAGGAACCCGTAGAATCGTCCAGGTCAGCGTCAAAAGTATTATCTTGCTCCCTTTCTCTCAAAGTGCTCGGTGCAGGCGATGTTGACTTCTATAGATCCGTTAACATTCTCGTAGAGTTTGACACAATGACATTCATTCATTGCACTTACATTGGCCGCAGTCCTCTCAAGCCCTTCAGTCTTTCTTTGTGCTTCCTTCACACAATTTGCACTGCAGTAATTGCGCTGCTTTGTGTAGAATGCGTGTTTAACACCCAATGCCCCGCAGTTCTCGCATTTTGCTAATATTTAATTTAAAATGCATTTTTAGCATTGAAGCTGGAATTGTCAGAGAATTGACAACATATTGTATAATTTACCCGTACCTGAGCCGAGTGTTGGTCTGGACCCAGACACCGCGAGGACTTGCTTATTTGGAGAGGACTGGCTTGAGACATTGTGGGAAGAGGTTAATGAGGGCTTTCCATTGACTCGCGGTGTGGCTGATGTCGGCGGTTGAACCACCGTGACGGAGACGCCATTGCTTTCTAATGCTGTATTTGCACTTTTCCACGCAGGCGCGCTTGCAGGATTTGAACTTGCTTCAGGTTTTACTTCGTTAGACTTCGTCTCAGTGTTATTACTACCATCTGACGACCCTTTCACATCTTGTGAGACAGTTAGAGCTGAAAGTTAATGACAATACAATTAAGAAAATTAGGGAATTCATCAGCGTGAACGAATAAGCTGCTAGTAAAAGCTTTACCCTTGTCAGATTCTTCGCTGACAGTTTTAGCGAGTTCTTTCTGATCCACTTGAGACATTTCTGTTGCTGCCAGTGAATGACTATTTCAAGTGCAAGTCTTTGACAATCTAACCGTCCATTATATTACTGAAACCATGAATCTAGAATCTCTAGCGTGGAATTAAAAAAGAACAGCTCAATCACAATTCACTCATTCCTTTGCTTTTCGAGTCCACTGAAAAGGCTTACTTGCAACAATATTCGGATAATTTTCTCTTCCGCTCACGCGCACTCCGGTTAATTTAGCAGTAAAAACGTGTGACACTCAAGTCACTGGAAACAATCGTCAGCAGCCAGCTCGTAAAATCTGTCGTTCTGAAATTGTACCTTTGCAAATAGGACTTCGATTGCTGCTGCTTAAAGTGCCGCTGAGGTTCACAGATAAAGTGTAAATACAAACAGTAAAACCGCCAGAAGTTGCACCTTATGAATTGTATAATTCACGCAGTTCAATTATAAGCAAAATTCTGAATAAATTGCCCACAGGGACGCAGTTCCAGTCCCCTCAATTGCCCTGCGCTGTAACCTACAGTTTCTTAATTAACTAGCGGTAATACAACAATGCTAATGACTTTACACTTTAATGGTCTCAATCAATCAGAAAACATAAAATAACAGAAACGAAAATGTTGGACAAACAATACACATTGCACAACACAGCTCGAGCCAGCAGCACCACAAACCTCCTCAAAAACCATTCAGCAGACGCAAAAAGTTTGTGCAATGCATGGCTGTAGGAATTGCTTTGTGTACGCCAGGAATTCTGGTTGAGGATCCGTGGCGAGACGCGAGTCTTTCTCCTTCCTCTCTCGCGTAGACTCGCGATGAACGCAGAGCAGAGGGTAATAAAGCCAATTCTGTTTCAAAGCAGTTCGTCAGAGAGAGCCGTACCTCACGAAAATGCCACTAAACTTACTAATCATTTCTCCACTCACGCTCGTATTTAAAGAGTTAATACCAATTCTCAGAGTCACAAACCACAACGTTACGTAGCACCCATGGAGTCCATGAACTGGAGCTTCAGTTACGACCGAATATCCAGAGCCCACCAGAAGAGGAATAAATGATGCTGTTTTCGTCAATCGTCACAGTCATTCAGGCTGGGATTTCGAGAGAGGTGTGTGAAACAGAATAATAACGGGTGTACTCGTTTGATACAATAAAATGTAGATATTTAGAGATGAGCGTCATGTCGTTGACATAAAGATGAGGCATTTTCAGTCAATGTATGGCAAATTAGAGTTGCAGATCTCTGTCCTGCTCTCAAAGTTTACACTTGAAGTCATTCGTAAACAGGTAGAATTCATGTAATTTGATGGCACTTCAAAGTCAGAACTTTCTCCTAGCACAAATTATGTTCATTCCCCTTGTTTTCATGTGTCCTACTCACTCGGCTCCATAACACCAGTTTCCTTTCCTTCTCCAACGACGTGTCGGCATCGTGTGCCATTGACAATTACGGCATCGGCATCACCTTGACGAAACAACGCGAGAGGGATTCTGTACGCGTCTTGAAGAATGAACATGAACGTTACAGTAAGCTGAAGGAATTTTTTTGCAGAAATTACTGACGAATGGAAGTCCGGGTGTTATCAGGTGTCTGGAATTTTTTTTACGCAATTCTTGATGGCAAATAAACTTCATGGACAAACATCGCAGTTAAATTCACGCAACATGTGGCAGAGATTCGGTACAGTAATGAAGATACGGTATTTTATTCATATCTGTTTCATTTGTGTCTTACACAGAACAGATAGCCAACAGTTGTACAGAGTTCATTGAGATTGTACCCAGAAATTTCTACATACAAATATTTCTTCAACGGAGCTAAATAGCAGTTGTAACCAGAAAGGAAAGATATTTGTCGTATTTGTTAACTTGAATTAAACAACCATCGTGCGACCAATCTTTTCCCGTTTGTTCAGTAGTAATACTTTGCAAAAGAGCCGTGTCTAATATTGTTTCAGTGTCTTAGCATCAGATTGAGAAGCCCGAGAAGGAAAGAAAGTGCTTGCCAAGTCAATTCAAAGCAATGTCATTTTTCTCATTCTAAATTTCTGATCGGGTCGTTATTATTCCCAATTGAATGTGATGCTAAAAGTGTAATCTATGTACATCAACTAGAAGTGTCTACTTTCACTCTTGTCGTTATTACACTATATGTAATCATTGCAATATGTTCCGCTACAACAAAATTTTCTACACGAACTACGCAGTGACACGTACACATTCAAAATGATGTATGCACATAATTTGTTTCCTACAAGATCATCGAGTACAATTAAGTTGATGAAATGTACATGTACTAAAGTACAAGAGTGATAAAAGTAGAAATGATCTTATGTTCAACAGATTCTTATCTTAATTAGCTACAAATAGGCTACGGTTACGCTTAAACAGTACGTGCATACAAACATACAAATTTATTAAATACGTATCCAAAATCCAAAAGACGCAAGAAATCGTAATCGTTATTTTGCTTTCAAGCTGACGGTTCCTTCGATCTCGAGGTGAAGGATCGCGTCAACAACGTAACGTTAAACCTTTAACAACAGAGGGCAAGCCAATCGCTTATCAACATTCAATAGTTTAATGCTTCCTTCAATTTAGTCATTCTGCCAAGCGAATTGACGCCTTACTTTCTCCAACGTAACTAACTTCCTAATTCGTGTCTATCAAAAACTCACTGTAATAATACAGCCATGTATTATTTGAGCAAATAATTCCACACTCCCACCCACGCTCCCACAACACTATGAATTAGCAACAATAGTGCCAATTCATTCATCCTAGCCCGTTGAACTCCTACCAAGGGAAAGTAGCTACGTCAGTAATTCATTATTATTTAAATTGGTTGCAAGTTAGAAAGCCAAATTTTGAGAACACTTTACGAGAAAGAAAGTTGATAAAAAGCAAACTGACACGTTCTCACTTTCGAAGTAGTAAAAATCTTAAGTAAGTTCTCCCATTCCCAAATATTCGTCTAGACCTACTGAACTACGTACCGACTCCAACTAGAATAAACCCTACGACCTACAACGTACTTCACAACAAATTTCTACGCCTGCACTAACTTAGAGTGATACACGATTCATGTAAAAATATCTAATCCCTTTATAATATTTAGTCTTCATACTCCACTCCTTTTCACTTCACTGTTGTAATGAAGACGTAATAAATTAGTTCTCTTAGAAGTACATAAAGCTCACATGAAACGAAAGTAAATGCTGGTTGAACAAAAATATATGAACGTGTATCGTGTCTTAGTCGTTGCTGTACAAATTCTTTAACTGCTGAAATGAGACTGGATGTTGGTTTGATTTGAACTGAGGGAAATTTTGTCATTTGTCATCAATTCGATTGAACTAATGAAAGTGGTTATAATTAGTAACAACATTTGAAACTGAGATCAAGTCGGGGTTGTTTCAGTGTCTCGTTTCGTTCAATTTAAATACGCTAACGTTAGCTTAACCTTATCAATCCCTAACAAGTGAACCACGTAGCTTTTCTTCCTATCTCCTACACTTAAAAATTGTAATTAATTACGCTCTAAGTTACACTAGTTACGTTTATACTAACATTGTAAATGCAATTCGGCAAATCTATAGGATTTATTAATGAGTTGTGATATTTTATGTCTGAACGGATTAATTGGTGTAAGTATACAACAATACGAATTTCAAGGTCGTGATATTGTATGGAATTGTAAGTAAAGTTGAACATTGTGAGTTTTTGTTGAACCAGAAGACGTACAAAATAGTGGGCCTAATATTTAAGTAACGGGAGACTACACCTACGAAGGATGTAGTACAAACAGCAGAAGTAAGAAAGTAGTGGACATCGCAAAGTGAAAGTAAAAAATATAAATAATTTAAGCTACGGCTTCACGATCTCAACTAATTCCCTTCTACTGAAAACTCAGTAACTTCGAAACTATTTTCTCACCAGTCATCTATGCTTAGAATACGAAAACAAGTCTCATCAAATAGGAAATTCATTACTTGTTTTAGCAATTGGACTCAGTCTTTGTCTGACTTTCGCGTAATAATTGTTCGTGGTGTGTTACAAGTAACAGTTAATTGTCAGACTCTCTAAATAAAACCATCCAAAGTGCAAATTACTGCTACATACGTTCGATTTTGATCTCATTCAAATTGCTATGTACAAGAAGCCTAGCACGAAATACGAAACAGTCTCTTATTCGTCATCCTACCGAATCATTCTGATGCCTTCGTAAATTAGAAGGATTAAAATAATAAATTGCAAAGCTATGCGTAAGATATTTACAAATATTTCAACCATATCAAATAGCCAATCTTCCATGAATAAGAAACCTATGTTGCTCTATGTAGAAATGGGTACTGAAAAAGAATAAGGTACCGCCAACGTTTTACATCAATTCCAGTCCATACGTATTTCTGAATCATTTCATCGTTCCAAAGTCAGAAGCAAGTCCCCCGATTCTCAAGTCTATGCATTCCAATGGTATTTTTCTCGAAAGCTTGAACATTGAACTAAAGTAGGAGCCAATTCGCTACAAATTACAACTACAGTGAACAGTGAGCTCCATTCCAAAATTGAAGTACACAAATGTCAAGTCACCAATGTTATGTCATGGACCATAGAGTTTCAGAAAATATATTCGTATTGATTCTCGCACTTGCGAAACTGCGGTGTTTAAACGGTAACATAAATACAAAATTATTTTGCATTGAATGCAGCAACTCTGAAGTACTGGGATTGCACAGACTTTAAAATGTCGAGTTAGAAATTTTATACAAAAAGGAATCTTCAGTGATTTTGAAAACTACTTAGCGGCACAGAAGCTTGAATTACTTTGATGCCTCACTCAATCAGCATTCACACTACGCTAGTAAGCTATTAAAAAATGATTGCCATGATTTCTACTCAGTACTCATTCATTCACCGGAATTCCTTTGAGACCATTGTCAATCTTTTGCTACTCGCACGCAAACTGGATCTTTATCCTGTTTTATGTAACAAAGAGATTGAATTATGCGTTAACTTCGAACCCAACTTGTTCTGTTCGTCAAATTCGGTTACTTTCGATCAATCGGAGTTGTTGAAGAAATGTACAAAAACAATTTAGGGTGGAGCGGTCACCAAAGGTGATTACCGTTTTGCTTGGTAAAACTGACAGTTTGATAGTCGGGAGGAATCGCACAATCATCATTCAAGACTCACATTTTACAAGAACTAATCTTAGTAAATGCAATAAGATAGAGATAGGAAAATTAACAATACGTAACTCTTAGCATTAAGCTCAAATTCTTCGCATGTGTGCTGAAGGTTACATAGTCAGCTCAATAGCGCAGTAAGCAGTAAAGAACTTAGAACGAGTTTGATTTCACAACAATGACGCCTGGTCGAACGTGTTGTTGCATTTGATTTTTCGCGAATGGTGATGGGCTTCTCGAAGCCGGGCGAAATTCCAGATTCATAGGTTGGTCTTCGGCTTCTGAAGTGCGAGCAATTCGATTGAGAACATGATGCTTCAGGGATGTCACTGTGGTCGACACCGGGGTGCTACTGCTGGGCTGCGGGGTGTGAGATGAGGGAGTGTTGACAAAGTTGATCTGCACTTCGTTCATCGATTGAGATTGCATGCTGGTAGGAGAGCCCTCTGGAGATTGGCAAATTTCCATCGATCCTGTGGCAGAGTCCGAGCTCGAGGACTCTCCAGGACTTGACTTGACGCGCTCGTCAGAAAACAAGTGATCTCCCTCTAGATGTCTGATTGCCTCCACAATTGTCTCCAAGTTATTCCGAAGAGTGTAGCATCTGCTCAAATAAAACCAGAATGTAGTGATTCAGTCGAGGTCATTCAAATCTGAGTCAAAACTGACGCCCTGAATCTTACCTCGGAGTTTCATCCAAAATAAGTCTAACCGGCGTTGTGGCTACAGCTTGGCAGTTCTCTTCAACGATTTGTAAGCTATAGAAAATAACAAAACGAAACCAATTAGTTACGAAGTTGGATGCTTTGTATCGGCGAAAATGGGCCCCGACTTACGTCTCTGCTGGTTCGTATTTCAGCCCATAAATTTCTTGTTGTTGTTGCTGTTGCAAGTAATGTTCCTCTAACTGAAGTCGATGTCTTCGTTCAATTTCTAATTGCAGTCTAAGATCGCTAGTTTCACGCCTGAGCTCCATAACTTCGCTCCTAGACTCCTCGCCACTGCCGCTGTGTTCGGGCGACATGTTTCCGATCCCTTCATCAGCAGATTCCACGGCGCCTGCAAACATCGCAAATATTGTTTTTTTGAGGTGATGATATTGGCAATATTTATTAATGAGACGCTGATCATGACTAATAAACAATTTTGAGTGGAAAAGTATAATAATTTGCCCAAAAGTGTGGTCAAAATCCACGAATCCAGAAGGAAATGTGCATAATCGTTACAGGAATTTCGCAATATCTTTTATAAGCATTCCACAAATGTGCAAGCGAAAAAAATCAATGTACAAAATATTATCTCGTGTAACGGGATTTCTCCGTTATTTTCGGGAAAATATGCAACATCCGATCTGGTAAGTTTTATTATTGGTATATTGTGTTTTTCATTAATAGTGCAATGCGAGTTTGCTGTGAGAATATTCCGAGAATGTTGACTTTCGTTTCCCTTGCATTTGATTGCTCTCCGTCAGACCAGCCAGACGGACTTATTTACGAGCAGAGGAAAAATATGATCCTATCGATCCGAATCCTAATTTTACGACAAAACGTAAGTTGTAAAGTAATGGTGGGTTGGAAGTTTCTTCAAGTGAAAGTTGTGAAAAGCCTGGCAGTTTGAGCAGACAGGAGGGCAGGACAGACAACGGGAGTAGTAGTACACCAATGCGGAACTAAAGTCAGTCGCCCGTAGTACAGGAGCAGCGTGTAGCAAGTAGCAAGTCTTGAGTCATGAGTCTGGTCTTGTCTGGGACTTTCCCCGTTCCGTCGACCCGACGTACACTTGCATAGCGGAGAGGTTAGATTTTTCGATTCAAATATTTCTGGAATAATGCAGGACCTTTCTCCCCTCGCAAGTTGCGACCGTACAGCATTGTTATTTCGGTGCACAGGCGAGGAAGCGGAGAAAAGAACGGAACCACAAAAGAAACCTTGCACAGAGCCCGCATTTGCTGAGGTGAATCATCGGGTCGATAGTATGAGACGCGACGTCTACCATCGATTTTTCGTTATTTCCAGGTTTCTCGCTTTCCAGTCTGCCTTCCTCATTTCCCATTTCCATAATACTGCAATGCACTATCTCCCGGCGCCACGACTCGCCTTCGCTTCATGAAATCCTACCACAACGCCAGACAACATCACGATTCGCTTTCTTCATACATTCTGCATCCTTATTAATATGCTCTCAACGATGGGCTCCGTCTCTCGTTTGGTACTAACTATAGAAACCCTAACATCTAGAACAATGCAATCATTGAACTGCTTCTAACTTCGGCATGCTAATTGCGTGTTGCTCTCATTAACACGCCTGCACCTAAGTACGCATCAATGAGATTTCGTGAAGTCCACAGAGTGAGAAATTGCGGGCAGAATGACAATGAATGAAAGTTTGCCGCTAATTCCGCTTATTCTAGTAATAGATTATTAGGACTTATTTGATTTGCTCGGAGCGTATGAGTCAATAAATCCAAAGTCACTTGAGAAGCGGGGAGGCAAAAGTCTCTCTTTTACAAATATGAGGATATCACAGTTCATATTTTATTTACAGTCAGTCCAAAGCTGAGGCTTCAATTTTTCTCTCGTTCGTTGGTTACCGAAGCTTCAGTCTGTTTGGATAGCAGATAAGTCACTTAATCCAACCGAGGACTCATTTGCATGCGAGGTGAACGAAAAATGTAATTCAGCACGAATCTCTGGACGCCATATTCAGAATTCACAGCGGCGCGGGGCCGTGCCTTGCGAGCACATCAGCGAAGAGATCGAGACAAGTGCGACAAACTACACCTCCGTGAGTCAGGTAGTCAGGTATGGAAATACGGCTTTCTAAACAGAAGAAGGAATGTTGGAACCTGGGATACTGCGAAAGAGTAAAAACTTCGCTTCTCTTATCGTGCAGGTGAGCTCCTTGAGCGTTCATGTGCGAATGCGCGGCATGGGAAAAATGGAATTTGAATTGTTAACAAATCATCTCATGTAGTGTTTGCTCATCACAGTTTTATAGCAGTTTAGGGGTTTACTGAATCCATTACATTCGAACGTACGCAGATCATCCTGATGCCCATTCTCATTTTACACACATACTATAAATAGGCATGCTAATGTGACATTCCGCATATCTTCTCTCCACGTCCAGTAAGCTACTGCTTAGCATTCGGATCAGAATTGTTATTAACACCAAAATATTATGAGCAAGTACATTCCGCCATGAATAATAATACTTTCGAGCCTTTATTGGACAAAATGAACCACAAAGTACCAGGCTGGGCCACGCGTCAAGTCCTGTTTCATGCACATTTTTAGTCCCACAGTAAGTCAAGAAACTCCAAACCAAGCCTCGCAGAGTCAGAGCTATTATAATTTTAATAATGCAGGGACCATTTTAAGACCCAGAAACTATTTGCTGAATTTATGCAAAATGCTTCCTGTGCTTGTGATGTTTGCGAGCCCAAGTCAATAACGATTCAGCAATAAGCTCGTCAATGGCTGGTAACGAGGGCAGGAAACCTAGTAAATCATGCCTAACTGGCAGCTTTACTAGCGAGTTTAATTTCCACGTATAAAAATTGAGGTTGCTCCAAACAACTTCCCGTTTTCCAAAACGTTCGTTTCGTATCATAATTACACACTTCAGTCATCAGGAGAGTCTCTGCAGAAGTTTTCAGGTGAGCTTAATTGTGGTTCAACAATACTCAGCGCAGACACAGGAAGGAGTGCATGTTGAGTTAGTAAATATTTAGCCACGCATGCAATGATCCGTCCATCCAGGCACCAGACACCAGGAGGCATGAGACGGTATTCCGTGTCTGAGCGTCTATTTACCAAATTACGTAAAAATCTATGCATATTAACCTGATTACTAACTCAATTCGAAATCAGAATGCAATATTTGCCACGAACGAAACAGTAACCAACCAAACAGTAACGAGAAACCATTTCAGTGAGCGTTAGGCTGAGAGGAAAATTGATCGTGATCGTTCAATGACATCGCCCTGTCTCGTGTCATCTGAACTATATGTGAACTAGCCTTGAAATGTACAGCAAGCCGTGCACGCGGATAGTTCTGTTTTGAGCACATGAAATGAAATGAACCGGTAAGCTTTGATGTGCATCAATTGCATAACAAAACAAATCGTAATTCCTAACCCCCTTCCAACGTTACTTGCAATATACTCGCACGCAAGCTAGCATTGACATGACATGAAGATGTTCAGAGATCAGATAGCAAATTTGTATTTACTCTTACCGTCTAGTGTCTTTCGTCTCTTGACAATTGGCTTGACATCACCGGCTGGAGAATGTGGCGACGACGAAGGGTACGCTCCTCCGATGGCCGCTGACAGTCCGTTGTTATTTTCGCCATTCGCTGCACCGCCCTGTGACGACACCAGCCGCTTGAGTTGCGAGTTTTGATTCATTAGTTTAGTTTTATCTTGCTCCAATTGATAAATGTACTCGGCAGTTTGTTGGAGAATGGCCGCCTGAAATATCGACAAAATGAGAATTACGGTTAAGGTGTTTAATCATGGCAAAGCGACAATAGTATAGTAATATCGCGGTAGTATCGTCACATACTCGATCCATTTTGTTAGTGCTTGATATAATACAATGCAGTAAACCTGTTTTCATTGAAACGCACCGCTAAATATCGTAGTAAATCGCATTTCGATGTTTCGTTCATCTCGTTCATACGAGCATCATGATTGTTTACCCATGGACCGACTCGATTGAGACTCAAGTGTATTTAATCAATGAATGAAAACTTGTCAACCTTTCCTCTGTCCCACCTTAATGACATCACCTAATTTCGCAAATACCCACCTATTTACTTGTCCACGTGCTTTGCCTGCAGTAAAACACGAGTGCAGCACAGGACGCGATTCCCGCATTGCATGCTAGCGTAAGTGTAAATAATTGATTGTTTAATGAATTGCCGAGCCATTGCCATTTCTTACGTCGGCCGAAGCCTGAATGCATAACACGAACACGAGGAGCATTTCAATGCCACATCATAGTACGATGGCACTTGTAGGCTTCTCGACATTGTGAATGAATTCTGTCAGATGGAAGAAGTGTTTGCAATTTTATTACGAGTCTGGTCGTCGCTTGGCGCTTCAGCGGTATCCCTCAGGCCTGTGGCTCATGAATCAAGTTCGGTGCAAGAGCTTAGCTACTTCTTTGAGTTATGGGGAGATAATAATAGACCTGTGATTAACCGTCCATGAAAATGAGCATAAAAAGAACATAACATTTAGTTTTATTGCATTATTTGACAAACTCCACTCTCGACGTCTTCATTCATGAATGAATGGTGCGGTACATGTGCGTACATATTTTATGCATTACCTGTTGAACGAATCACTAATTTAATTCAGACTTGGTATAATTGCGTTGGATTCAGGTTGTTGGCGTGGAAGACGGCAACCATAAACCTAATGAAGTGTGATAATTCTAAACTTACTATCAAATGTGCAAACGTCTTGCGATAATTCTATTCTGTCTAGAGGTTCGAGTTAAGATCGCGATCGCGATTGCTCCGCTTTGGGCGGTCAGCAGCCTGGGTGGGACGCAGTGCGCAAAGCAACTGCTCACGTACGGAGATTAAGTCAAATAACTTTTGAATGGTGGCGGAGTCAGAGACGAAACATTTCTGTGAAGAGTATGCATCACATCTTTTCAAAGCCGAAGATGTTGTTGGCTTAAAAATTACAACTAACGAAGGAGGCAGCCAGCGTTTTTAAAGTTTTTCTTGTGGGGAGAAAGAAAGTGAGTCTGAAACATGGGTGACTGGTGTAATGATCGTTTCGAACGAGATACTTGCTGTTTATACAAAACACAAACTTTTGCTGCGGAACGCATCCCGGATAGTCATGAAGTAAAACTTTGTCTGTCTCGTCTAAATTTAAATTGTCTAGCCAGCAGCAGAAAAATCTTCCGCTCGACATGTAATAAATAGCCAATAATGTATTGAAAGTATGCAGAGTCTCAACGGAGTCTGTCCGTTCCGTTTCGTCTGCCTCCGTCGATCTCTTTTTGTGTGCAACAGATTCTACAGCAACTTATCGTCCTGTTTCTTGTAAGCTGGCTTCCTTTTCCGTTGTGCGATTCGTTCAAAGCCGTATCTCGCAACTCTTTACCGACAGGAAATCCGATGTCTGAGCATTGCGAAAAGTGAAGACATTCGGAGATTCGGCCACACTAAAGCGTTATAAGTTGGACAATCAAATCACTATTTGCATGCGAGAACTTGGTGACTACCACAATTCGGAGGTCCATGGAATTATTGAACGGGCAACTTTCCCATGATTTCATGTTCTCTTGCACAAGCAAGTTTTGACATGCACATGAATTTCGTAATTGGAGAACCCTTTGAACTGTTTCATTTAGGACGCTGCGAGGGAAAGGATTACGTTACGATATACAGAGCAATAGTAAGTCGAAGCCGTAATTGAAGGAAACTCTCGACAACAAAAGGACAGCCACAAGGTGTTGGAGTACACGTAGTAGTAAATAGTAAACAATCGTACGCGTACGTTGTCGAGTACCATGAATGAATTAATTACAGGAAAAGGAAATGAAAGGTGTAAGTTGTGTTCGTGTTCTTAATACACGGAACGAGCAATGCTTGAGCGTAAGGAGGACGGACCCTACCAAAATAGGAGAGTAAGTCAAACGTCGAAGGAGCACATTGCGTATTGTGTTTTCCAGACCGTTCTCGATGTCGTAATGGGAGTATTTATCAGAAAATCGCTCACTCGCTTTGTTGTCGCTTGATAGGTCCGCTGTCGTGCTTTTGGTACCTGCCGTCCCCATTGTGCAATATCTCCTAATCATATGTGCACCGATGGTCGTGTGAGAAAACAGGATGTTTGCATAAGGAAGACGAAAGCAGCCGCGGCGGTTGGTAGTAAAAAATAGCACGGACCAGGGGCAACAAGCTTCAGAAACGAAAACACCTGGATCAAAGAGTCTACAGCTGTTCCTTCTTATAATCATTTTCCTATTACGTAGTAGCCGAACACGAGCCCTTCGTCCTTTCTTTTCATCGAAAGAACCATTTCGAGATGAAGCCAAATAATAAAAGGAGCCGGGCTCCCTCCTTGGCTTAGCGTTAGCCTGGCTTCGTAAGGTCAGTTTTGTCGTCATTTTTATTCCCTTCAGAAGGGAAACGTTTCCTCTCGCATAACATCTCTCTTCCCTCTGTCCCATCTTTCCAGGCAGCACGCACACACCGGCAAAGTTGCGAGCGTAAGACAAGATCTGAAAACAGGGAGCAGCTGATGCTTCATCAAAAGACTCACTTCTTATAAAATGCGTTCAAAGAAATGCGATGATGAAAGGGATCGAGAAGAGGAACCTTCACATTTTAAATCAGAGTAAAAGGCACAAGCAAAATCACAACACCGCGACCCAAGCCGCTTTTGAATCCATGCAATGGGGAAACTGTTAACCGAGCTTTTCACTTTTGTTCTACGATGAAGAAAAAATCTTTTCCGTTTCCTTTCCTGTGGATTTTCTTTTGTTAATAAAATACTGGGAGCACAGAGCCAATGCCTACCAGCTGTTGGTCTCGTCTTTCTTCTTTTAAAAACCTTTAAACGTTCAATTTTGCCTTCGCAGAGAGTTCCAGACTCATACATCCAGACAAAACTGACTAAGGAATTAGAGTTACGCCACGAAGCTGTGGATCCTCAATGCCTAAAAGCCTATGTGGAGAATTTTCATGTCATTTCTTGTGCAATAATAAAATCCTTCTGTAATGGATATATAATTGGACGTCTTGCCTTCCTTGTAACCTTTTCCTCATTTTATGTGTTTTCAGAGGAACTCTCTTCAACCTCCTGGCTGGCTGACTGCTGTGCGTGTCGCGTGCCAAAGATTTGAGAAAAGTGATAAATTACATTGCTAACCAGCACGGATGAAGAGACGGTTGTTCATGAGACGCAACACTTCATAGAATCTATTTACAGGACAATAAGATGCGTGGAAGAGCATCTTAACAAGCCGACCAAATTTTATTACTTTTGTTGAATGTGGACGTGCGAGGTAACGACTCGCAGCACAGTGCAGTCATCTTGTTGCCTTCTCGCTTCTCATCTCCGCCCATGAGCTATAAATAAACCCATAAATTCTTCGCAAAATATAAAAATAAGTTGAGTGCTCATTTCAGCGGTAAAGAGAACGCATGCTGCGAATGTGTCCCATTCGTCCATGGAAGGCGAAGAAGAATTTAAGTACTGAAGTACTAATTACACGTTTGCGCTCGGGTCCGTGAGTAAACATGGTCAGCAGGCAAAAGTCAAGATCGCGGTATAGAAACATGTGCATAAACACATCATAATCTTGACAGACGTTAGCACGGCTGCTGAAATGTGAACTCAAGCTGAGATCGGCGTATGTGCGAGAACGCTCAATTATATAACTTAGTATTTTCATCTGCCTGTCATAATTTGCGTTTTGCAGTAACCAAAACAAATCTCCAGTCAGCAGTTATGCCGAGATACAAAGTTAACGTATCAAGCATAGCATCGCCTTCGCGTTGCAAGATCCTTTTTTGTCAAGAGTCAGACCAGACGAGATATTTTTTGCTTGAAATAATGAGAATGATGATAGCCGCAGTGAGCAGTGGCAGCAGCATCAAGCAATTGCAGGGTAAGCTTGACATTCGTATAGATTTTAGCGCGTTGGTGCTATGCTGTGTTGCAGTGAACCATGAAGATGAGTCCATCCTAGAACATATGTTTTCGAGCAAGGGCAGTTCAAGGGCAAACGAGAAGCCAAGCCACGCTTACGCTTCTACGCTAGAGCTCCATAGATTTTGGGAGTCAGTAAGAGAGAGCAAGTCTCCAGAAGAGGGGTTGAGGGGTTTTGCTCTTGACTTGACTCACGCTGCAGCTGAAGCCAGAACCGACTCCTCGATCTGGTTTGGCAACAATGTACGCTGCTGCATTCATATCGTTTGCAGAGAAAGGCGCTCAAAGTTGCGAATATTTTCATCTTGAGTGAGAGTGCAAAATGGGAAAGGGCATGAACGTACTTTGCAGCCTGAGAAACCGTCTGAGCATCGAGTCACAAGGTGTGGGAGGTAAAACAGAGTAGGAGGCTCGCTTTTTATTGCCGAAAGGATTGGATTACTCTATAGCACTCCACACCACCAACTCGCACTCCACCGGGCCCGAGGAATCCGACTTCCTTTTGCTTATTTTGCATAATTTTGTGTAAAAGTTACACAATGTGTTAAAAATACAAGCCAGCGTCTTACACAGCTCAGCGCGTCTTTCTGTACACATAGTGTTTGTACGCAGAGGCACTGGCGTTGGTCATTGGCCATGTCTCGCTCAATGTCACTTTGAATCCAAGCAATATAATAATAATAATAATAATAAAACCGTCTCGCCTGTATGCACCAATGAACTTGTAACACCATCGTACATTGTCCAAAGTGCTCCTGTACATTTTTCCCTCTCAGTTCTAAAAACAGCACGCGTCCTATCCAAGAATTTTAATTTGGGCAAATGAACTCTCGCACCAGCACGCGAATACGAGTGTGACAAAAATAGACGCAAAGAAAAGAGTCCGGTAAATGCCGAAATGAAGCACTAATGACCATGAAATTCGGTTTCGATGAACTCTCAATATTTGTAATGATATGAATTACATTGTATACGAGTGCTCCTTGACGTTTACAATCCCCGGCAAAGCAAAAAGCTATTAAAGTGTCCGACCCAAAAGCCGAACTTGTATTAAACCCATTTTAACCGTCTTAAAATATTTTAATTTTCTCGTTAAAGCACGAACGTTTTATTTTTACAAGAACATAAAGTTGCCGACCTTAAGAAATACAACATTTCTGAGAAAAACTAGTTCAGTGGAGATAGTCAGCAGACGGACGGGTCGAGACTCCGTCGAACTCAGCACGAACCAAATGATCATTAAAAGGGTTCATGATTCCTTTCTTTCTTGGAACACGAGCTACTTGGCGTATGAAAGGGTTTATCTGTTCCTATAATTACAATTACGCACTGCCCAAAGCACAGGTCATTTCCACCGTGCGTGCTGCTGCACGAACCTTAGGGAGCAGATGTTACCCCTTGAAACGTTTCTTCGTTCCCTCAGACACGCGCTGGCCACCTGTCTGTCTCGCATTTGGCTTCCATCAAATTGACCCTTTATATCGACGCTGATATGTATCATGCTGCTCTCGTCTCAGCTTCAAGACGGGACGCGTGAACAGAATTCGGACGAGCAGTCTTTGTTTGCCTCATATTTCTCAATTCTGAGCATGTAACATTTTGACAATCTTGTAGCACATGTCCGACCAGAAGAACAATGCAGCAGGTGAACAGCGCACACTTGTTCCTTCAGCAGAATCGAATTGTCAAATATGAGAAAGGATGATTCATCAGTCTGACTAGTCCTAACCTCGGCGTCGAAAACATGCCCTCGTAATTTGATGCGTAGTTTAATCGTCAAAACAGCGGCGGATGAACCAAAACAGAAATCCGTGTGTTTACTTCTGTTCAATGACAACTTTATTCCTAAAATAATTGCTCAAAATATGCGTGGCTCAGGAGAGTGAACGTGTACGTCGTGCTAGCAAAGGAGTCTCGTTCCCTAATTATGGCTTTGGATTCAGACTGTGGGAATATTTTTGACTCCGGTGACTTTGGTTTCCATCATCAGAGAATGCAATACCTTGCCTATTTATTACGTAACTAAACACCACACAAAATGGCCTCAAACATACTAGAAAACAGTTTAACCAAATTATCCCCACATTTTCCGAACCTTCACAAACTCGTAATCGTAACAAATTCTCCAATTTACCCCAGATTTGATAATTTACGCAAATGCATAAGGAAGAGGAATGTCGTTCTCAATTTATCACCAACAGCCGTGTACGTCGGCTCGAAACGCGTTCATCGTTCAATGCTAGATTTGATTTAATTTTCACTATTACTGCGAACACCCAGTTCGCTGCAGTTCAAGTCAGCAAGTCAAGAGCCGTCTGAAAGACGAAAACGTGAAGCCATATCGCTAGACATGAACCAGACCGGCGAGACGCAAGGCTTCAGACGGTTGAACTTTACCAGTCGGTATGCAGTGGATCATGGTCTAATCTTTCATTATCAAATTGTTGTGCGGCCCAAAGTCTGCCGACTGGTATCAATGAAACTATGCTCTGCAGACAAGCCACGAAAACTGAGGCACAAAGTTCAAATTTGTGTCTTTCCGATACTGATTAAATGATCCATAAGTACAATCATCGTCAACAAACTCGGGCTGATCTCCCAGAATCCAACTTGAATGCTGAGAAGTCCGACCGGTGCATAAAGTAAGGAGGTGAACCAAATCGATTAGAGCTCTCATGACGCTTGGCTACGATGATTTGATTGTTGCTCCATGAGAATCTTGTTCGCCTTGTAATACATGGGGGTATGGTATGAATGAGAACAAAGACTCATAAATTCGCCTCTTACGCTTACAGTGGCTGGGCAAAGCAACCGGCTAGTTGCCGTTTTTTAAGCACGCGTGAGATGGTCGCATGAGAGGTTAACGAAATGCGGCATGCAAAGAGCATTGAGAAAAAACAATGACAATAAATATTCAAGGCCATGCAAAACAAGGTTTTTACAAGCAAAAACTTATATACGAAGACGATCAAAATTTACATAGCGCTGCTTCTACAACTACGACTCCAGTGTGTGATAAAAAAAAAGCGGCAGGAGCAGCTTCCAGCACGTCTGTGTGCCATACGATTTGTGACCATATGCTCGCATATTCCAGTAACAGACGTCAACGCAATTTCAACACATTTAGCTTTCTAGTTTACCCATCAGGGAAGAGTCACATTCCCCAAACGCTTTGTGGCGTCAATTCGTCCAATACTGAGCTTTGACATTTATATTTCACGATGACGAAGTCATACTATTATAAATCGAATTATCGTTGGACACTGATGTGTGCAAGGAAATCGAGGTTAATTGCAGGGAGCAGAGTTCACGGCACCACGAGCCCCGTCAACTCGCCACAGTACTCGAAGAGAACATGCGCGCACAAAGAACAGACGGCTCGTGGACCTCTCCTTGCCGTGTCAGGTCGTCGGCAACTCATTCTTCATGTCCATCTGGCATTCTCACACGATCCGATATGCTTACGCCATGTACTGACTGCTTTCACATATTCTCTCTCAATATTTTGTAGCTTATTATTGCCTTTTCATACCAATTTTAGCAGCAAACGAAATCGCCCACACTCGTCATAGAAAGTGCTCAATTATTTATATTGGGCGCAATGGATTAGTGGTTTGCATGTAGGTTGATGATCGTCCTACATGAAATACATTCACAGATGACATCAAAATGCCATTTTCAGTCCTTCTGAAGTCATGTGGTTGCGAGTTCCTGCTCAATGCTAAATGATCAGATTCCAATTCCAACAACTTTCTTCTCCCAATTCGGCCGAATCTTGATATGACTTGGCATGGGAATAAAAAAAAAAAGTTCAACCTACGGAAACCAAACGCCAAGCGTTGGCAGCATGGCTGCACTTCGCTTCCGACTCGACTTTCGAGTCGGCTTTGAAATATGAGATCAAGCGTCGCTTTGCCGTGCTCCGCAATCTTGTGCAACGCAGATGCAGAGATTAAAGCATTTCATGTTCGGTATGGAGCAACAAGTGTAACGTCAGCTTAGCAGAGGTCAGGGCACGAAAATATTTTTCAAATTATGGCTTCAGGTTGGAACTAGATTGAGTTACACGTCGGGCTGGTGGCTGGTGTCGATGCTCAAAAGTAAACGGAGACCAAACGACATTTGAGATAAAAATATACTTTCCAGACGCAGTACAGAGAAAAATAACACATTAAATATTACTGACGTGTGACGAACACTTTCAGTTCTTGGTATTTGGATAAAGCTGTGGAACTCGAAGCCATAAACTGATGGTGAGAAAAGGGTTCATGCTAAACGTGAATAATTTTATGGGCACATCAAATTGCGACCAATAATATTGACTGTGTAGTGCGGTGCAAAGCGTGAAGTCTGCGCCGCTTCTGTTGCTGCGGACATGAAATTTCTTTTACAAAGTAATTAGGGGCTTGCTGAACCGGAGGAGCGAATGCTAAAAATACAAGGCAAAATATGAACTGCATGAGCTTTTGATGTGATATGCGTTCTGGTGCTTTGCTTCAAATCGACACATATTTTACGGTAAATTTTAAGAGTTAGTCAGTCAGAACTGGCTGCGTAAACTTGTAAATAGAGTTAAAACTTATCGTACACACATTTATTATCATAAATTATGGAAACTCAAAATGTGGAGACTATTTATGCTGACTGTGCGTCTCCTTACGATAAACTCTCACGGTCTCGGAGTCTGTCGTCACCAGACGTACTCCAGGTTCTACTAATCTGTCATTACCATGCAAAATCGCCGACAAACTAACTACTTGACGAGACCCAATTTAATCATAGCAACTCCGTCTTCTGACTCTGACTCAGATCCACAACTTTTCTGATAATGAAAAATTTGCCAAGTACTTCTGCACTGAATTGCGACACTTGTGTTCATGTCGTCTATCAAATCTAAGTGATCCAATGAGCAATGACTGTAAAAACAATACCGGGAGACAGACCACCAACATTGCCAATGTCTATGTTCCACAACACGTAAAGGAACTTAGAAACAGATGCGTTGATGAGTCACTCGTACAGTAATGCAATTATCTGTTGCTGTTACTGGTTTTCAAACATCCGATGGCATATTTGTTGACGGTGATGATTTTGTCAACAGAGCGATCTGGGAGAGCAATGGCCAATTTTTCCTGTTCTGACTCTTCGTGCGTGCGCCAGCATTTTCCTTAGCAACGAATGCATAATACTGCAGACACAAATCCACTCGCAGAATTACAGCTAATCCACAAATTAAGTGAATGCAGATTTATGATTAAATGGACAAATGTTTTTATTTTTTATACTCCGCTTTCACATTCATCACGTACGCATATGTGAAATGACGTTCGTTAATATGAACCATATTTTCACCATTCGTGTTGCATGATGACAACAATATGTTTAATAATACGATAACGAAGATGGCACAAGATGTGAAATAAGGGACAACAGTTGATGATTATGCTCCTATTATCAGACACCAGCTTTCCGGCTTCTCTTTTTATGACTACTCATTTCATTGGAGTTGTTTGGGTTTCCAAAGGCAACAGGCGAAGGGTTAAATATATTACACGCACAACGAACCAACGAGGGAAGATGTGAGACAGAATTAGACGGTACAAAATTTCATTCATTCTTGACCCATCAACAATAGCAAGTACCCATCATTCAGAAGGGGCCTCTAGATGAAAAATATGGTTGGTCTTTGCTTAAGCGGAGGATGAATGAGACGACCACAGTCACACATACCAACAGTTGTAATTTTATGAGCGCACACAAGCACCAAACCACGTCCGTCCATGAAATGTTGGAGCAAGAAATAATCAAACAAACATCATAAACTCTTGCTCGGTTTATTATAATTTGGGCACATAAGATAACTTGAGAAGGGCACTGCTGATAATGTAAGACAGACGCTTTAAAGGAGCGCAGCAAGAATTGTCACTTCACTTGCTCCAGATTCGAGATTATGACAGAAGGATGACCCGACTGACCTTTCACCACAAAATGTTGTGGGCTTAGCAACAGCGAATTATTTATTTACGTTGAGGTCGAGGACCCTGCTTAATCTTTTCCCCACGCATTTAAGGGCTTTGCCAAGGCATGTTCAATGAATGGTTATTGTCTTTGAAAAAAATTGGAGAGCCATTCACGTTCCACCATTGCTCATATATAATTAAGTTTAATTTTAGACATGACAAACAAAATCTGGACCCCTTTCTCATTCCAATACTTGGTTGTAAATGCAATGAAATTGGGATGATGGGAAATTCTGTGCTGTTGTGTTAACCCAAATTCTTTAACACTCAATAATGCATTTAGCCTCTTGAAAAGACTTGCAATATTCGTAGGGAAGGCAGAGACCGAACACTGAGTGTTCTGTAATTGTAATCTCCAAATGTATTCTGTTTCCTTCGTGGACATTCATTCATCCATGTGACCCTGGTGCATGGTGCTGCACTGGTTTACGAATTATGAGTTGTAGCCAGAGAGCAGGGTCGTAGTGGTATCGTAAATCGGGTGAGATGTCTTGCGCACTACATAAATAATGGTTCAGAGAAACCTTCCATTTTAATTCATTCTCACATCACACCGCTCCAACCCTCGCCTCAGATCATGAGTTTGAAACTTGTTTAGTTTCTCAGACTCCTCTGAAATATTTTCTTCCCAAGGTATTGGAAATGATCCGGCTCGTAAGCTCAGAGTAAACTCAGCCTGGGTCCCGCCAAAAGAAATCAACATCAGCCTCAATGAATCTGAGCTTGCTATTACGTATGATCGTATGAGTTGTATTACCACCTTCACCTAACTACCCAACCGTGGTGCGTGCAATTAAGACGAGACTTGCTCAGAGAAGAGAAGCAAACAAGAGATGTTCAGACGAGAATCCTTTGTTCATTCCAGTGAAAGGAGCTTTGCTGAGATGGGAATGGAGTTAAACAAAGGACACGGAGGAGAACGGAGTACAGCATCCTGACAAGATATGCCGAGCCAATAAAGCCAACCCCAAAGTGAAACAGTCAAGGTTCCGTGAAGTTAACAATAAGTGACTGTAGCACAATAATAAATTGTCATTGCTTGTTGGCGTTGTTTTGCTGGTGACGAGACGGAGACAAGAGAGCCACTCTTTCTCACGTTACTATTCTGGCTGGACTGGAAGGTTATGCAGATACAAACTGTAAGGTCAATAAAGAAATAAATTCCCTCAAGTTATGGCATTTTCCGTTCCCTTCTTCCACGAATTCATGGCCTCACATTGTAACAAGTCGACGCGATAGGCGAGAAGTGCGTCCATGAAAGTACAACTTAATTTTTGTTACTCTAGTTTCACATTTTTGTTTGTCTGTTCCGATGAACTGAACTGACACTGTCTCACCTTTTCATATCGCTCTAAGCATTACAGAAGGATGACAAAAACACCACTCGACTCAGGTCGGCCAGATATTGGAACAGTCAATATTCTTGTCTTGCTTCTTTTCAAACTGTTTTTCATTGGAAGTTCATTCAATAACACACTAAAACAAATCTTCCGACAGACAAGTCTGAGATGAGAGAAGGTCAGGTACGATGCAACGTCAACGTAAACAACATCGAACAAATCATCGAACAGATCGATGGAAGCATGAAAATTTTAAGGTTGAAGTCTCCTTGAACATTTTCGATGGCTGGCATCGTTTTTTCCAGGTTCCAGCAATCCAAACACTTTACAAATTGGCAGAATACCACTACCTCGCACCAGATATTATTTTGCATAATCAGACTCACAGCCAGATAAGAGGTGAGAGCAACAGGAAGTGATGACTTGTCATGATAAATTGTTTCGAGCAATGTGATGTGATGACGCACGCGGGTGAAGTGCTAGCGACAGGACTACTAATTACATTGGAATTCAACATTACCAGCATCATTGCAGATAAACGTTTCCTGAATACATGAAAATCGGATGCAAGTCAAGACTGAACGCCTTGGCCAGTGTTATTTATTAATTTATTTGTATTTGACCATTTCTCAATGTGCATTTTACAGTATGAATTTGACCATTGTGAAAAGCTATCGCCACCCAACACAACTGAATCGACAATTGTAAACCTACGCACTTTCGAGTCTCGAGGAATCCAGACGGTTAATGACTACTAACCTATTCAGTCCGACGTGGGCGAAGGTTTCTCGTTCGAAATTTATAAGTTGTGGTTCGCAACAGCAGCAACAAATACGAATGTCAATAGAGAAAAGTATACGCTGCTCGATTGTTATTATGCTTTTGTGTTGTTGATGCAAGAAGGAATTTATATAAACTTCTCATTAGCGACTAGCAGCAGGTACATAAGTGCGAGTATTTACAAACGCATTTATGTCAGTTCTAAGAAGTATAGTTATTAGCGTCTGGTGCTGAAGCACAGCAACTGAAAAGCTGAGCCGGCTGAGCGAAGAGGTGAATATATGATGCAGGTACTCAAAGACATTATTAACATTGCCACATGGTTCAGCAGCAAGCGCATTTACACAAAAACAAAACAACCTTTTGCGTAGAAAGCCATGTTAATAGGATTCATGTTTATTAATGTGCAATACAGCCGACAAAATATGTTGGGCTGGATTATCAGTTACCAGGCGGCAAAGGTGGCGGTTACCGAATTAATTTCACCTATGCATGATCAACTCGGAGGAGCGTCGGTCGGGTGCGGCACGTACAATTACATAACCTAGAGCGGGCAATGGCACCGCCACGGCGGCTGTGGAGATGAAAGTCTGTGTCTACAACATTTTATCCCGTACTAATTTGCATTTTGTGTCTCGCCGAGCTTAAACCCAGGCTCTTGCAAAATATTTTTCGCAAACAATGTGTATGTATAAAAATAACTTCTCGGCTGATGATGCGAGCAGACAGCAGCAACCACGAAAAGTGTTGGCGCGGCACCTTAATAAATCCAACACTTTTGCAAACTGTGCGGCTGTTCATTTTCGCACACCAACTCTTCACTGTACATTGACCCAAAACTCGAAGTCTGTTCGCGGCTCGTGCAAAATGAAGGAATGCGCGCTCATATTAGCGACACTCCAATAAGACCCACAATATGCAGACTTGTAATCGCGACATTCACAACGACAACGATAAATGGTTCATGTGTATTAGTGTTGAAAAAGCCTACCATTCATATTTTATAAACCTGGTCTTGAAGCAGCCGCACGCAGAATTCTCCTGCACACACAAAGAATTTTAACCATTCGCATTGAATATGCAAACAACACGGCGAGCACTGTCGTTGTCGCAAGCAGTGCGAAGTAGGCAATTTCAATTCTGTATTATTATGTGCCTTCGCCTTGTATTGTGTTGGCATTGCTATTATCGTGCAACTGGACTGGAACAACAGAAATGAAAGGAATTGCCAGCGAAAAGCGCCCCTGGCTGCAGACAACTTTGATGTTAATGGCATGTAATTTATTATGCAGACGAATTGAGTTGGATGCAACTCAGACTCTTTGTAGCTGGTTAGCAGGACCATATGTGGTATGAAATCGTAAAGAAAAGTATGCAGTCTAGCGAGGACCGGACAAACACTTCACTACAAGAAGCAAGCTGAGCTTCTCACTCAAGCATCAAAACCGAGTGGATCAGCCGGCAGATACTTCAAGGACCTTGGGATGCCTTGGCTTGTTATGCGGCAATGAAGTGGAATGTAACAGCAAGCGAAAAGACTGGAACCAGCACGATGGAGTGTGTAGTAGGAGCCGAAGAAGGGTACTTAAAAACTCCTCAGATGCCTAAAGGTGAACTCTCTTCTGTTTTAAATGCTACCATCAGTCAGGCTGTACGCTCCTGTACAACTTCCAGTAATAGCAGACGGGTGCTATAACTGCTGGAATTACTTTGAAAACTGAACAGCAAGTTGAAGTCAAACCCTTTCCTACCCTCACATTTCGAGAGTCTTAATTAACGCAAAATTATTTCAGATTTGGGAGCGTTTGTGAGATTTGTAGTTGCGGTGTGCAGATCAGAATGGTCATATGGTTTCTGTTCTGATGCGTGTTATGAGTCTTATGAGTAAGCACATACATGTGAAGTACATGCTTGGCAAGGCAATCAAGTATTCCGTGTCTACGCCTCCCTTCACTGTGCTTATCACTGCGTGTATCACAATCTCTAATGAATGGTTGTGTATCATTCTTATTTTATGACTCATAAAACTAAAAGGCATTGCATGGGTCATTACCAGCTAAAGATGCAATGAATACAGCCAAGGCAGCCACGTACCACACCGCATAATACGGTGATAGTCGGTGAATGAATGATGCGTCTATGGCAAAGCAGTGTGAAGTATGACTGGGTCGCGAATGAAATCATGATTTGCACTGAGTCATTTGCAAGATGTTGGTGTTGATTGAATCCAGACCTACAACGAGTATCTGTCGTAACAATGACCAGCGGAAAATTGACAGCTACCCTTACGAGTTAAGGTCAAAAATTACTCTTACCTTGCTCAGTTTTTCGCCTTCATGATGTGGCAGCAAACCGCGCAGTGATTGGAATCCCGCGTTGATACTTTGCATGCGCCGCCGTTCGTTAGAGTTGGCAATCTCACGTCGAAGACGCTTCTCCTGCTCCATTTTCGTCCTCTCGCTTTGATGATCGACTTTGTATTATGATTTCAAATCTGCAAACAAGAAAATACAAAAGTTAACTGAGTTGGCTCTGGAGACCAAAATTAAGTCAGTTCTAGCGTCCTGAGGTGAAATAGGAATTGGGATGTTAGGACATTTTCATAATTTCAATATCCTAATCCATTAGTCTGCTGGCTTTTCCGAGTCATTCTCAATTTATCATGCGGTAATATAATATGACTTTCCGGAAAGTCAAACAAAGAATAAGCAAAAATTACATTAAATATTCAACTAGCGACAAGTAGCTGGAACAGTGTGCAAACCGACTTTGGAAGCATTTCTGTTTCTCTGAAACCGGCTTCAGAAAGAATTCATTTTAATTAGAGGTTAAAGTTAACGAAAGTCACATTGAGAAATGAGAAAAATCTCTTACTTTATGAAAATGAAGATCGAAATACCGAAACGGTCCTTCGCTAATGAAATCAATCTGTCAAGTCATACATTCGTTCGTCGGTGTCTGCCCGTCGCATTTAATGTCAGTACATTCATACGCTGATGACAAACCTGATGAATGATGCATTTCGTAAAACTGAATAGACAAAGTCACAAATGAATATTTTTATTTGCCGCCACGCGCCAAGCCGCGCTTTCCCGCGTCAGTCATTAACGATTATGTTTGTCGCCCACGTTTGATGTCTTTTCGTGTAGAGTGCGGAGATGGGGAATGAACAATGGGTAAAAATATGAAAACAATGAGTAGTAAATATGGGTCTTCCTTTTAATGCAATATGATACAACAGCTTTCAAGAAGGACGACCCGGCACGGCAGGAAGAAATGGGCGCCAACGCAAGAAAGATAATAGCTGCCCAGCAGTTCAACAATCTGTGCGTGCACATGATCACGTAGCGCCAGCCAAGCAGTGGGCGTCATCACACTGCGCTATTTTGTATCTCGTATCTTCCATTCTACACAGTTAAGGCAGTAAAGCGAAATTGAGATCAACTTCTGCTCCTCGAGTGGCAGTCAGGCGATTGCAGAGTTGAGGTCGAGAGGTTAAACCTGCTGGAATTGCCAACTTGCGATGCAACTTGATGGAATTCTGGTTACAGCGTACGCGGCTCAGCATAAATTTCACATTTCGTCTATCCATTATTAACACTACCACAACCCAATAAACTCATTTCAGCTTTCATGATCAACGCGACCAATCAGCATGCGCTATACTTCTGGGCAGGCTAATATTTAGTTGGGTAGAAAACACCTGTCTCTCTAGTAAACCTACTTAGTGGCATTGCTGGCACCGGCAAACCATGCGCACTTAACTTTTTTATATAACCATCACATCGCAGCATAGCATTCGGCATTTAGGGTGCATGCAATAGACACAGTATGGACATTAAAATTATATTATGATCATGAAATCCTTTCACGAGCGGATAGTTAAGCCAAGGTATGACAACAATGAGCCTGTTTTAGCGGTTTTAAGAGCAGATTGTAATGTTAAATATTGTAGTATATGGCTACTTAGTAGTAGTTTGGCTTGGAACAACCACTGCTCGTACTCATACTCGACTCATTCACTGAATGACGACACGCACCACACGATATTACAAATAAACAAAATGAATAAAAACGAGTTAGAATGCAAGTCGCTGCCGCTCATGAGCCATAAGCCAAGGCATGAATCAGAACGCTACGCAATGAAATGCAAGGCAGGCAGGGCACTACACTTATGTATCAATGCTGCTACTGCCGCTGCTGCGTTTGGTACGACACAAATAAGTTTAATACTTGAATATGATTATGACAATAATCAACTAAAGCGTATTACATTTAAATACAAACGCGAGTCTTATTCTGGCATTGGAGCTGCTCGAGTTGTTTGTTTGGTATAAATAAATGCCATGCCCATAATAGAGTAGAGTGGCTTCAGCCGGCCGGCCGGCATTCCAATGGCCTCATTTTTACAATTTAATGCTGCGCTGTTATGAGCATGTACATGTACGCGTACGCGAACGCAGGGCGACGCGGTGGCTCTGGCTTTGGTCTGCTGTGTGCCCAGGCCTTTCCTTCCTACCAGACACATTTTTAATAATATGCCAACTTTTGTCATTTTCTTGCGTTAATTTTTGAAACCATCTGCCTCTATCGCAGCCTCCGAAATTGAGTAAAAAGAACCGTATGTGCAATGTGCTGAGTGCTTGCCAGCGTGAATCTTAATACTACTACCTGTTCATAATAGCAGACGATGCTCCTGCACAGGCACAAACCACAAATAATTGTTGACTCTGCAGACAATTACAAACTACAAAGCAGAAACAAGCATATGGCAGCCAAAAATTCCAAGATTTTTTTGAAACACTGCGCATGCATTAAGCCACTTTGCGGTTTGGGTTTGGTACGCTGGGCTGCCGTCAGTAGGCCCACTCCTTCTCATTGACTGCAGTGCTTGGAGAAACACGCACATAAAATGAGCTCTACTGTTTTGTATACAAGGCCAGCTCGAGCTGCAACAGATTTCATGCGTACGCATACTTGCATTTCTAAGTCTGCCTGACTACAATTTATTTACGAACCTACATTCTTATTTTCATTGGACTGCAACTCCGCTCCAATATCAGGTCGCCCACGTGTTTGGTCATTTACGCATGCACACGCAACAAAATTGCGTCGTGAAGAAATTTATGCACTCTGAGATTTGAGACAAGGTAAATAATCGAGCATCTTGGCTCTGGAATTCCAATTTCGCTAGCCGAGCGTTCCATATGATGCAATGGATGGCAAAAAGTTGTTGGCCTGATTGAAATCATGTACTGGAGAACTGAGTTTAAAAAATTATAAACAAGGGACGCTACCCGGTTTGCCGAGGGTTCCGGCCAAATGCTCCGTCCGAAGTAAGTTGGACATCGATGGAAAGTTTGTGGGCCCCTGAACATGAAACCATATTGCTTT